>CALSBV010010288.1:112620-128085 GCA_943590825.1 Bovichtus diacanthus
CACACACACACACACACACACACACACACACACACACACACACACACGTCTCTTTGTACAGCTTTACTTGCAGGTTTTTAGGGAAATAGTCTCAAATCTTGAGAGAATAACCCTGATGATGTCATCAGGGTTATTTCATCTGTGGTTTGGAAAAAAAACTGGAAACAGAAAACCTGCGTTTATAAACTGTAGGTGTGAAGTTTAAAGGCATTATATACTATAACCATTTCTAAAGAGTTGTATCTGACATTATGGCATACTATACTTTACTATATTTTACTATACTTTACTATACTTTGACTTTTATCTGACATAGTATATCATTTTTTATATACCATAAAATAATATGACTTTTTAGTATTTTCTTAACTGTAAAATGTCCCTCTCAACACACATCTGGCTCACAGTTGTTTAAAAAACAAAACAAAGTTAAGGATCCTTATTAAACACGTTTGTGTGTTTTGCATATTTTAGGGCTACAGCTCACAATTATTTTTACTATCAAATAATCAAGACGTCATACATTTAGTTTTGTCCCAACGACGCTCCAAAACCTAAAACAATATTCAGTTTACAATAAAAACAGTCTTTACATCAGAGAAGCTGCAACCAGAATGTTTTTTAATTCAACAATTAATCAAATATGAAATTTGTTGGATTATTTTTTTAATTAACTAATTTCTGCACTAATCAAATATGGATCTACGACAAAAAAATTATAATTATTGGTCATTATACTTCATACAGGTGTGTGTGTGTGTGTGTGTGTGTGTGTGTGTGTGTTACCTGCCGTAGCTGGGCCAGGCCTCTGAGGATCTCCTGCTGTCGGTGTGTGTGTGTGTTACGGAGCAGTTCAGGGTGGAGGAGTCGATGTGAGGGAGCAGGAGGAGACGCTGAGCTCTGAGGAGGAGCTGCTGACGAGGAGAACGTATATTTCACTCATGTTGAGCAGCGACATTCGGTTTCTTTATGTTGTTTGTGGCTTTTCTGTACAGACGACATCTATTGTGTGTCACACGAAGAGGAATCCCTCCTGCTGCCGTTCCTAAAGTTTCTAACTTTTTGTTCCCTTTTAAAGAATAAAAAATAACTGAGAACAGTCGTGTGCTGTACAGATTGTAAAGCCTTCTGTTTGTTATTGTTTGACTATTAGAATAAAATAGATTTTTTTTAAACAGACATAAATTACAGACACAATATGATTTAACAAACAATCCCATCTTTGTTACTTGCTCTGAATACAAACTGCACAGTTCACACAGACTTTAGTCTTAAAATATTCTGGTATTCAGGGCTGCAATTAGTTTTGTTATTGATTAATCTGCTAATTATTTTATATTATTATTTTTTAAGAGTTAACAAATCGTGAAAAATGGCAGGAGAGAGACCACGTTAATGTCTCCAATTCATATTTTGTAAGTTCAAAAGCTGAACATTTTTAATTCACCATCGCATTTCACAAAGAAAATGTGACTGAAACTGTGTGTGTGTGTGTGTGTGTCTCTGACCTGTGTGTGTGTCTCTGACCTGTGTGTGTGTGTCTCTGACCTGTGTGTGTGTGTGTCTCTGACCTGTGTGTGTGTCTCTGACCTGTGTGTGTGTGTCTCTGACCTGTGTGTGTGTGTGTGTGTGTGTGTGTGTGTCTCTGACCTGTGTGTGTGTGAGGTGGGGGGGTGTCAGCAGGCTCCAGTGGATCCAGGTTGAAGACTTCATCAGTCCGGACGTAAGGGATGAACTCCAGGACCAGAGGAGGAGGAGGAGGAGGAGCAGGGGTGGAGGAGGTGGAGGAGGAGGAAGGCGGCGCCTGCTGACTCTGAACTCTGTGTCTGACAGCGGGGACGGGAGGAGAGCGCCCCCTGGAGGAGACGACAGCAGGAGATTATCATCACTTCTTCATCACTTTCCACAGATGAGTTACAGCTCGTTTGTGCATTTTGCAAAAATATAAATATTTATGTTTTTACTTTCTTAACTTTGACTATTTTTCTTTTCGTGTCCGTTAAACGAGGTGTGATGATCAGGGACATCATGTTCAATTAGTTCCCTTTTAATAATTAATGAGGAAGCTCGTGTAGCCTCGTCTTTCAGTCAGTGAAAAACAGCTGAACAAAAAATAAAAAATGTGTCTTCAATTCAACATATATGAAGAACCAAGTTTCCAATGCATGAATAAATAATTATTTACAAGGGTTGAAATAGAAAAGTTGAAACAGAAATGTCTTGTAAAGTGTAATATGGGGAAACATAACGGCAAGTTTTTATGCAAAACGATCTAATTGGAGCTATATAAATAAAATGTACTTGATTTCCCTTTTTCCTTGACTGTAACTAGGTCTAAAGGCTCGTCATTTTCAGGAGGAAACTGTCAGTTCTAACTGTTTCAAAGGGTTTTTGGAGTCAGAGCTGCTTACCCTTCAGCGTTGATGGCTGCAGAGATGCGGTTTCCTCTGGAAACACTCTCCACCTGGAACAAAAAGTCATTTACACGCATTCAACCACAGAAATGCAGCAACAACGATTCAATGTGTGTCAGGAAGTTAGTTTGCAGGAGGGAAGTCACAAAGTCCAGAGTAAAGTTTTACATTTAATAAAAGTCAGAACAAAAGCAGCTTTTCAGAATTCAGTCTGAGGGAAGGCTCCTACCTTCCTGCTGGGACTGGCTCTGGTCTGTGTGGAGCAGAGACGAGGCTCCGGGTGCTGCGGAGGAAGAGGAGGGTCGATCCTGGACAGACAGGCCCTCTCCTGCAGAGCGAGCAGCTCGGCCTGCCTCTTCTGTCGACTCTCCTGCCTGTTCCTCTGCAGAGCGGCTGGGTAACGCTCCGAGGCTGGAACAAACCGACAGCTGGGCCTAGAGGGCACAGGGACAGGGACGGGACGGGACAGGTACGGGACGGGGGACGGGGGGGGCAACATGGAGGATGTGAGAGCATACAGTTTTAGTCCTTGCACAGCCTCATCCTACTTGCCTGCATATGTTGCATCTTTGTTTACCATAAACGGTTTAGTAGTTATATTATTTTATAATTTTCTTCATGCAACTGTTGAAAAACAGATTTTTTATGGATTTATTTTTTTAATCGCATCTGGACCAAGCTCAGGAGTGACTAACAGAAATGGATTTCGTCAAATGGCCACTGTGGTCGCTACAAGGGGTACGACATGAACCCGGGACGCTGCGGATACTCGGCATGTGATGTAACTACTCGCCTACCAAGGTGCTCCCCTTACATGAAAAATTAGATCATATGTTTAATATTTATTTTTTTCTCTACAATATTTGCTCTTATTTTTCCAATTTGATTTCTCCTACTAAGTTTATGTATGCACCAATACACCAAAGCAAATTCCTTGTATGTGAAAACCCACCTGGCAATAAACAGAATTCTGATTCTGGTATTTTAATGATATATCATGAATAATTATGAAACTATCTGTTGTGTTCAGGTGTTTCTACCTCTGTGTGTTCCACTCCGGCCTCTTCTCTGTCCTGCTCCTGTCTGTCCTGGCAAACACCTCATACAGGTCTCCTCCTCCTCCTCCTCCTCCTCCTCCTCCTCCTCCTGGCAGACAGATGTTCTCCTTGCCGGTTCTCATCGCTCGGTTCTTGATGTTTGGAGGAGCAGCAGGCGGAGGAGCAGGCGGAGGAGGAGGCGGCTGGTACTGTGCAGCGACGTCAGGAGTCTGAACACTGAGCGGGAGAGAGGGAGCTGCTTCTACACGCACAGAGAAGATAAGCTGTGTAAAGATTTTCCACACTTAAAGCGTACATATTAGGCCAACAAATATAAAACTGCATAGTTTTAGCTGTAGCAGTAATAGTAGAATTACCGGTCTGTGCAGCAGTGTCTGTGTGAGGAGAGGCCAAACTGCTGACCTCCGAACTCTCGCTCTGCCTGGTAACTGAGGAAAGACCAAAGCAAGTTAGAAACGACCTGCTTGTACTTACGGTCTCTTTCACATCTGTACTTGAGTTCATTGGGTCCAAACAATAATGTCCTGCTTCCTTTTTAAAGTGAAGGATCTGTGTAGCAGGTCAGGTGTGACAGCAGAGGGTCTGCTCACCGCTGGGTTCCTGCACCTCCTGCTTCCTCCTGTCGTCGTCTTCGTTGCCTTTCTTTGGCTGCTCTGCCTGGTGGCTCGACTGCACACACACACACACACACACACACAGACACACACACACAGACACACACACACAGACACACACACACAGACAGACAGAAGTCAAAAACAGATACAACACAGCAATTCATTTTACAGAAAACAGTAATATTTTCAGTGAGAAGATTCTTGCACCGCTTGCGTCCTGACCTTCTGCTTCTCCCTCAGTGTGTCCAGCTCGTACCGTCTCTCCAGCATCTTCCTCTCCAGCGCCACCCTCCTCTCTTCTTCCTCCTCCTCCTCTCTCCTCCTCGCCTCCTCTCGCTCCTTCTGCAGACGACGCTCCTCCACCTGGGCCTCGATCGCTCGCTGGGGGAGGAGACGGGAGGGACAGTAAAATATTTAGGAAGCCAAGTAATAAAACATTTGCTGCCTTCTTCCTCCTCCTCCTCCTCCTCCTACCTGCTGCTCCAGCTGTTTGAGCCTCCTCCTCTCTCTCTCTTCTATCTGGGCGGGGTCCAGCAGGGCGGTCATGGTCCTCAGGTGGCTGGACGAAACACAGGAGAACAAAGAAACGGTCACTCATATACATCTGAAGTGAGGATTAACCCACAAGTAGATCTCCCCATCAGAGCCCAGAGTCAGAGTCCTAACTTAAAAGAAAAAGGGAAATTGATCACATTACACAACTGCTTAAGACACGGCGCTGGCTACCTGTCTCTTTTAGAATTGGTTTGATCCTTATGTGTCCCATAAAGGTCCAGAAACTGTTGAACTCAATGCCTCTGCAACAGCAAACTCTCTGTATTTTTAAAAATCTGTCTTTTAACTTGGAGTAATGTTATATCCTTTTTTTTAAGCTTTAACAATTGTTTTTTACATTATTTTTATCCCAAGTTTTATTTTATTTTATTCTATTTACTTTTATTTACAGATTTTTACAATTTTATTGTATTTGCAAATGTTATTTTTTGTTGTTTATTTCTGTTGCTTTCTCTCTTTCCATGTGAATGTTTGTTTGAAAGATGTTATATAAATATAAATGTTTTTTATCTCATCCCTCCCTCCTACCTGGCTCTGGTCGGGTATCCGCTGGTTGTATCTATGCTGGCTGCCAAGACGCTCTCTGCTCCACAGCTGCTCGTGGCGTCCCAGACCAGAGACAGGCAGGACGTGGGCTCCCACTCCCCGCGCTCAGAGACGCTGGGCGGGGCTGCAGGTGGAGCTGCAGGCTGGACAGGAGGCCGTCTCTGCAGAGAGTCAAAGTGTGCGGCCCAGAGCTCGTGGTCCTCCGTCTGCAGAGATACGTTAAAAAAAGAAGTAATACACATGAAACACTGAGGAACACTAACGCGCCTCGACGGTGCTTTTCTTGTTTCTACTGTGTCTTTATTTTACCTGAATGTGGTTTTAATGCATCTCCACTGTGCCTCTGGGCACCTCCACCTTTGTCAGCAGAATTACGGAAAATCTACCGGCCCGATTTTTATGAAACTGTGTGGAAGGGTGTAGCATGGGCCAATGAAGAACCCTTTAAATGTTGTGGCTGATCAGACTCACGGGGCAGATACACATATACATATTTGTCAGTTATGGAAACAGCCTCCGAGTGCCCTTCTTGTTTCTACTGTGTCTCTACTGTACCTGGCTCTGCAGCAGTTTCTCTCGCCTCCTGCGTTCACTCGTCTCCTCTCTCTGTTGGTCGAGCTCCTCCAGCCAGCGTCTCCTCTGCTCCTCTCTCCTCTCGACACTCAGCACCTCCTCCATCGGGGTGAACTCCTACACAGACGGCACAAGTCAGGATTGTTTGATTGCAAACGAGGGAACATGTCACAGTGTGAAGATGTACAAGGCTTTAGATACGCAGATAAAACTTGTTAGTGGATCGATTCATCCTGTATAGCAGTGTTTTCTTGTGCTGCTCGTTGCATGAGGCACATGTGAGCAGCACAATCTACTCATCTGTGTGTGTGTGTGTGTGTGTGTGTGTGTGTGTGTGTCTGTGTGTGCGTCAGATTTACCCCGAGTCTGAGGCTGGATCTGATGGCTGCAGGCTGATCTCTGTGGCTGACGGAGCTCTGAACTGAATACACACTTTCTGTGTCCTCCTCTGCCTGAAACACACACACACACACACACACACACACACACACACACACACACACAAAAAGGTTGTGAAATATCTTATGGAATGGAAGGCGACAAAAAAAACAACAATTAAGTGAAACTCTAAAGATCAAAAAGTGAAATATCTGCTGTACCTGGAGTCTGCCAGGAGCCGAACTCTGCTGCTGCTTCAGTACCACCTGCTCATCTAACACACACACACACACACTTAAAGAATTACTTTAATAAAATGCTTAAAATTAAAGCACTTTTTAAGCACTTTCAAAGGTTCCTACTCTCAAAGCCTTTGTCATCAAATCTTATTTGGTACTATAAATGCAATTACAAAAAATTAAGTTTACAGAACTCTTTTATACCCACAGCAATCCATGTATAGTCACTGTGTTTATTATACCAGCTCTTCATATTAACTACGATTGTATGTTTCCATTATTATTATTTAACGCTCAGTCTGGTGTGAGACGCCAGGAAACAACAAACAAATATGACGACGGGATTGTTTCATTTCAAATGATAAAAGATCTTTTGGTTTACACCAGATTATGTTATAAAACAAGCGTTTGTCTAACCTTGAAGACATAACGGCTAAATTAAGAAATTCTCAAACTTTCAAGACTTTGTATGAATCCTAAATGACCTAAACGGGTTTGCTTTAAAACTATCGGGCTCTTTAGCTACTAGATGTTCCACTTTTTTCACCTGCTCGTCTCTAACGTCTCTGTTGTTTGGAGACTAAAAGAAACAATAAATGTGCCGTAAAAACCAAAACTAGGATCTAAAAGAGACTAAAACGCATAGTGAAGCTGGTGATAATTCTCAGTATGATGAATATAAATATGCATTACTGGAGTTGTTTACCTAGTTCTCTCCTCCACTGAGCCTTCTTGGCGTCGATGGCCGCTCTGCTGAGTGACTGTCGCTCCTCCAGCCAGCTGAACGGACATCCAGACAACCTGAAGAACAATTCTGCTTTTAATCACCATTTTACATGCACAGCTTTCTAAAACTAATACTGCTGACAAGTCTTTCATGAAAATTAAGGTTTTTTTTCACATCTAAGCTTTTTTCATCAAAAAAAATTTAGCTTTTTTTGACATTCAAGCTTTTTTCAAGAAAATTCTTTTTTTTTTTTTACATTCAAACTTTTTTCATGAAAATTAAGTATGTTTTTAAATAAATATTTTTTTCTATGAAAATGAAGTTTTTTTTGACATTCAAACTTTTTTCCTGAGTTTTTTTTTTTTAAATAAATTTTTTTTCTATGAAAATTAAGTATTTTGACATCCAAGCTTTTTTGTTTTTGTTTTTGTAAACATGCAAATTCATACTGACTCTGACTGGAACAACCTCTGGATATAGAATATTCATTTTTGCTTTACACAATAACTGTGCCATTTTAAAGTCCACTAAATCTCAACATTTGAGCGCATGCAAGTTTATAAATAATATGAATCTGAATATATATGAATATCTGTAGCTCCTACTGAACACCAAACATCTTTGTGTGTGTTTATAATACAGTGGAAACATGAAGAAGTGGAATATAAGTCCTATTGCAGGGTCAAAGAATTGTAAAGTGTTGTTTTTGTACATTTATTGTTATCAGCTAAATAAATATTTCATTGGCTTCTTCATGGGAGTGCATCCAGAGGAAATGTAAAATGCGTCTGCTGTGGGCTCCTCACCTGTTGTCTTTATCCTGTGATCTTCCAGTTCCTGCTCCTCCTCCTCCTCTGTCTTCCTCCTTCATGTCTCCCCCTCCTCCTCCTCCATTCATTAAGGAGATACATTTTGAGTCTGTTTGATTTCCTAACAGAGGAAAAGACAAGAAGTTGTAAATGATATTCACAAGGAGGGAAAGTCTATCTGTTGCCTCTGTGCTGCAGCCCCTATTACTGTTAAAAACACATATTTTTCATCTCACCTGTGGTGCTATTCATCAATCTATTGTTTTGGTGAGAGTAGCCGAGTGTTGGAGGTATCGGCCTTCTCTCCAATGTAATGGAACTAGATGGCACTCGGCAAAAAAATGAATTTGAAGATTGAAGGTTACTGAAGATAATCCACAGACCTTGTTTGTGAGCAGTTTTATGTAGGAAATGATGATCAGAAGGAAGCGTGCGTCTACTCACGGACGAGAGGCTCGTGCTCGAGTAGAAAATAGTTCCTACATGAAACTGCTCACAACGAGGTCTGTGGATTATCTTCAGTAAACCGGGTCATGACTTCCCGGAAAGAGACATTGCTGTTAAGTGTTTCAAATGTGGTTTTGGTCGCTTTGAGCACCACAAGCCATCTAGTTCCATTAAATTAGAGAGAAGGGCGACATCTCCAACACTCGGCGACTCTCACCAAAACGATCTATATTGATGAATAGCACTAAAAAAGGTAAGAGGAAAAATATCCACTTTTGAGCTTGGGGTGAACTGTCCCTTTAAGACTACCATCACTACCACTACCCTGGGTCCTGGGATCCTCTGCTGGGTGTTGGCCATTGGTCTGGACTCTGTGGAGGATCTGCTGTAGCTGCTCGTTGGTCAGACACACCACGCTGTCCTTCAGTCCTGCGTCACCACCGGCCTGCAAGTCTTTTGGTCCCACCTTTCCCCGTGTCCCACTGTTCTGAGGCTGTCCTGTTTCACCATTGGTTCTCAGGGAGCCGACAGCCGTGCTGTGTTTGTGTCTGTCTGACTTCACCTTCACACACACAAAGAGGAGAGGAAGGCTCAAAAGTAACACTTTACACACCTACTTTCACTCAGAACCAAGAGACTTGATCACATCACTTTGTTGTTAGCCTCTTTACACTGGCTCCCAGTGTTTTTTAGAATAGATTTTATGAGATTTTTTATTTTATCTTTTAAGGCTCTTCATGGTATCTCTCTCCACTATATCTCTGACCTCTTAGTACTGTACACGCTTGTATAAGTCCCTTCTTAAAACATAATTTTATCGGAGAGCCTTTTCCTGATTTCACTTCATTTTAATTTCCTTTGAATCTTCTTTTATTTCCTTAAAAAAAAAAATGTTCCTATTCTGACCTTTTTCTACACTATATTGTTTTTTATATACCAATTGTATTTATCGGTTTTCTTTTAACCCTGATGATGATTTATTTTGCTGCCTTTGTGAAGCACTTTGTAATGTGGATGTTGAAATAAAGATTATTAATATTATTATTATTATTATTATTACCTTGGCCACAACTCTGACGCTGCCTCCTTTGTGATGCTCATGTGTCTTGGATGATGTGAGAGTGGTGCTCCTCCCCCCGAAGGTGGTGGTTTTGGAGGTAAGGGAGGCGGCTGCTCCTCTTGCCTTGCTTCTGGTTTCCCTGTGCCTCCCCGCCTGCTGCCGGGCTGGACGCTCGTCTCCCTGCGCCTCCTCCACACAGGACGGCTGCCTGGAGCTCAGGATGTTTGCCGCTCTGGGCCTGAAGGACAGCTGCTGGGAAAGAGCTCAATTAAATCAGATCAGACAAAAAAAAGGTAACACCAGGAGAGTTTTATTTTTTCCTATGAGCATTATTGTCAATTATAAACATAAACCAGGGTTCATACAGCTTTTAAAGAGTAAAATTCAAGCACTTTTTCAAGCACTTTTAAAATACTTAAACCAAAAACTTCAAAGCCTTTATCATCAAATCTAAATTTTTACTATAAATGCAAAATAAAGTTTACAGAATTTCTTTATACTCACAACAATCAATGTATATTGCTATTTATATTAACTTTGACTGTATGTTTTGATCATGATTATTTAATGCTTAGCTAAGTCTGCTCCGCTCTACATCCGGTGTGACGCCAGGTAACAAAAAACAAGAATGACGACGGGATTTTTCATTTAAAAATATTAAAAGATTTTTGTTTTATAAAGGTGATTGTGTACAGATGACACACCAGTTTATTTGAATCGAACATTTTTATTGGAATTCAAGCATATTCCTAACCTTGAAAACATAATGGTTAAAATGAGGTATTTTTCAAGACTTTGTACGAGCCCTGATAAACCCGTGCTGTATACTGCAATATGACACACAGATGCTTTTATGTGTCAGGCTGTAAGGCTGATTCCTACCTTTGCTGGATTTTTCTCAGCGCCTGCGGTGGAAGAAAGATGTGAAGGTGAGCAGCCATGAATATTACACCGATATATACAGGTTCACATCCAACAATTCCTCTGTAGGTCTGACAAAAGGTAATGATACTAATTCATTTTCTGTCATTTAACTAACTGATCAACATTTCAGAAAAATTATGTATTTATTTTAACTGAAAGTAAGTACCTAATAAGAAAAGCAAATAAGTGAGTGAAACAGAAGGTTATAACAGCCGAAAGGTCTCACCATGACGAAGTAAAATCAACTTGGGTTTTCCATTTTCAAGTTCAAACAGCAGACCATCTCTGTTCTCAAAAAGGGGAAATACAAATCACATAAAATGAGTAAGCATACGGAAAATGTTACTGTGTGTAAAGTACCAGTGGTTTTCATTTTTAAGCTGTCTTGTTTTTTTGGTTTTTTTACTGTGTTTATGCTTTAATGTTGTGTTGGTGCAAAAAAAAAAAAAAAAATCCTCTTTTGATAAACTGATGAAGTAAACTGAACAGACAGGTCTGTGAGTTATGGCTGAGTAAGTGCTGAGTAAGTGCTGGACCCAGCAATAACTGGAGGGTCACAGCTGTCGGTCTTTCAACAGCTGGAATATTTATTCATTTGTGATGTTTACATCGGTTTGACCTTCATCAGATATATGACCAAAGCATTGTGAATGAACAAATATTCCAGCAGTAAGCGAGGCGTTGTGTGGGGGTTTTGCCTTGAAAGCACCTGTGAAATATTCAGGTGAACATGGACCTTTTAAAGGATTTTTAGGATTCTTTTAAACAGCCAAACCATCTCATTCCAGAAAAATCACAAAATCTTCTCATTTGTGTGGCGCAAAGATACAGGCTTGAAAACAGTTTCAAGCCTCCACAGAGTTTGTAGACTTTGTGTTTGTGACATTGAGACAGAACAATACACAGTGTAACACATTGCCAGGTAATAACATTACAAAGTGCCAGACGGTGTTTTTTTGTTTTTGTCACATTGTGTATACCTAGCGTATTCATATCTACCCTAATGTTTATTCCAGATTCTATTTTTTCTATATTTGTATTCTGTATTATTCTGCACTGTACGGCCTTTTGCACTTCTGGTCAGATGCTAAACTGCATTTAGTTATCTCAGTATTTGTCCTCTGTATAATGAGATGAGAAATAATCAGAAGCTAAATATTATTTGACAGATATTTGACTTCATGTCTTGTCGCCTAATTACACTGAACAGCAAAAGCTGTGTGGATTAGAGGCTGAACCTCAGCGAAGACTCCTCCTGTATATTATCTGCACTGTGCACGTATGACCACTTATGTGACGTGATTTACTAAAAGCGTTTGTTTCGTTCACAGTTTGGTCGCAAACTATAAAATAATCCCCGCGCATTTCACTGCGACACAGTCTATCAGTGTGTTAGCCTAGCTAGCTAGTAGCTACTGCTAATGTGAAGAAAACAGACTCACCCGAGATTCATGCCGACAGAAATATTTGTACCGTTTACCGGCAACGTTATATAGACAGAAACAGTCAGTTAATAAATATTTTATTTATAATAATAAAAGCGTAATAAAAGCGCTGCTGTCCAGCTCTGGACTGGACTGACCGCTCTGCCAGTCACACACCAGTTCCTGGTTGTTAAATTGTGTACGTTGGTTGCTGACAACGACCAAGAACGGCTTCACCGATTGGCTCATTCTTTTTCACTGTAAGATTTACGGCCAATCAAATGTCTTCATTTGGACGTTTACGTTGGATGGTGTTGCATTTATGGTGACTGGGAATTTATTTGAAGCAAGAACAAATGAGCCAATATAAAACGATTATCTACCTTTTTACTTAATACTACTAATACTACTTAAGGGTTACTTACTTAACGATATAGATATATATACTTTATACTCTTAGATAACTTTATTACCATGTATAGGGACTAGGAATTTACATTTTAATGTTTACACAGTTTCCAATTACAGCATACAGTATTAGCCTTGTCAAAAAGGCAATGGAAGGCAACCTCTACCAACCTACACTCAGTGGCCCCTTTATTATTTACACCTGCAAAATCGAATGCAATCCAATACAAAAGGTTAGCCATGAATTATACTTTTACAAAATAATTATGTTCCGTTTTGAATGACACTGTCAGACAGGTACTCATTTAACTAGATTTTCACATCTGCTCTTATTTATTTATGGAATTCTTTGTGTTGTCATTTTATATGAGTGCTAATGGGTGTATGTTTTTATGTTGTGTGCAATACTCACGTCACTTTGGCATTATTACTGTATTACATTGTACACTTCAAGCAATATTTGTATGGATCTTACTCGTACTTTTCGGCATTAAGACTTAATCATCGATCAAATCTTTTAGCATTAATATTTTTTTGTATTATTATTTCACTATTGTATATATTATAATATACATATTTACATATCTATTGATGTTATATATTATAGTACAATGTCCACATTTTGTATTTAACTTCTCTATTTATAAATATTTTTACATATATATATATATTTTATTAAATTAATTTTAATTTCATCCTAAAATGGAGCAATTGTAACAATATACGTCCCTGATTCTGATGTTGTTTGTGAGCCTCGAAACAATAAGACGCATTTTTATTAATATGTGATAGACAATAACGTTTTTCTTTAATCTTGAAAGCATACATCTGGGTCTGTTGGTACCCTAGTTGAAAGGATTAATGTTCAATAAATAAAAAACCTTTTAAAAGTCCCTGAGCCGGTGGAGCAGGGCGGTAGATCCAGCAGCAGCCTGTAGGGGGCGCCAGCGCGTCGCCGTCATGCAAATGAACTGTAAAGAGCCAAACTGGCTGCGTTAGCTCCACTGTAATGACGTTAGCCGCCTGGATGTTTTTTTTCCGCCGTTAATGATTTTGGATACCGGGGACCGACATCTATGAACCTCTCCGGTCATCTGAAGCACAACCACCGAGACCTCCGCGAAGTCCGCTCAGTGTCCAGCACCGGGCGATCCTGAAGGTATGTTGTTATTGTGACAGCTCGGTGCCTCTAACCGGAGAGACTGCGTAACGTCAAACCGTGATGTTAGCTATGTAGCTAGCGTTAGCATGCAAGGCTACTTAAACGGCAGAACTAACGTCAGTGTTTTCCATCAGTGGCCGGGACACCGAGCGGCAGTTAAAGGAGCACTTTACAGCGGGATGGCACGAAGCGATGTGCAGTTTTATTCGCATTGTAAGCTGATTTAAGATAAGTCTAGCTGACTTAGCTTAGCTAGCGTGTTGTCAGGCTAAGGTCAAGAAGCTGCTGGCCAGTCTGACAGCTAACGCTAACTAATATGGTACCCAAGGGTTTATAAACGTGCTATATGTGGCAGCTAGCCACACTGCTACCAGTTAACACCGACACTGGCTATGATCAGCTTCACACTGGGAGCTGGGCTGGTGTCGTTTTCAAGATTAAGAGGTGGGTGCCTAAAAGTTTCATTAGCTTGAAGCTAGCTCGGTGTAAATATAATTAATGGAGGAGGTTGCAGCTTGGATTCGGATGGACTGCCTGCTGTAATGTATTGTGACAGACAGGTTAGCAGTAATAAGCAGATTGGTGTTACTGCATTACATGGTGACAGTGGAGGTTTGAGGATTGACTATGTTTAATTCATGCTGCACTGATGATGACCATGCTGCTTTGTGTTATCATACAGCTGATACAGAACTGTCTTATCGTGCTGCTCTACAAAGACCGTAATGTTAAATAAATAAACAGACTGGCATCCATCAGGTAGATGCCTCTCTGGGTTTACAGATGCATTACTGAGTGACTGGAAGATATGATGGGGTTTTTTTGGCCTATATGCATTGCTGAATATCCTGCTGTGAACAACCAGCCTTTCCTAAGCACAGTGAGCTGGGTCCTTGTGATTAATGATGACTGTATAACTGTATCATTGTCAACACTTAAGGGGAGACAGAAAAAAGCGTCAGACTTCCTGTTTGTCTGCTTGGTTTCTTTCAACATCAGTGGATGTCAAGGGCATGTGCCCAGATCTCCATATTCAAAAGTTTAATCTCTAGAAATGTCTACAGGAGATAGTTGTTTTAATCATAATCAGTATGAGATGGGAATCATTTTGGAAATATTTCAAATGGAGAAGTTGATTCAAGAGGATCCAAAAATATTTTTTTATACATATTTAAATACATATTTAAATAAATAAATCTAATTTATATCCCTTAATGCAGACGTTCCTCTTTCCTCTTCTTGATGGGAATATCAGAAATGTAAGCCTTGGTTCTACTGTGTGTAATTATGTTTTTAAGTGTGTGGGATGGACATACTGTATGTAAGAAAGTTAAACGCAAAATGTATTTATGTAAAAAAATATCCAAAAGCGTTTGCACGCTTGGTGATATTCCCTTTTCCAAAAAAACATTTTCTTAACCAGTATGGTAGCTACAGAAATATAACGTGATAAAATAGCCCCAATTTGAGCTTTTCTGTTTTTTTTTAATTCCTCAAACCTCTACTATACATCTGGAGATATGTTTATTAAACGTTTACAAATTCTTTTTGGTTACTGAGAAAGCAATGTCCACCTCTAAACTCAACTCTTTCTCCTGTGCTGCTGCGCTCTCGTTTGCAGAATGTAAACAAACCTCAGCCAAGCTTGGCGTCTGCACCTATAAGCTCAGCATGTACTGTCGCCAAATTATAAATAAAAATGATGTGTGGCAAAGTTTTGTCGGCTTGCTGAAGTATAATTTAGACTTTAGTCTATAATTTGATAATGTAGCCATTTCCAGGCAACCAACCAACTTCTGGAGCTCTTATAGGTCCTGTTTTTTACTTCTATTCTTATTCTACTTATTTATATCTCTTATTATTTTATATATATATATATATATATATATATATATAGTTTTTATATCTTTACCTATGTTGGTCTTTCTGATGCTGCAACACCTGCATTTCCCCTCAGGGGTTTAATAAAGGTGTTGAACTGTACTGCATGAATTGTGTGGTCTTGGTGGTTGTTTTGACTGATCTGAGCCCTTGTCTCACTCAGAAGATTGTTGATAGGACGAATTGTTCTTCTGTCTGTGTGTGTGTGTGTGTGTGTGTGTGTGTGTGTGTGTGTGTGTGTGT
>CALSBV010010288.1:128095-138430 GCA_943590825.1 Bovichtus diacanthus
GTGTGTGTGTGTGTGTGTGTGTGTGTGTGTGTGTGTGTGTGTGTGTGCGTGTGCGTGTGCGTGTCACTCAGCAGCTGTTGATTTGTGTCAGGGGACATGAGCCGCAGCTGTGTGTGTGTTTTTATGTTTTTCCCAGTCGTAGTTTGTGATTTTTGAGACTGACAGATGTGTTTGGGGTTTCTCTCCCACAGGGCTGCATGATACAGAAACTGAGCCGGATCTCTTTTCCTACACTACTTTCTCTGTTCCGTCCCTTGGCTGCTTGTGTCGATCATTATCTCATACTTTGTTTAATTGCTTCCTCTGTCCTTCATTAGCTCCTCATTTCCTTCATTACTTTCCTTACTTTTACTTCCTTCATCACGTCCTCCCCTCGTGATTTTCTTTCTTTCCTTCACTTTTTTTTCATCCATCCTGCAACGATTAGTCGATCTACAGAAAAATAACTATTTTGATTGTCTTTAAAGTAATTTTTTATGCTCTCAAAAATGAAGATTTCCTGCTTTTCTCTGTTTTACATCATATTAAAGTGAATATCTTTTGGTTTGGCAAACCAAGACATTTAAAGACATCACCTTGGACTTTGAGAAACTGGAACTTTTATGCAGTAGACCAAACTATTAATCGAGAAGATAATCAGCAGATTAATCAATAATTTAATAATACTGCTGGAATTCAATACTTCCTCCTTTCCTTCTCCGCCTCCTCTGTTGGGAATCTAATTGATTATCTATCAAACTAGAAACAAGGTCTCTATTTTCTTCTCTTCCTATTTTCTTGGAGTATGTGTGTGTGTGTGTGTGTGTGTGTGTGTGTGTGTGTGTGTGTGTGTGTCAGCAGTATCTACCTCCAGCCCTTATTTAGCATCATTTACTGGTTATGCTATGCTTCTCTAATGCCAACACTCAGCAATAACACACACTCAAAGCTGCTGAGTTTAGACATTATGATGGGAATGATGGTGATGATAATGTCTTGATTCTCTCTCCTGGCCGTGTAATGAATTCTGGGATATATTTTGAACACTGAATTTGTCAGATTGTAGCAGTAATGCTTGGATTTTAGATTTAGAACAATATCACCCAAACAACGACCAGATATGACACGAGATGACAGTTTTCAGGTTCGATTATTATATCCAGAATGTATTTTATGTGCTCGGTTAAAATGTTGAAATGCATAGCTAGTTATTTCTTGCAGTAAGTGCATTTTAAATATAGGGCTGCAACTAATGATTGTTTTTGTTTTTTTCTATTAATCTCATGATTATTTTCCAAATCAACCAATCATATAAGAAAACTTTGAAAAGTCACAATTACCTAGAGCCCTATGTGATGTCTTCAAAATGTCTGGTTTTGTCCAAATGAACCATCCAAAACCCAAAGATATTAGATGTTAGACCAGAACAACATTGATAAGCTGGAACCTTAACACTTTTGGCAGTTTTGCTTAAAAGAAAAAAGATTTAAATGATCAAAATAGTCAGAAATGAATGTTCTGACGTATACATGTGCTGTTAACATACATGTGTACCAATAGAAGTTTGAGTGTTCCTCGCTTGATCGTTAACACGTTACTTCTTCATGTAAAATGCAGTAATGGTCCATTATAACATAGACAGGAAGCACTTCATGTTGGTGTATTTCTTGTGCATCAGTATCCTCACTGTCCATGTATGTTGAATCGTATCTTTGTGTTTCCTGTTTGGATCCATCCATCTATTTTTTGCAGCTTATCTGGGTCCGGGTTGAGTTATCAGGAGGCCAAACAAAGTAGCCCAAACCTCCTTCTCCTCCTCTGCTTCGTCCTTCTGGAGCGTCCCAAGGTTTTCTCTGGCCCGGCGGGATGTAATCGTCCTCCAGTGTGTTTATCAGACCACTGGATACCTTCACTTTTTCACTTAGGGTCCACATCCTGCACGCTTGCAGAGGAAATGCAGCCTGATAATCACACTGACTTGTTTGTTTTTACCTCTTATTAATTAGTCTGAAATCGTGTTTATTTTAGCAAGTTCCTTTTTGGGAGGGGGAGATGTTTTGCCCGACACAATGTGACGGATGTATTCGTCCCTTCAGCATCATTTGTTCATCAGTGTTTTGCTCGGAGCAGTTAATGTTTGTAGAAACATGTCGATTTAACAGTTGTTCTGTACATCTAAATCTCCTGGCCATTTTTCTGTGGTAATATTTCAGGTCATGGCACAGTTAAAGGACGTCGCCACTCTTAAACCCGCCAACAAAGTTCTTATTGGTTGGTTCTTTTTTTCAGTAAGGTTAATTTCAGTAAATATATGTAATGTATTCCCTACCATTTTGGTCATCTCTAACCAAATGCTCCTTTGAGGCCTGTGTGGGTTAAAGTTGTGTTCCAGTTTGGTTGTTGTTGATGTTAATGTGTCACATTGAGTAAATGTGCACCTGTATATGAACGTGGTTGACCTCTGGCAGATTATAATCTGATTACCTCAGCTGATTTTAGGTGGAACAGCTCTCTTTGTTGATTGTAAACACACTTGAGCAGCTGTGTAAAATAAGTGTTTCACGGGTGAAACCTTTTGCAACCAACTATGTTGCGATTGATGGAGCAGAGTAGTGCTGCACAGTTTAATTAATGGCCATTGATTTAAATTATGTAGATAAGTAATTAATCCATCAAGTAAAAAACAGGCATTAGCTGATTACAGCATGTTGGCATTTGCTGCTTTTCTCCAAGTCCTAGCGCTGCATTTCTTCTGTCTGTTGGCCGCTGTTAATGAGAATCTAGGAAACATCACATTGGGGTTTGTGAACTCGTGCTCGGCATTTCTCATTAGTTTGAATGTTTTAGCTACTAAGCAATAAATTGATGATTGAAAAATGATATGATTGAATCTAATGAAAACTCTTTATTAGTTTTTTTTTTGGTTATTTGTCCTTTTTATTCCTGCAAGACTTTTTGGCATTTAGATTTTACTGGAAGGGAAGAGTTTAGTTGGATAACATTTGACAAACACCTTCGGCTGGACTCAAACCAGAGACTGAGAGATGTCTCCGTTATGTGGTTTTTGTCTCACTACAGTTCAGGTATGTGTCCTGTTTCCTCCCCTGATGTTTGCCGCCAACGTTCTCTTAAAGTCGAAGAATTTGTTCCAGAGAAATGATTTCTCACTTTGATTCTGTCTGATGTTTATTCAAACTGCTGCAAGCACCTGCAGCTCTTCCTCTTGACTACCTCACTGTGCAATAGGGACACAAATCGAGAGACAACTGTGGCTGCAATAGTAATACTCAAAGCTTAACGCTGATGATATAAAAAGTACAAATGAGACAAAGAAAACATTAATAGCCGGTTGAATAAAGCTAGAGATGGGTACAGGAGCCAATTTGTGCATATTTTAATGTATCGGCATGCAAATGATAATTAGAGTTTGAATGTGGAAAGTTATTTGGGCGCAGCAACTTGATCTGGACATCCTCAGATGAAGCATTTTAAATGTAAGGTTTTACATAATAATGCACTTAGGATTCCTGAAGAAATGACCACTTTAGGACTTACTTTCTTAAAGTCAGTGTTTCATAATCATCCTTAACGTTGCAGGTTTGTGACTTCACATCTTTTGGATTATTACCAAGACAAAGTAGATGGGTTGGGATGCTGATGCATGGCCAGTTAGGACACATCTGGTGTGTCGAAAGCAATGAAGAACAAAAAAAGCTCCTCTGTTTGGAAAAGCAGGTGTACCTTTCCTTTAAACTACTCTACCAGGCTGACAGCGTCCGCTGATAAATGTGCTGCAAGTCCTTATTAACCCTTAGAATTCAACACGGATGCAACTCACTGCCAAACTACGCATTTCTACTCTTTGAGCCAATTAAGGACTAAGAAATCTCTATCTCTGACTTACTCAAGGACAGGAGGATCCTTCACACACACACACACACACACACACACACAGTCACGTACGGTCTGTCAGTCAGAAATAGCATCTTAATCAGTGTCTGTCGTAGAGCCGAAGTGAGCCCGCAGCTTTGTCCCAGTGATGGCTGATGATGTAAGATATGCTCATTCAGATCCTCTAATGTGATTGGCTGGCTGCTCAGGTTATTCACCACACCTGGCAGAACACAGTGGGACGATTAGAGAGAGGTTGTTTGTCTGTTTGTTTGTTGGGACAGCATACTTGGCTTTGATGCGAGGGAGGCTGCTGAGCCCAAATTATTTCTAAAGTAAAAGTCATCTGGGAAGTTGTGCTCACAGCAGCAGGTGGCAGAGCGGAGGGTGAGCAGGACATCTCTGATCTCTCCGACATTAAATCCACAGTAATTTAACATTCTGCACAAAACAACACAATCAACACAACCACAGCAATGACGCATAGGCTGCAAAACAACCTGCATGTGCATTTTTATTTTGTGTCCTTGACATAAAAAACAAAGCACAAAAAATTAGGTTTTTTGACTCACCGGCCAACGGGACTGGTACATGAAAAAATCCACTAATCAAGCATATTTTCATTTATAAAAAAAAAAAAAAAATTTACCTTTTTGTGTCACAACGTTACTTTCAGTACATTTCAATGAGATAATAAGATATTGTGATGAATGCAAACTTAAAGTAGAGGCAAGAGCTAAATTAGAGCAAAAATGATTTTGCAATGTAAAATGCATCTCTGCCCTGTGGCAGAAACGAGACGCAGCTGAACTCAAGTGATAGTTTAGCGGAATAGCTGATGTCCTGCCGCGAAACTAAGCGCATGTGTGTCAAACTCTGACACAACCAACAAAGGACAGAAGTGCCGGTAATGAAACTAAAACGCGGTAGAGACTCTTAGCATAGTCTTTTTTATTACATGGCTTGTTGTTTGTGGTACAAACATTGACCCACAAGTGTGGCGTATAGCCTTCTCGGATTTACTCGCCAAGTGGAAATATACCCACCTTTGACGCTCGCCATGTCTTAATTTCTGACCCTGCACACACACATTTAAAACTTTTACCAATGAAGGCACATCTTTGTTATGCCATTAACTGGAGGATTAGAAATGTGACGGTGCTCAGGTCTTTCCTGTTGGAGCTAAGAACCAGTGTTTCGAACACTGAAGTAAATCTACGGCAACCCCGGTGAGAAATTATTTAATATTGTATGATGAATTTTTAGCACTAATAGTATTTCAGGAATAATAATCACAATAATCATAGCATGAGAATGTGATACTGGCTCATCCCTAATCTACAGTACTAAAGGTTTACTTATGTGTGAATACCTTAATGAAATCACAAAAGTCAAGCATAAATAGACATAACAGTATATAAATGATAATCGGGATATGGATTTTCCGTATGATCGCCCAGCCCAAAGAGAAAGAAAGCTTGAAGGAGACAGAAAGAGAGTGGGAGGTGAGGGGATTTGGGCAGAGGGATAAAGGAAACAGCAGGAGGATGGTGTGTTTGGGAGACAGCAGGGGAGGCAAGTCGTCCTTGACTTTGCCCTCCAGCAGCCTATTCCCAGCCCTCTGCATCACACTGCGTACAGGACGCTGCCTGCTGGAATCACACACCTGTTGTGTGTGTGCCAGGAATTCACAGGAGACACATATAGACCCACTAACAGAGACGAGACCACCGTACAGAGAGGTTACCAAACACCAGCTGTTCACCTAATACCCCGATACCTACCTCTGTGTGACCAGATACCTTCTGATCTGCTCGTGGCTCTGTCAGGCTGCTCTTTAGCTTTGAGCTAAATGCTAACATCAGCATGCTGTTACCTTCATAATGCTAACATGTCGATGTTTAGCAAGTTTAATGTTAACCATGTTCGCCAGCTTAATTTTTCTGATTAGCGCCGAGGCTGATGGGAATGTCTTAGTCTTTGCAGGCAGATGATGGTGCTCGATGAAATGTCAGGGGATCAAGGTCATTGCAAGTCATCCTCGGGGGGGACGTGAATGTCTGTACCAAATTTCACGCCAATCCATCCAATAGGTTTAGAGATATTTAGTTTTTTTTTAAAAAAGAAGCAAAAACATCAACCTCTTAGTGGCTCTAGAGGAAAAGTCAGGAGGATTCCTCCTCTGGTAGAGCTGCACAATTAATCTAATTGTAATTGCAGTCACGATTTTGACTTCCCACAACTAAATGAACATGATTGACTTCGATATTGACATTTAGAATGCGTGCTCCTCTAATAGTAACGGTGCTGAAATCAAATCAAGCGCTTCCTAAACTAACAGCCAGCCACTAGGGGGCCGTCGAGAGGTTTTGGCTTCACTTTAGCAGCAGCCTGTAAAAAACACTATCCTGAATGTTGCGGCTGCAGAGAGTCGACGGGCAAAGCGAAAATCTACTGAATTCAGGTGAAAAAGAACCTTATTTTAATGCAAACATGTGTTGATTAACTGTATGCAGCACGACATTGAAGTGAAAGCAGTGCTCTGTTTATTTAAATGTTAAAGTGCAATAACAAAATCAATTAATAATCGTGATAAATAATAATCTCAATATTGATTAAAACATCAATTAGGACATGGTGATGTGTAAAATGAGACTTTAGACTTCATTATCTATATTTACAGCATATCAAATGACAGTTTTAAAGAGTCATCCTTCCTCTATATCGTTTCAGATATGGATTGGTGAATAAATTACATTTGTTTCTTCTCATTTCTATAATCTTGATTAAATGACCACTGCAGACTCTTCTGTTGTTTGACAGCATCATTAAATACAAGACAATAACAATCATTAAAATTCAGTGATGAAATTTGTTTTACTTTGCCTGCTATGAGAATACTCAAACTCAGCTATGGAGTATAGCAGTGAAATATCAACCATTCAAAATGAAAAGATTGTATTAATTAATTATGTCTTGGTGTCGGATAGACGGCTTGTGTGTGTGTGTGTGTGCGTGTGTGTGTGTTGTTGAGTGCAGTGAAATGTTAGACGTCATGGATCATCGGGGTGATTTCACTGATCCCAGAAAGCAGAACAGATGTGACCTGATGTTTACTGTTTGCTGCTAACTTTAGAATTCATTGCTCATGGGAAGCACTGTTCACAGCGTGTGTACGTGTGTGTGTGCATTTCAGCCTGCATCTGGGGCTCATGCTTGGTCAAGCTTGGATCGTGACTTGAGATCAGTAAGTTAGATGTTGAATTTCCATCGTGGCTGAGTGCGTGCACGGTGCCGTGAGCGGTCGTGACCGTTGCCTGTGATGTGGGCTCAGCGCGAGTGTGTTTCTGCACAACAGCAACGCTGCAATTGCAGTCATTTCTTACCTTGATGACATGTTGGTGGTTTGAGGTTTTCAAGGTTTTTAGTTACTAACCTCGGTGATTAAATGACAATAAAAGCTTTCCAGTGGTTCGCAGGTGCAGTTGCTAAACACTTGTAGCAGATAGTGGACGCTGGTAAAACATTTTTATCATGATGGTTAAAAACAAGGTCTTGTTTTTGTCTTTGTGGGGAAATTCATCCCCTTTTAAGATTGTAGCGATTATAGCCTACAGTATTATTTTGCAGGATGTAATCATATCTCTATATAGTGGTTTTCACTGCACACTTCCCCTGCGATATACATAATTCAATTGCATGTCCACACTAGGACTGAAACTGATGATTATTTTCGTTATCGACTAATCTGTCGATTTTAATTTCTGTAAAATATAAAAAATAGTGAATATGATCAAAGCCCCTGCAGTGCCCTGGTACCACTCCACACTCCCGAAAATCACAATTTCCCAGAGCCCAAAGCGACAAACATTGAAATTACTTGTTTTGTTTTGGCAACAGTCACCCAAAGACATTTATTACTATAATAAATGACAAAGAAAAACAGCAAATCGTCACATTTGTGAAGCTGGAACCTGCAAATGTTTGGCATTTTTGTTTGAAAAATGACTAAAAAGAGTAACTGATTATCATTATACTTGCAGACAAATGTTTTTTCAATCAATCCATTAATTGTCTGATACAAACTGCGCCTCTGGTAATGCTAGGAGAAATATAATATTATGCTTAACCTTTAGGGGAAAACAGGCAACGGCCACATATTTCATGAATGAGGAGATTGTTTAAAGGTCAAGCAGCGAGTACATTGATGAATAAATGAAATCTGTCTGATTGAACTCACCAGGAGATTGATTGATCAATGACATCGTATGTTCACGTCTTGGTAGTTGATCAGAGCCTCTGAGACGTAATGGCAGGAAAAAATAAAACACGTTTTTTGCAAGTTTTGAAAAATAGAGAAAACCAATATAATCAGTCGCAATCAGATGGAAATATATTGAGACAAATTGCTATACTTGCAGATCAAACACCTACTGGGAGTTAGCTTGATAATCACCAGTTGAACACAGTAGAGTCTGCATGAGTTGTTAGTTTAAAGTTGGTATTGATTAGTTGGACTTGATAACCGATTTCTTGGGGAAACCCTGCATTTCCGCTCAAACTCTGGGAACAGTTTGATTAAAACACACCTGCGGGTGGCACCAGTGAGCACATGCAACGCCCACCAGCAGAACTCAAAATAAACGCCTGTTAATAACTTTAAATGTTATATTAAACTGACATTAAAGAGGGATAGTGTTGCTGTTTAGTTTAAGACAGAAAGGTTTATGTGTTTGAAAAACGTCTCGGCGTGTCTGAACTGAGCTGTGTCATGTGTTAGCCCACATCGTGATATCATCAGCGAGCGTCGTGCCTCGCTGCAGCTTTGACACTGACCAGATGATGCCTTCAGACACACGCACACACACACACACACACACAAACACACACACACACACACACACACACTCGGTGCAGGCTGTGACGTTATTAAATAGCCTTCCAATCATCTTCCTCTTCTTTGTTCCCTTATTTCCTCCTCCTCCTTTCTTCTCGTGTCTTCAGGCAGGCGAGGATGAGTCATTTTGGGGCAGCTTTGAGGTGCATGATGGGATTGGAGTATCGGGACAGGCGGTGGTAGAGGGGGGATTTGAGAAAAGTCAGGGAAGAGGAAGAAAAATCAGGGAAATTATACCTACAAGTATGTGGACACCTGCACATTTCGCCCATGTGTGACAGCTGGACATGTTTGGCATCTATCTGCCGATACAACATGTAGCGTCTATTCTCTGGGCAGGTTTTGCACAAGATGTTTGAACCTGGCTGGAGGGATTTACTCCCATCCAACTCTAATGTTGGGTGATATGATCTGGCTCACAGTCGGCGTTCAAACCTAAAGGTTTTTTGACGGGTTTGAGTTGAGGGCTCTGTGCAGACCAGTAAAGATCCATCAGTTTATCTTTGGATCGTCCATGTTGTCAGTTTATTTTGCTGTTTATTCTGTACACATGACGTCTATTGCACGTCTGTCAGTTTTGGGAGAGGGATCTCTCCTCAGTTGCTCTCCCTGAGTTCTCTTCCATTTTCCCCCTTTTGTTAATTGTTTTTTTTGGAGAGTTTTCCCTTGTGCGCTGCGAGGGACTAAGGACAGAGGTTGTTGTATGCTGTTGTAAAGCCCCCTGAGGCAAATCTGTAATTTGTGGTATTGGACTATATAAATAAATAAACTTTGAAGTTCTTCAGCACCAATATATTATATTGTTGGATGCTGTTAAGATTCATCTTCAGTGGAAAGAAACCAGGAAAAACAGATTTATACCAAAAGTACACCAAAGTATCTGGAACGTGGTGTCCACATACTTTTGACCGTATACTGTAGTGTTTGTTGTACGGGTCTATGACCACTAGTCCACCAGGACACCCATCAGTGTAAATGTAATTGTATATTGTGTGTGTTTGTTGCATCACTGTTTATTATCTCGCAGTAAACAGCTTTTTAGGAGGTTTATGATGAGTAAAACTAAAGTTTAATGCCCTAGTTTACATTGTGACTATGCTTATTAAGCTACTTTCACATGAAAGCAATAGAATACAAAATGGATTATAAAATGGACACATGGCATTAAACCAGATTAGGTAATGTCTCTTGCGTACATCAAATAAATGTTTGAATGTTTTCTGAAATTAATTCACATGGTTTTAGAAAACAAGCTCTATTACATTTGTGTGGCGTCTTTAGATGTTTGATCTCGTGATTGAGAATAATCGGGTGTTGTACTCGCATTGCTGTCGTCTCCAGTGTCATTGTCTCAAATGTTAATAATTTATAATTGTGTTTTTAATTCGAGATGTTACTCGGCAACAGATGGGCTTTGATTTCATCCTGCTGCTCGTCGTATTGTTGAGAGAGAGTAAATCCTGAATGACAAAATATCCAAAATATCAGACTGTTGACAACGTTTTAAGAACAAATCTGCAGAGCTGTGACATCTGCTGATTTACAGGAAATGAAAAGTCCCAATTGAT
>CALSBV010010288.1:141465-160938 GCA_943590825.1 Bovichtus diacanthus
CTTCTTCTGACTCTTCTTCTGACTCTTCTTATTCTGTCTCTTCTTCTTCTGACTCTTCTTCTGACTCTTCTTCTTCTGACTCTTCTTATTCTGACTCTTCTTCTGACTCTTCTGACTCTTCTTCTGTCTCTTCTTCTGACTCTTCTTCTTCTGACTCTTCTTCTTCTGACTCTTGTTCTTCTGTCTCTTCTTCTGACTCTTCTTCTTCTGTCTCTTCTTCTGACTCTTCTGACTCTTCTTCTGTCTCTTCTTCTTGTGACTCTTCTTCTTCTGACTCTTCTTCTTCTTCTGACTCTTCTTCTTCTGTCTCTTCTTCTGACTCTTCTTCTTCTGTCTCTTCTTCTTCTGACTCTTCTTCTGACTCTTCTTCTTCTGATTCTTCTTCTTCTTCTGTCTCTTCTTCTTCTGACTCTTCTTCTTCTTCTGTCTCTTCTTATTCTGACTCTTCTTCTGACTCTTCTTCTTCTTCTGTCTCTTCTTCTTCTGACTCTTCTTCTTCTGACTCTTCTTCTGACTCTTCTTCTTCTTCTGTCTCTTCTTCTTCTGACTCTTCTTCTTCTGACTCTTCTGACTCTTCTGTCTCTTCTTCTTCTGACTCTTCTTCTTCTTCTGTCTCTTCTTCTTCTGACTCTTCTTCCTTCTTCTTCTTCTGTCTCTTTTCTTCTTCTGTCTCTTCTTCTTCTTCTGACTCTTCTTCCTTCTTCTTCTGTCTCTTTTCTTCTTCTGACTCTTCTTCTTCTTTTGACTCTTCTTCTGTCTCTTCTTCTTCTTCTTCTTCTGTCTCTTCTTCTTCTTCTTCTCTCTTCTTCTTCCAGTGTTTTTGGACAAGTTTGCATCCACCCTTTATAACAGTCAGAGTGCTGTACATTTTGACTTCTCACTTGCGAACTAGTTTTTCACGCTCACAACACTTGTTATAAAGGTGTTATAACTGTCTCAGGTTGGTGGAAAACTGGTTAGTTGTTTTTGTGACAATTAATGTAAGAAACCTACTTGAAGCCTGAACTTGTAGCCAGCCTACATTGTGAACACTTTCTCAGCCGCAGATTCTTGTACTGGGTCAGCTTGTTGTGGCCAGTTCAGCACGAGATTACAGAAGAGTTTACTTTAGATAAATCCATCTAATCCAACCCCACATCCACACACTGGATACCTACACACAAAGATTGATGCACAAAACAATACATAAAAACACACCCTGGTACAAAATAATGACCAGTTTATTGGCTTATTTTTATTTGTCATCATTAATTCTATGAAATCCTTGGAATAGAAGTGAAAAACGTGTGTGCTCTTGCTTAATGCTAAACCGAATCGTTTTGACTGAAATGTTGTATTAAATATGAAATAATCACACAATCACTTTTACTGCGCATATTTTTTTAAATAAGTTTAGAGATGTTATAATGTGAAGGATGATTATTAATCTGTTTTTGTGGGTTTTTTTGCGACGTCCCCAGACATGTTGCTTTTAGAGGAGCTCTGGTCTCTTTTTTTTTTTTTTTTTTCTAAATAATATTTTTTGGGGGCTTTTTTGTCTTTTTAATGATAGTACAGCTGAAGATAGACAGACAGGAAATGGGGAGACACAGAGGATAACATGCAGCAAAGGGTCACTGCACCAGATGAGGTAGCGGGGCCATTCTTCCGGCTACCCCATAATTCAAACACTGCTCTAAATTGTCTTCACTCCTCTGGGTACGGTGGCGGGTTCGGAGGCAGACAGAAGAGGAAGACAGAAGTACGGATGTTTACTGGCAGAGAAATGGTTTAGCTGCTCTGCCCTTCATCACCGGCCACGTAATGTGACTGTTTCCACTCGCTTTTGCTGTAGTAACAGACCCAAACAGACTCTGACAGCCAGTACACACACACACACACACACACACCTCACCCTCTCCTTCAACATGTGACCTATTTATCATTTCGGCACACTATGTAAAAGAGGAGACTGTGTCGAATTCATTTTGTTGGGTCACGACAAACAAAAGAACACTGAGACACATAAAGTGAATGCAGTCATTATTATAATACTGATATACTTACAATATAGTTTCATGTCTCTTTGATGTAAAAATGTCTGCCATGAGGAAGGTTTGGCAGGAAGGCTTTGAGTACGAAGTGGGGTCACACAGGAAAACAACACATAGCGCCTGCGAACATCCAAAAACGGCAATGAAAACATAAAGTGTGCCGACCTTCCAGTGTAGGAAATTAACTAACTAACTTTATGAGATATAATACTGTCACGGTTTGACTCTGTGTCAAAAACTTAAAGTGCAAAGCGTGTTTCGAAAGCTCTGGAAAGTGCACAATCACCCTCACAGGTGTTTCCTCTTACTGGGCCTCCTGAGAGGACTGCGTGGGCCTGCATAGACAAAAGTGTTCAAAATCACATATTAATGTTCTGCGTACATCACACGACTGTATCGATTACAAATCAGCATAACCTCTTCTACTCGATTTTAATATTTTTTTGCATTATTTTAAGGTAAACTAAAGTTATTAAACATTTTAGTGTTAAATATGTTTCCTACAGTAAATGATATACGTGAGCTCCTGCGTTTTCCCTCTTAAAGGTCCCTTATCGTCACTCGCCGTCATTAGTTTTTATCCCACAGTTAATTATTTTAACCGTTTTCTCCGCCATAGGACAGTCTGAAGAGCAGCAATGCATTGTGGGGCGGTTGAGTATGTCCAGTAAACTCACGGCTCGTACTCAGCTTACATCCGGGCATTTCTCACGTACACAAAATCCACATACTATGCCGTTGGAATGCAGTACATACTCAACTTTACGTCATAATTAGTATATAGACTGTCATTTAGACATATTGCTTTGGACTCTTGGAAATGACCAATTAAATAAATGACTGTTCTTTGTCATTTTATGGACAGCATCTTGTTTATTTATATTAAAATGTTGCAAGTTCTAACTTTAAACTACATCCCACCTTCACACTGAGCTGTTTTACATGAGCCCTGGTGGATTGAGTCCCACTGCACTGACCTGCAGTTCCCAGTATGTCAGTACTCCCACCAGTTCATCCTGCTGGTGTTGGGGGTCCAAGTGCCGTGACAACAGTGGTCCGTAAGGAGTCTATATTTAGCCCTGGACTTCTGCGCACTACCATTGTCCTGCTGGTTGAATAACAGCAGACAGACAGACGGACAGCTGCCAAGAGACGCCTTTCTGAATCCGTCAAGGTTGTTTTTTATCCAGAAAGTGTCGTGACATTATCAGATCAAACTTGTCCTTGTGTTGTCGGGCGTGGAGGTGAAGAAAAGCTCCAGTTTCACTGTTGTCATAGCGCACGCTTCAGTTTGCACGTGATGTTTGGAAGTTATTTCCCTCCATGGAGCAAACTTGCCGTAAAATGAAATTTGGACAAAGCGTGAGGACGTTCAGTTGCCTCACTTAGCGAGCGTGAGATGCTCCACTCTGCTTGTAAAGCTAAAAATAACAGCTTGATGTTTGAATAAAACATCGTCAGACCATCTATCTGGGTATTTAATCTGTAAACTGTTTCTCAATTGAATTTACAGAACATTTACAAAATCTTGATACACAGACGGATGACAAATGACAGGAAAACCGAACATTAAGTGTGTTAGTCAGGTGTTCCAACGTGGAGCTCATCAGATGATCAAACATCTCTCATTAGTGTTCAGTTAGTCTGAGATCTTGGGACCGTTAAGGCCTCGGCACGTGATCAACACCATTTTCACACTCATCAACCCTGTGGACGGAGGCTTCATCATACCGGAGACACCACTCCGATCAGAGCTTTTACTTCTTTATGTAGCTCCTGAGATATCAAAGTGCAGGAACTGTGAACACACAAAGTCATGGTCCTTTAATAAAAGCAAGTAAGCAAATTCTTTGATTTGGTCTCAGTGTTGTAAATATAAAAAATATTGATAACTACAGATTCTTTTCTTTTTTTTCTTTTTTTTTACATTGTAGCACAAAAAGCTTTTATTTCGTTTGCTGGCTGAAGTTGCTCGACTCCAACCGAGAAACCAGCTTGAACGTAATAAACTCGACAAAATGAGTTTAGGATCTCTCAAAATTACAGAAAAACAGGGAGCTCTCAGGTCTCCTTTTATTCCTGCAGAACAAACCCAATCTCATCTCATCTTATCCTAATAATGTCCTTTTTAACGACAGAAAACGAAGCAGGAAATGACAGTGAGTCATAATCAACGGATCAGTTATGGCTGTGATACTTTTAGACGCTCTACTCGGGGTTAAACCCGCCAGAATCTAATTCTTCAGATGCAGAAAAACTTGTAACATGTAAATAAATAAACTTATTTAATTTTGTGAGTAAATCTGAATCTGAAAACACTTAAAGTTGCATTTTTAATCGATCAATACGGCTTTAAAGTGACACCATCTCACTTTTCATAGAAGAAATATACCATTCTTTCTCTTACAAATTAAAATCATTTTCTCTTATTTTACATTTTTCTCCTACTGTGTTTATTTACATACACCAGATTTCTTGTATGTGAGAACCTACTTGGCGATAAACCTATAAATATAAACTCTATAAACTAACATTCATGTCTGATATTTACTGTGGAACCATTAAGAGCTTTTTACAGCAGCAGGTCTAAAAATAATTGAAATAAAAAATACCCAGGTGCATGTCTGATAATCCCTGATGAGACTGGATATAATTTAGTCCTGGCCCGACTTGTTTTAGGTCTCGGTTACTAGGAACAGAGTTTATCCATGAAGACTTTAAAAATGCAGTTTGTAACATTATGTAAAACATTTGAGAGTACGATGGATTATATTTCTGTGCGTTTCTAAGCTTCCTGTCTGTGTTTTGCTCCGACCTGTCAGGTGTGGTGCTGGTTTGTTTCGAGGGCGACTCTGACGGCTACATCAACCTGGTGGCGTACCCCTACGTGGAGAGCAACATGGAGGGAGGGACGGGGGAGCACGAGGAGCGCGACCCCCCAGAGAGGGAGCAGCCGCGGAGGAAACACTCCCGGCGCAGCCTCCATCGCTCCTCCTCCTCCTCTGAACACAAAGAGGAGCGGCCCGACAGGAGGGAGTCCCACGACACCGAAACCTTTGATAAGTAAGATCCTATAACAGGAAGAGTGTTTAAATAAACCCGTGGTGAAACAGGCCCTCAATTACAAAAAGCAACTGTTTTCACGGTAATGATTTAAGAGTCAAATATTCCACTTCCAGCTTCTGACACGAAAACGACTAGACCTATGTTAGATATGTTGTTGAATTGTGTACTTACTTTATCCAAAAGGCTTCCAACGATTTACCAACCCGGAGAAAATCCCTCATTTTAATCGAGGGGTGCGTTTCATTTGTTCGACTGTAATGGCGACGTGTCCATCTTGCACGTGCGTCGTCTGCCAGTCGCTGTCGTAAATTGACTTTTTAGGCAGTTTTAAGCCACATTTTTATGATAAATTTTTTTTAGATCTTGGTTGTTTTTAGCTTTGTAAGTTCTGAGGAGATGTTAGCTGCAGCGTGACGGAGAAACACAGATTTTTAACGTGAAACTGCTTTATTCAGTGTTTTTACCGGTTATAATCAGCGAGTCTGTTTTGGAGAGGAGGAGACCTCTGCAGGTAATTCAGCTCCGGATGAAAACTTCCTGAGCGATGAACAATGAAGGAATCGGACTGCTCTGACTCCAGTGGCACTAAACTCTTTTCTTATTGTTTTTGATTGAGACCCTGTAGAAAGTTACATTTGCGTTTTTTAAAATCCATTGTAGAGTTTGAACAGAAAGTCACCAACAGCAATCTTTGCAATATTAATAATCCTCTCTCCTCCTCCTCCTCCCTGCAGTCTTGCAGAGCTGAAGAGTCCCAGGCTCGACCCAAAGATCCACTCGGACGTTCCCTTCCAGATGTTGGACTGGAACAGTGGTTTGAGTTCAGAGAAGATCAGCCACAACCCCTGGAGCCTCCGCTGCCACAAACAGCAGCTCAGCCGCATGAGGTCTGAATCCAAGGACCGCAAACTCTTCAGTATCCTTCCTCCACCAGTCAAATCCACTCATTCTTACAAAAATAAAATGAAATCAAGGTCCTCTTACTTAGCCTCTTACTTTTAAAACTTGAAAAAAAAAGACTTATGATAAAATTTCTTCCTGTCAAACTTCTGTTTCCAACGTCCAGAATAAACTTGACCTGGTAAATGGTGATAAATAATGCAATATTATGCAGAGGCCATGTCACCACACCTGAGGGAATGTAGCTGTAGAAGTTATGTAAATATGTTTATACAAGCGTGGATGTTTTACAGAGTAACTATTGTACTGAAGCTGCCTTAAATATATTATCCAGGAGAACTCAGCTACTGCACACGACTCTGATTTGTGGTTTTAGTCGACTATTTGACCTTCGAGCAGTGAAGTTTAGAGCTGCAGAGATCAATCGATTATTTGTCAGCTATTAAATTAATCGTCAACTATTTTTTTTTTTATCTATTATTTCAATTTGTATATTTTTTTAATAATTAAATGTCTAAATTCTTGATTCCAGCTTCTTAAATCTGATTAGTTTCTGGTTTCTTTACTGTATGACAGTAAACTTAATGTTTTTTAGTCGTGGACAGAGACATCTGATCGACATTTTTCACAGTTTTAATTCTATTATAGACGACACAACTAATCCAATAATCGATGGACAGATTCATTGACATTGATATAATAACAATAATCATTAGTCGCTGCCCTAGTTGTGTAACGGTGCAATAAGAGGCACTGAGTTTAAATGTCAGTGAGGAAGAGGACGGGAGGTGTCAGGTCAAAGGTCGTGTTTTGATCTTCAGCTTCAAAGAGAGCAGCTGCCTGGAAAACACAACACACACACACACACACACTCTGTCCTCAACAAGGTCCATCTGTGTGCAGGCAGAGCCGCCTCACACGCCTGCTGGGGAGCGTTCGTTTTGTCCGATTTCTTTGTTTTTTTTACTTAGTCTTAGTCTTGTGTCCTTTTTAGTTTTTATCATGTTTAGTCAACCTCATCCTTATCGTAGTCAAAGAAACTAAGTTTTTTAGTTTTAGTCAATGGAAACTGATGTTGACACTTTAGTCTTTTTTTAGTCATCAGATAATAGTTCAGCTCTGTTGTTGTCATTGTTGACTTAAACTTATGTAAGTTACTGCGCTGCTGAGTGCTCTTATGGCAAAACAGAGCTGCTATACTTAAAAAAATATATATATATTCTTTTAAAAGACGGTCTATAATACAATGAAAATAAAGAGAGTTTTGTAAAGTTTTTATTTTTTAAACTACATGTTAGTCGATATTGCACGTTGCTATCGTCACAGTTAGTGTTTAATGACATGGTACATTCACATTATTTAAATCATTAGTGTCCATTGATGGTCTCTGAGGCGGAGTTTTTTCAGTGTGTTTCAGCATCTTTGCAAACAAGAACCTGAAAAGACCAGAAAACGTCAAAAAAAACTGTAAAAAAAAAAATGTAATTTCTTTTTGTGAAATATAGAGATAAGGAAATAAGGTGGAGAAAGATTAAAGTAGGGCTGTAATTGAAATCTAATATTAGGCTATAATGTATAAAGAGTGAAAAATATTCTGTCTCACTGATAACTAAGTTTGCACATCTGCACACAGCTAAAGTGACGGAGGCTTCACACACCCACTGTGTTTCCATAGAACAGACTGATGGAGAAATCCTCCGTGTGTAAGCTGTAGACAGTATATAAGTAATAACAAGTATTTCCATGAATGGACCGAAACATTAATTCTTGAATAGTGGCCGATGCTTTTATACCTCATCTGCATAGAAAGCGTTTATTTAAAACATCCTATTACAGACGCTTTTTATTTCTAATTATCACTTTTTTTTTGATGATCTGTTTTTCTGATCTGCTCTTTTTTGTATTATTAGCGTTTAATGAAAGTTTAACACTTCTCCGTGTTTATGATGTTCATTTCAACAGCACTAATTCCATCAGTACAAAAACACTTATTAAGCAGAAATCGAGTTCTCATTGACAAATAAATGTCGGTCTCTTTTACTTTGTCCGTTTTTTAATTGATGCTGATACATTTCTTTACACTTGCTGCAGAAGGAAATGTTGAATTTATTTGATAAAACCAAAGAATGGAATTATAATTAATTATTAGACCTATTAGTTCTGCACGTTGACAAAAGCTGATGTACATTATTTTGCTTCTAAAATAGTTCACAAGTAAAAAGAAATGTTTTGCAGAATAAGTAATTAAATGTGATGTACAGAACATTATAAGCTGCTGTGTGTATTTCTCCACCCCGTACAACAAATTGGGTGGAGATCAGGAATGCTTCGCTTGACAAAGAGAAATTTGCTCCTTAACCGCATCGTTTGAACCAGAGTTTCTGTTGTTGGAGAACGTGGTTCACCACTTCTCCTACCCGTGCATCCTGGACCTGAAGATGGGCACCAGGCAGCACGGAGACGACGCCTCCGAGGAGAAGGCGGCCAGGCAGATGAAGAAATGTGAGCAGAGCACTTCAGCGACGCTGGGAGTCAGAGTGTGTGGCATGCAGGTACAACAACCGCCTCATCCAACACATTGCAAAATAAATACAGGCTCATGATACAATACATAATAATATTAGGACTCCTAATGCACATTATGAAACCAAAAGAACCATAAAAATATAGTTTTTATTCCATTTATATAGATTTTACTTTTGTTATTATTTTCGTCTCTGTCATCTGAGCCTCGGATGATGCTTTGATAATTAAACATTAAACTAATTTTACTCTAAGACAGATATTTTAAAAGATCTGACTGCATGTGCAGCAGAATATGATGTGTGGCACATGGTTCCAACGGGTCTTTGAAAAATGTGGAAGTTTGTGAAATTGAGGGGGAAATATAGGCCTTTTCAAAGTTTCTGAAAATAGACATAAATAGTAATTGAAAGTGCTTGAATGTATATAGTTTGTGCAAGAATAGAAATTGAAGTTCTATAAATTTCATTTTCTAAAGTTAGTAAATAGGCTACGTTACACTGTCCGCACGTCTCCCGCGTCATCGTTTGACGCGCCACCTGTCCCACGAGGCTTGTTCTCATTATACAACCGTCAGTGTTGTAACTTTAATTCACCTTGATCTGTGTATCAGTCTGTGCCGTGTTGGGTCCTTGAATTTAAAGGGCAATTGAGCCTGGAAAGTCCTTGAACAGAAGGTGTGGGAAGCCTGATGAACACATTGCACCAGTATAAACTGAACTGATGTAGGTGAGATGTTTTCAGCAGCCTCTCTCCTGCCTCTGTCTGCAGGTGTACCAGCTGAACACCGGTCACTACCTCTGCAGGAACAAGTACTACGGCCGCGGCCTGTCGATCGAAGGCTTCCGCCAGGCCCTCTACCAGTACATGCACAACGGAAAGGGTCTGAGGCAGGACCTCTTTGAGCCGATCCTGAATAAGCTTCGCAGCCTGAAGGCGGTGCTGGAGAGGCAGGCGTCCTATCGCTTCTACTCGTCTTCACTGCTCATCATCTATGAGGGAAAGGTGAGCTGGAGGTTTAAAATCTGCTCTGTGATGTCGTTCCGTACGTTACCTTCACGCTGCAGAAGAGAGCTATAATTATTGCAAATCGGTCGGATTATTATGAACCAACCAACGCACTTTATTTATTTATTCAATTAAATGCTTTACAATGTTGGGATCTAGTTGATCTTAAAACTGCAAAGATGATGTTAAGAGCACAAAATCATTTTGTTCCAAATGTTCCGAAGGTTGTTTGACGTTAGAGAGAGCCGGTAGGAATTTTAAAAGCAAAGGTGAGTTAAATATAAAGAGGAGATGTGTGTCTGTCAAAGGGTTGTGACAAGGGATTAAGAACGTGTTCCTAAAAATCTTTAATCTATACATTCTCGACTAAATCCCCAATAAATAAAAAAAAATAGTAAATTAATTGTTTTAAATGAATTAGTATTTTTAATTTTTCTTATTTAACTTTCTTTGTAATATATCTTGCACGTTTCGTCAACATAAATACATATGTGGTTATATTAATATAAATACATTTTGACTTTTGGACGCTCTGGATTTATTGGAAATATTTGTATCACACGAGTTTGAAACGAAGCCACGCGACCACCACTGGAATCTAACTCTACAAATAGTATAATAACAATAATATGAGTGTAGCCTGATCAGAAATAGGTTCAGACGTGCAAAAGGAGGAAAAGAAGCTGCAACCGCATCCGAGCGTTGGTTTTAGAATCTGAACGTCACGGCTCTGAATGAATCTTGGAACTCTTCTGTACGTCGCTCTGGAAGTTCTGTTTTTCTCAGGTTCACACTGATCCCTCCTGATTGTGTCTGCAGGAACCTGAACATGCAACGTTCCACCAGAAGCCTCCTGCGGCCCCCGCAGAGCCCCGCTGTGGCCCCGGCCCCCACGCACCTCCGGCCCCAGACGCTCCCTGTGTAACGGACATGAGTCAGAAGCCAGACCCGGGGTCCCTGTCCTCTCAGGGACCTGGACTGATGGCTACGCCCTCCCCCTCCCCTCGTCCTCCCCCACAGGCCCCGCCCCCCAAGTCAGACTGCCACTCCTTCCTCCCCCCTCTCCCCTCGCCTCACCCCCATCCAGACTCCTCCTCCCCTGCTCCCAAGTTAAGTTCCTGCCCCCCTCCTCCCGCCCCCCAGCAGCCCCGGCAGCCCCCCCTGGTGGACGTACGTATGATCGACTTCGCCCACTCCACCTTCAAGGGTTTCCGCGGCGACACGGCGGTGCACGACGGGCCGGACCGGGGCTACGTGTTCGGACTGGAGAGCCTGGTCCAGATCCTGGAGAGCCTGCGGGATGACAACCTGCCGTAGCTCCGGACACAGAAACACAGAAACACACACACACACACACACACACACACACACACACACACACACACCGCTTGTTGTGAGTTAGTTCAGGTCGTACAGTCAGTGCAGGTCGTGCCGCGGTGTTTTTCTAGAAACTGAGACGGTTTCGTTGTAAATATGGAACTCGGTTCTTCAGGACGTCACTATGGCAACGTGGGCATTCTACAGTCGAGTAGTTACTATAGCAACGGCCAGGAGGTGGGACAGTGGAGCTGGAAAGGCTCTGCAAAACACACACACACACACACACACACACACACACATTTGTACTTCTATACTTGTGAGGACCTGCATTGACATAATACATTCCCCTTAACCTTAAAGGGACAGTTCACCCCAAAACCTCTTAACTTTTAGTGTTATTTATGAATCTAGATTGTTTTGGTGAGAGTTGCCGAGTGTTGGAGATATCGGCCGTAGACATGTCGGCCTTCTCTATAATATAATGGAACTAGATTGCACTCAAAGTGTAAAAAAATAATCCTTAGACCTTGTTGTGAGCAGTCTCATGTAGGATCTATTTTCTTTCTACCGAACTACACCGGCCAACGAGTCCATAATTACATGCCTTCCTTCTGCGCGGTGATACAGTTGGTGCGTGTAGTTCTGTAGAAAGAAAATAGTTCCTACATGAAACTGCTCCCATCTTGAGTTACCGGGTCATGATCTGTGGAACGAGATTCATGATGTTGAGTTCTTAAAATGAGTTTTTGCCGCTTTGAGCACCACAAGCCGAGTGCCGTCTAGTTCCATTATATTGGAGACAATATCTCCAACACCTGGTAATTCACACCAACACAATCTAGATTTATTAATAGCTCTACAGGCAAGAGGAAAAAGTCCCGCTCCACTCACAAAAGTGTTTCTCTTTTCTTCACCTGGAGGTTTGAGCTTGTGTGCAGAGTTTGACACCAGACGGACATTTATCTGCTGAAGGAGGAAAGTTTCTCTGTTTTTTCCTTAAATCTGAGTTGTTGACGTGTGAGCATCTCAACTGGTTCGAAAGACCGTCCTGGTGCAATGAAAAAAAATATTAGGGACAAGTAGTAGAGTAGTTTAATGAGTCCCTTTTTTTGGTAGAAAAAAACAGACAAATTACTATTCAAAGCTGTCTTAATGTCTTTACTTTCAACTCAGATTCAAAGTGAGCACAGGAAAAACAAAGCAGATGAATGTGAAAATCATCCTCCGAGTGTCAAACTCACGTGTGTTAGTCTGCACAGTGAGGCTCAAACATCCAAGCAAAGTAACAAGAAGAAAGACGCACTCATGAGTCGAGTGGGTCTTCATCATCAAAACACCAAGTCAGACTTTGAAGGATGAGAGGACAAGCAAAAGTGTCAAAACTCAAATTGGTCCTCACTAAGATAGACAAACAAGTACACACACACACATACATCCTGGGAACAGTTGTCCGTGGAGCTGTTTGGCAGCACAGCAGGACCGAGCGTCCTCTGAACGACCAATCAGCTGACTCCCAGGGGTGTCCACTGAAGTCAACACTCACTTTACCCCCCCCCCCCCCCCTGTCCTCCTCACTCCCCCGTCTCCACTTCTTCTTCACTCCTCTTTCTCTACAGAACCAAACCTGGAAAGGTGAACTGACTCTTTCAGCGTTACCTCGAAAACGCACTCAGAAACGCATCCAAGCATCTGTTAAAGCAATAGATGGCGATGATAGACGGCAACTTTTTTTTTTTTTTTCCCTTCAGCAGTGCAGAGGGCAGCATCGCCCGCGGGGAGAACGGCGATAAAGTATAAACATAGAAGTAGGCTTTAATGAAAGAGTATAGATCATTTCTAAAAAAAAAAAAAAAAAAAAAACCCGCTGTGTGTCCGTTTTTGGGGCTTAATTCAAAAACGTTAGTAGTCGGTGTCCTGTAAAATCATCCTCTGGGTTTATTGTGTAATATTGAAAGCATAAGTGTCACTTTCCCAAATCTGGTTTGATGATATTTTTCTTATTGTCAACAAATCCCATTAAAAAAAGACCCAAACCAACAATTAATACTTACTAACAAGTATTGTGTGTGTAGCCTGATATATCTTCTTCCTCTGTGCCATAGAGCTCCATTTTTGTCCAGAAACTATTAAAAACACATCAATGAGCCACAATGTTGCACTGACATGTTCCTTCATGACCATGAACACACACACTGTAGTTTATTTTGACTCGCACACACACACACCGTCCTGCTGCCCCAAATACTCACTGCTGCACCAAATGTGGATTAATCCGCTGCAGAAAATAGTCCCCAATAAATGCCGTTTTTCCTCCTGTTTGAGAAAAGTTTGCTATAAACTACAGTGACCAGCTGTTTTAGGAAATGACTGATCCTTTTAAATGTGAGGATAAAAGTTATTTATTTGAACCGACCGTAGAGAGACTCTATCTGGGGACGTTGTGGTTCATGGTCGGCGCCTTAAGACCCCCTCGGCCACCAGCGTCTCTGAAAGTTTCTTTATTCTTGACTTTGGAAACAGAAGTTGAAAACAATCGTCCCTCAACGTCCTTTTAGTAGCTTTTCTGGAGCTTTCAATCTTTTTCAGAGGATTAATTTTCTTAAAAAAAAAGCTTTGAAAGCTTTTTGTCCATGTTGGCCTTTAAAGATAAAAAGCTCCAGAACAGCGACTTATTTTTGTTTCCCGTTGCCATTTTTCCAATGTCAAGAGTGAACTTTACATTTCTACTTTTAAGCTAAACTCCTTTAAAAATAGAACTAATGGCTGGTGTGCTATGAATGGTCCTTGTGGTGGGATTGTTTCGTCAGCTTTGTATCCGTGATCCTTTTTTAATCTTTTCATTTTTATCTTCAGTAGGAACAAATGGGCTTGATGCTGAGAGCCACAGACAGGAAGTCAAAGTGTTGAGAGACGGATTAACACACATTGTTGGTTTGGGTCTTTTTAATGCGATCTGTTGACAATAAGAAAAATATAGAATAATACCAGCCTTATTCTTTAAGTTAGGGCTGTGTGATATGGTTGAATAACAAGAATATTTAATAAGAAGAATATTTTTCTTACATATATTATATACATATATATATATATATATATGTATGTGTGTGTGATAAAATCACAATATGGCAAATCTGCGCAAAACCATACAAAATAATCAAATCCATGTTCATTTCAAGGAACTGTTCCAGAAAAATACTCCACTTCAACTACCTTTTTTCCAGGTTTTTTTATTTTTTTTTTATTTTATTATAATTTGCCTTGGAATCGTTTATTTGGAAAACATAATTTTGTGAAACATGATGTTTAAATAATCATGATCAATTCAAGTTTTTGAGAGATAATGTTTCCCAGAGTACGGAAGCCCGGAGAGGACAAGTGAGAAAAGAAAATCTACTGATCCCTTTTCTAAGTCGGATCAAAATAGATTTCTCTCCTGTGTTTATGACTTATAAATAACAGGTGGAAGAAAACGATCATATTTTAAGTTTCCTATATATTTCTTTCGTCTGTGAAAAAAAGAAGTTGTGCCCGTAAAGTTTTTTTTCCTCTTTTTTTCAAAAATTGACTAAAAGCATTCATGTTTTCTTCCAGTTGAGTTTTAATTTCTCCGTGCACTCTGAACACAATGTCCATTATATTATGTGTTAGCATGTTATGTAACATTACTGTCATGCCTTTCTTTTGGCTATAAATGTATTTTAATTGGTGCTAAATCACCTCACCTGGAACATGAATGCTTTTATTCCTATATAGAACATGAGCTAGTGGTGCACTTCAGCCTCTTGTGGCCGAAATAAGTATTACAACAACAACATCTGACAAAAAAATAAATAAATTCTCACCTGTTTTAATAGATGAAATTTTAAAAAATTGCTTAGAAAAAATATCCCGACAAAACAAATTCACCTCCTAAAACTTTATTGTTCCACCTGTTTCACTGCTTTTTTTTTTTTTTTTTCTTACGTCTTAAACACACGAGAGAAAACTATTTAGATAAAAGTTAGAAAATTAAAATCCCCCCAAAAAAAATTCTCACTTGCCTCTCAGGGCATCCATAAATTACAGTTCATCTTCCTGTAATTGTCAAAAAAAATTGGGCACCGTTCATTTAATGATGTCACCACTTATCTCATCCGATTGGTCCTGATGAGATGTGTTAGCCAATCACATTTGTCCATTTATGCTTCCTTCATCAAGTTCCAGAGGCCGGCTGTGACGCAGCACCGCCCCCTGCTGGACAGCAACAGCTACTCAACCCCAGGAGCTGGAATAAGAGAGAGCAAATATGAATATTTTATTTTTGGTTTATGGAGGTGATAATTTATTTTTTTATTGTACCTTTTACCCATGTGTGTGGGTAAATGTTTTGTCTTTAACATGTATCCCCCCTACCACCCCACAAATGTATAAAATGTAAAGAAATTCAGAGACACGGTGTGTGAAATTTCAGAATTACGCAGTATTATTTGCCGCTGCTGACTCAGCTTCAGACAAAAACCAGATTGTGTGTCATGAAGAAAAAACTGTGTGTGTGTGTGGGTGTGAGTGAGTGTGTGTGTGTGTGTGTGTTAGAACAGGTAGACGCCATCGTTAGTCTTTGGTTTGTTTCACTTCACATTTTAAGGAGCTGCATGCACATTAACGTCCTCCTGTTTGGGTCAGTTTTCCACCACAGCGTCAAACGTTTTTGAGTCTAAGGCAGCGATGGTCCTCGTGTCCTCTCAGATCATCATGATGTCTCGTCATCATGGATATTAGCCTCAATGATCGATCAGAGTTATTTAGCAGCGTTTTCTGCGTCTGACATCATCCTGACTGTTTGTTAGAACAGTGAAAGTAAAGTGAGATTAAATCTTTCCAGAAGCTTTTGGGCTCGTGTTGTAATTTACTTACCAGACAAGACAAATCAAGTGAATCCTGCAGGAGTCTCCGTGTCAAATGAGACGAATGTTCCCAATATCCTCCTAATATGACACATTAACGAGACCGTTCAAAGGGTTTTATATTCTCAGCAATTGTTTTTTCTACTCACGATTCCCAATTCTTAATCGATTCAGTACATACAGCTGCTAATTTCAGGATCTACTCCAGTCCGCTGTGCGCTAATGTGTGAAATTGTGGCATAAAAAGCAGTAAAGTGTATAAAATTATGGAGTTTTTTATATTTGAAAAAGTTCTATCAACTGATTGTAAAAATGTAAACACACAAAAGCAAAGCTAAGACAGAAGGTAACATTTATTCACAAATAAACACTTTTTTCCCCACATTTTTATAGTATTTCTTCAAGAATAACAAGTTCAAGTTATACAAAAAAATTCTAATTGCTGCCTGTTTCATATATAAAATTGGTAAACTTTTTATTTTTTAGAAACTTGGCAAAAATAAATTGTACAAAAAATAACGTAAAACTGGTATTTCACACAATGTTTGACACAACTTTGACTTGTAGGATTACTGTCAATCAGTAGTAATATTTAGGGTATTTTGTGGAATAAAACATTTTTAACAATCGATTTTTGGAAGTTGTGAATCTTCGAAGATAATAATCTTGATTCTTACATGAATCCATTTTTTTCTTCCATCTCGAGTTTTTTTCCTACGTCAAATATTAAATAATTTTTCTCTGGGTTGAAATCACCACCTGCAGTTTATAGCAGTTTATATAGTTTATACTCCTTTAATCCTGCTCCCTCAAATGTGCAGGAAATATATATTTATTTTCTTTAGACTTTGATATCTCTGTGTCACCATAATCAAAAGACAACAAGCAGGGTAATAAATAATCATTTATTTATTTATTACAGCAGATTGTGATGAAGTAAAAAATATGAACAACTATAAAGCTCATTTATGTTGTGAAATGTGATGAATTAAGATTATAACTAATTAAGATTTCACTAAATCATATCTGAAACCAATGTGTTGGCATCCTTCAACTTTTTATTTTGTACCTATTGTGGAAATATGACTTTAAATTCTTGGTTCAAAGTGGATCCTCCTGATCTGATCAGAATATAGACAATAAGAAACAATAAGAACACACTGTCTTTCAGGAACGCAGAGTAATACGTTTTAATAGAAAAATACAATACATTTATTTTTACACGTTCATATTTAATCCTTGTGCCTCAATAGGAACATTTTTGGCTTTTTAATTTGACGTTTTTAGACATTTTGGCAAAAGTGAGTTTTTTCTTTTCTTCAAATTTTGGAAGTTCAACCTCAGACCCTCAACGACAAAACTTTCTCCATTTAATTCCTTTAAAACCACACAGTTGTTGATCTCACGGCCGTAACAGCATAAAGTCACGCTTTATATTTTTATATTATATCATGAGCCATTTCCTCATGTTTTGCCACGTGGGGCAACTACATGCTATTCTTCCTGGTTTCCACTCGGGGCATCAAAATCAATGTTGTTGCTAATAATTTACATACTGTATATATCCCATACTAGGACCCCCCCCCCCAGCATATAGTATACAGAAAATAATTACATTTGTGTGTTGTTTTAAAAAAAAATATGTAAACAAACTTAAAATTCTGAAAATTAATGAATATGATCAGGACTGAATATGGTTAAAGATAGAAATGAACTCAGTGAAAGTGAAAAATGATATTAATATATATAATATAGCAGTTTTAGTTGGGAATTGTTCTGTTAGTCTTTTTAATCTGCACAAAAAAATAAAAATGCATTAAAATCAATGTTTCATTTTTTTTGTTTCATTGTCACATCCCAGACTGTGAAAAATAAAAATCCTCCAAAGCATTTAGTATACAGAAAATAATTCAGTTTTGTGAGGTTTATATTTAATAAAATAACAACAGTGACATTATGTTCACAGACTGTATGAAACTCTGAAATATTTTATATATTATAGTTATGATCAGGGCTGAAGTTGGTTGGAAAATGTAGCTCGGTGAAAGTGTAAAACAGTGTTGATATATCATTTAATGCGGGTGTAGTTTGAATGGACGTACACGAGTTAAATACTTTCTTCAGTCCTCTCGTCGCCCCGGCGTGCCGCTCTGCCGGTACAGGATGTAGTCCTTCAGGCGCTCCGGTAACGGCAGGAAGCTCATGAAGACCGGCGATCTGAGCCGGAGGCGACCGAGACAACGACGAACCTGCAGCCGACAGAGATGCTGCAGGCAGCGAGCGTTTTCTGCAGAGGAGGAGGAAGACTGATGAAGGTGGTTTTTACTCTTGTTTGCAGGGATTAATGAAGGTTGACTCACCTTGCAGCCTGCAGATGTCGGGCCACTGCTGCTGCTCCATCACGGCCGCCTTCAGCTTGGAGCACAGGGTCACATGATCCAGGTAGTCCATCAGGACGCGAACCACCCGACCCGAGAGGTGCTTCAGCCAGGACACGGTGATCACCTCGCAGAACTGACACATGAACAGATTCAGCATGTGACTGGAGGTCGGGTGCAGGCAGGAAATGAAAATGAAAGTATTTCACTTTGTTGCAGACATTCGTTGTCTCCAGAGGATAAATCTTTAAAAAAAAGGTAGATTTCACCCAAAAAACTATATAAATTGTATAAAGTATTCACCTCCCTATGCTCTGTAGCACAAGAAAAATGGAAGCATATCAGTCTTCAACAAAGTCCGAACCAAAGACTGATTGTACTGACGTGCTTTCATTTTTTGGGTTCTCTGCTCTCTTTTACGCGATTTGATAGAAAATAGAGAGCCTAGAGAGGTAAATACTAGATACCATATATATATATATATATATATATATATATGTTATTATAGTCGTGCAGCTGAAGGTGATTTCCTCACCAGCAGGGTTGTATTTTCAGATGGTTCTGTACATGAAAGTTTCACCGACACAGACTGATGTGACACACACTCCGTACTGTGACCCTTTGCACGTTCTTCGGACAACTTTGCACCTTTCTTGCATCACATTCTCATTGTATTTCCTTTTTTGTATATTTATGTTTCTTGTACACATTTAAAGAAACATTTTTTTTTCGTTTTTCTCAATATTCTTTATAATATTTCTCCCTTTTTCTTTCAATATTTGCTCTTATTTTTGCATTCTAATTTCTCTTACTGTGTTTACGTATGCACCGTTATACACAAAGGAAATTCCTTGTATGTGAAAACCTACTTGGAGATAAACCTGTTTCTGATTCCGAGTCTCTTTTAGCTCCTAGTTTTGGTTTTTGTGCCACATTTCAGCCGTGTCTTCACGTTAGTTCTGGTAAAGTGCGTCACCATGGTGTCTTTGATCACGGTGTCGCTCCATCCCTCGTAGTCTTCAGGGACGTGGGAGCCGTTGCCGTAGGGACAGTCAAAGCAACGTCCCACATCGTAACCATAGTTACACAGCATCCTGAGAACCACCTAACACACACCAAACAGAAACATCTGTGAATACAAATAAAGATTTTTTGAATTAAATGTCTTATCAACGACAATAGGAGACGATCACCTCGTCTTTGAGAGCGTACTGCAGCGCTGAGGGGAAGTGAGTTGTGTTTATTTTGCAGTAATAGTTGACGTTGGCTCCAAACCTCAGCAACAGGTTGATCAACTCATAGTTGCCCACACGCAGTGAAATCTTAAAGACAGCAACACAAGGTTTTCTGCTCAGGGATAAA
>CALSBV010010288.1:160948-178038 GCA_943590825.1 Bovichtus diacanthus
ACCTGCAGACATTTGATTGGGTCTTGGTTGGCCATGGCCCCGGCCTCCAGCAGCAGTTTGGCTGACGGCACGTCGTTATTTAAGACCGCGAAGAAGAGCGCCGACTTTCTCTCGTCGTCATAGCTACGCTGAGCCCAGGGATGGAGCATGTAGTTGGGGTCATAACCTGCATCCAGCAAGGCCTGATGGGAGTTGGGGAGTTTCCAGCAAATAAATTATTCAGCACACAACAACTTGTCTGGAAAAAGGTAACTGGCAACTATTTTTATTTTGTCATTAATTTTTTGGGTAATTTTTTTAGGTTCCAGCTACTCAGATGTGAAGGTTTAATCATTTAGTTTGACACATATGACAGGAAACTAAATATCTTTGGACTGTGGGAAATTATACTCACACAAACACACACACACACACCTTAATGCAGTTTGCGTGTCCTCCTGCAGCAGCAGAGTGTAGAGGACTTATCCCGCTGTCATTGACTTCTCCTTTAGAAGTGACTGGAATCAGCAGATTTAAAACCCTGAGACACACACAGACACACACACACACACACACAAACACACGCACACACACATACACTAACTACCTTGCAGAATAAAGCAGAACAAATAATGATCTCAGGGAATATGATGTCATTTTTAACATTTACTGCAGGTGTCCTCGGTGTGCGATGCGGTGGATCGGCATGTGTCCCGTATGTTTGGCCACGTTGGCGTCGGCGCCGTACTCCAGCAACAGAGTGATGACCGCCTGATCTCCAGACGCACACGCCTCGTACAAGATAGAGGCCTCGTCCTGCGCCTGCGACAGGACGTCCGCCCCTGGAGGACGAACAACAAGAGGGAATTTAGCACAAAAAAGACGGCAAGTTTGGAAAATACCGACTTGTTGTATCTGATTCTCATATCGGCTGTAGCTGAACTTCACAATGCATCAGAAGTAAAAGTACAACAGTGATGCATTAATCTGTAAGAGGATTTTAAAGAGGTCATATGAAAGTGAGTAGTGAGAGTAATACTGACCTCTCCTCAGCAGAGTCTCCACCACCTCCAGGTGTCCGGCCTGAGCGGCCAGCGCCAGCGGCGTGAGGCCGTAGTGGCTGCGAGGGTCCGGCGGCGCTCCGGCCTCCAGCAGCAGGGTCACCAGCTCTGCTTTACCCAGCCGCGAGGCCTCGTGGAGGGGCCGGCGGCCGTGGCAGCCCTCCTGGTTCACCCTGGAGCCCTGCTGGAGCAGCAGCCTCATCAGGTCAGCGCGGTCTGAGCGGATCGCTGCAGGATGATAGATGTTATACGGCTGATGGTGAAAAGAAGCAAAAATGTCCAGTTTTATTTTGTAAATGAGCCTAAACAACATCCGGTTTATAGTCGCCATATGTGCTGATGGAAAGTAACTAAGTACATTTCTCAAGCACAAATTTGAGATACTTGTACTTGAGTATTTTGTTTTCATGTTACTTTATACTTCTACTACAATTCAGAGGAAAATATTTTACTTCACGACATTTATTTGACAATTTTAGTTACATTACAAATGAAAAATTTTGCATATGAAAACACGCAAAGTGCTTATAAAATATGTTTTGTTATTTATTAAACAACCCAACAGTTTCTACAAGTACTGCTGAAACAATTCATCAATAAACTGATTGACAGGGAATTCATTGGAAAATATTTTTTTTGCAAAAACATTTCATGGTTCCAGCTTCACAAATGTGAAAATTTGCTGCTTTTCCTTTTAACTATTTAAATTTTCTTTCAAGTAAACATGAGGTTTGAACTTTTATTTGGACAAAAACAAACATTGTGACAGTGACAACAATCAACAAATAATCAACAGATTAATTCATGCAAATATTCACACGGTTATAGTTCAAAATGAGCTCGACAACAGTACAATCCTGCTTTTATATTAATGCATGAGTAATAATTATCTAATCTGATGTAATCAGGGGACATTTTTCTGCATAAGTAGTTTTGCTTTTAATACTTAAAGTACATTTTTCTGATTATTTTACATTTATTTTTAAACTGTTTGCAGAATGTCTCCCATTTTTTTTAATGTCTTAATATGAATTCCTAGCTACTATTTATTTTTTGAGCAGTTTTTTTGGTGTATTTACAATATTTATGTGATTGATTGTTGTCGGAGATGGAGAGCAGTGTGTTTAAAATGAAGAGAACATCAGAATCGCGGGCCTTGAGGTCAGCCTACCTACAAGCAGCGGGGAGCTCTGGTCGCAGTCCTCGATGTCCGGCTTGGCTCCGTGTTGGAGGAGGAAGGAGGTGTTTTCTATCAGACCTCCTTCTACTGCCAGGAAGAGCGGAGTCTGACCACAAAGAGTCCGACTCTCCACAGAGGCTGAGCCTGAAACTGGAGGACAGGAGGCTTTGTTGGTTTGATAAATCTCTGTTTTATTAACGGGGTTTTGTGTTCCAGTATAACAACCTCTGAGTGTGAGCTCCAGGATGTTTTGGTTGTTTTGAGCTGCTGCTTCATGGAGAGGAGTCCAACCTCGGCTGTCCGTCTGTGAAAACCCGTCTCTCTGCCGGACGATAAGATCCGTCAGGAGCTTCTCGTCACCTGCAGGGACGGAGGTGAGTGAGAGGGAATATCTCTTCTTCTATCTTTTATTAGGAGGTCAGACGTGTTATTTCCCTACATGTGGGCTTCAGGAAGTAAAATGAAAAGCTGATTTTTACATTCTGCAACAAACACCATCGCTTATTTTAATGTAATTCATTTCTTTATTGTTAAATACTGCAGAGTATTGTGCATTATTGTGATGTTTGGATGGACTTTACATGACAGTGTAAGAAAAATCCACTCATCACTTTTATTACGGCCACGTGGTCACTTTAAGATGTATAATTGGTGTGTATTGTTGTGTGTATTGTTGTGTGTATTGTTGTGTGTATTGGTGTGTGTATTGGTGTGTATTGTTGTGTGTTGTTGTGTGTATTAGTGTGTATTGTTGTTGTGTATTGTTGTGTGTGTTGTTGTGTGTTGTTGTGTATTGTTGTGTATTGTTGTGTGTATTGTTGTGTGTATTGTTGTGTATTGTTGTGTGTTGTTGTGTGTGTTGTTGTGTATTGTTGTGTGTATTGTTGTGTATTGTTGTGTGTTGTCGTGTATAGTTGTGTATTGTTGTTGTGTGTGTTGTTGTGTATTGTTGTGTGTTGTTGTGTATTGTTGTGTGTGTTGTTGTGTGTTGTTGTGTGTGTTGTTGTGTGTTGTTGTGTATTGTTGTGTGTGTTGTTGTGTGTATTGTTGTGTATTATTGTGTGTTGTTGTGTGTTGTTGTGTATTGTTGTGTATTGGTGTGTGTTGTTGCGTGTTGTCTTGTATGCCAGTGCCAAAGACAGATTTCCATTTTATGCAAATCTTTTGGAAAATCTACAAGTGAAATCACATTTAGTGACTTTTTGGAGTAAAACATAATGTCAGTGTGATAGTTTGTTATTAATTTAAAAGAAGAAACAAGGACCATCAAATCAGTGCAAAAAAAGGGGGAATATAAAATGTAAATTTCTTCCTTTTAGGTTTTTGAATTTTTCTCAAAGATGACAAGTGATTTACAGAGCAGATGTTTACGCCGTCATTTCAATGGACTTTAAGAGACATTTAAAAGAAATAAACAGCCGTCAGAAAGTAAAGAAGTAAAGCACTGAGTCAACTTAGCCTCCACTAAATCCATAAAATGTGTCATGAAAACGCTGTAAGGATATCTTAAAATGTGGATAACGTCAAGATTAATTTCTATTCTTTTATAATGACCTCACCTCGTCTTATAGCGGTGACGATCGTGCTGCTGTCTGCAGACTCAGGCCCGGAGCTGCAAAGAACAAAACATCTGTGAAACTGAACAGAACAAGTTATTTTAGACGAAGCTTCACCTGCTGGGAATAATATCGGCACAAAAAGGAAAGAAGTCAGGGAATAAAACGATATAAAAGAAAAGTTGGAGCTGGGGATGAATGTTATTATCAAAGATAACACATGGGAAGAAGTGTGTGAAGATGGACACGACATAACAAACTGGGGAAAGATTTCAAGGGGAAATAAAAAATAACGCATTTTATCACTCCTTTCATTGCATCAGAATATGACAGAAGTAAAAACACATTTGTGATGGAGGGATTGTAAACGGGAGGTCACACACGCATTTTTTGTGATAAAAGATTACAGCAAAACTCCATGTAAAAAATTGACATTTTGTTAAACTGAGTTCTTTTAGATTATCAATTACTAAATTGTTAATTTGGCCAAAAATAAAATCTGTTTTTATTTTATTTATCTTTGGAGACTTGAGGATGATGTGCATGATTTATATTTCTTTATGTTTGTTTGCCAAACTATGAAATCTTCACCACCAGTCAGCTGATAAAATAGATTAACACTTAATAGAATTTAATATTTCTTTCCTCTCTAATTGCAAGAAAATGTACAGAGTTGAAAAATATAAAATTAGGTTCTAAAAGATAAATATAAGAGTAAAATAAATGATGTTTTAATGTATTGGTTGTAAAGAAAAAACAACAAAAAGCCCTTATTAAAAGTATAAACTTTTTATTTGTTTTTCTACTTAATTTAAATTATTTAGCTAACTTAGTATTATTTATTGCTATATTTCTGACGTGTCTGATAATCTTTTAATCTTTTATCTTTTTTTTAGGGTTTGACACTTTTAAGTTATTTTGGTTAGTGGAAGAAATTCATATTAACACATCATTTGTTTCAGAAATTATACTTCAATAAACAACTAAGAAGGAGGAAAAATGTGCAAATACAGTAACAGAGGAATGAGCAGAAATATCTGTGGCGTTTGACTGACCTGCGGTCTGGTGTCGTGGCGTCTCGGGGGCTCTGCTTCTGTTTGTTGCTCTCCAGCAGACTTTGTTCAATCATGTACTGAGTCGCTGCATCGTCGTCATCCTCATCATCCTCAAATCGCACAAACTCCATGATGTCCACATAGAGGCTCCTGATCAAAAAGGAACAACGTGTGTGTGATCAGCAGGTTGGATACATCAGGTACATGGCCGTGAGTATGTGGAACCCCTGAACACTGGATGTGAGATTTGGCATTAATCTGCTGCTGGAACAGTTTCTAATCTTCTGCTCTCAGACTTTCCACCAGATTTTGTAACCTGGCTGCAGCGATGTTCTCTGCGAGGTGTTGGACGGGGAAGAGTTCAGAACTCTGAGCAGGTCGGTCAAGTTCTTCCACACGAAACTGTGAGAAACGTTTCTTTATGGACCTCACTTTGTGCACGGGGGCGGGACAGTGGAGACAGTCAATATAAATCCTACACACTGTATATACAGTATAAATATATATATATATATATGTATTTATACATGAACATACTGTAACAATCAACCAGTCCATGTAAATCATTCAGTAACACTTGACTTGCATATAGACATTTCATTTGTATGTTATTGTTGGCCATTAATGCTCTTTATAATAAAATGAATATAATAATTATATATACACTTGTTTCTTTACCTTGTGTTGGCTCGTTGTTTTGCTTCCCTGCTCGGCTGTGGAGCTCCTGCAGAATGAAAGAGTCTGTTGTTGCTGCAGGACGCGTCAGGAGGAGCGTGACTGAAACCAGAGCCGTGTGTCTGTCAATGAATCCATGTTACACTGAGTTTAATAGTGCAGAGCTGCCTGCGAATACACTTTTTATTCACACTCAATATTAACGCATCTGTCTTTTGAATATTGTCACAAAAGTGTAACAATTATTCTGCAGGGAGAAAACTGTAAGTTCAAGTTTACCCCAGACCTCCATGTTTCAGCAGTTCAGCTCCAGCTCTGCCTGAGGGAGGAGATCTGACACCTCCTACTATATTTATCTCCTCCAGATAACTTCATGAAGTGATCAGCAGACAGCGTGACACTGCAGGACTGACCACAGCTGGAGTAAACTGCACTGCAAGTACTTTATCACCTGTAACTTCCCTTTAAGGCGAAACAAAATGTTTTTTCATAGTTTGGGCTATTTTATTTCACACTAGTGTAAAGAACACATGCAAAATACAGTTAGGTGTTTATACTAACTTTGTAACAGTTAGCTTTAGATAATGCCTAATGTGCACCTTTAAACACAAGATAAGAATAAAAGTAAGTTATGAATTTGAGAGGTTTCATGGTGATTCATGGTTTCAACTACAGATTATTTTCATTGATTATTCTGCCTATTTTTCCAGATGATTAATTTCATCCATAAAAGGTCAGGAAATATTGAAAAATCCATTTCATATGGCCCGAGTCTTCACAATAGAGGTGGAACCAGAGAAAATCAATCAATAATCTAAATAAATTGCAGATTTATATATTAAATCAGAAATATAAAGTAGAATAAAAAAAAGCTGTGGCACTAATCACCAGGTTGGTTTGATCCTGGTCGTTCTGTCCACACATTTAAGTGTCTTCGCTACAATTTGTATTGGTGTCTGTGTGCGAAGGAGACAAATTGAATCTTTTTTCAGATAAAATAGCATTAAATGCTATATTAATGCAATCCATCGCAGATTAGATTTAAAACAGATCATCTTGCAGGGGTGTCATTTTGTTCCAACTCTCACATGTAACATTTAGTATCAAGATTTTAGGACCGCGTATACAGGACTTTTCCAGCAGTCTAACACCAAGTTATAAATGAGAAACATTACTGTACAAGCAAAAACATTGACGATGGCAGTTACATTAAGGGTCCTAGGAAGCTCTTCTAGTGAGCCAGCAGGCACAAGATACTTAAGTGGAACACAGCCATGTTAATGTTAAATTCACCTTTGTCATTACTTCAATATCTACTGGGAAAAAAAAGTCCATTTTGACAATCTGTTAGTAAAAAGTTCACAATTTTAGCATGAAGGATTATTAGTCTTATCAGTATCATTTGGTAGATGTTCAAAAATAAAAGAGACTTTACAACATGCATCAGCCCCATTTCGCTGATTTACAGCAAGTACAATCCGTTAGCATTTGGAATCATTTGCATGCTTTTAAAATCCCTCTAGAGTAATAATGGAGTGACATACCATTAAATGACAACACGAAACAACCAGATTGTAATTGAAAACATTTATTTTATTTTCTGAATCTACTGCTTATGACCTGGGTCTCTCCTTCTTTCCTTTGTAGAGAGCCAGCAGGGACACGTTGGCCACCTTGACCACCTTAAAACGAACTCCAGGAATGTCACCAACGGCGTGACCTTTACGTCCAAATCCTGCCACCAGAACCTCATCGTTCTCCTGCAGCACCGGAGGAGAGAGAAAAGTCAGTCAAACAAAGCTATGCACAGTAAGCTGCATCAATACATTTCTGCAAATTCTGTGTAATTGTAATCAGAAACAAAACTATTCTTTTTGGACCCTTAAGTACAATTAGCATAACTTTCTACTCTAAGCTCATTTTCTGTGGCAGATTATGTATATTTATCACAATTCACCAACTGTTATTCAAGGCTGTACACAGGGTGGGCATTTACCTCGATGAAGTTGAGGCAACCGTCGTTGGGGACGAAGGCGGTGATCTTCTTGCCGTTCTTGATGAGCTGAACTCTCACGCACTTCCTGATGGCAGAGTTGGGCTGCTTAGCCTCAACACCACTGCAGACGGGAAACACAAAGCACTCTTTAGCAAACTCGAAACTAAAAAGTTGAAACTACCTGGAAGGAAAATGTCAGGCGCATATGTTCACGTTTCATATAGATCTCACCTGCAAATATCCTCTGCAATGCAAGTTATATTTTATGATACCTGCTACAGATTTGTGGATTCTTAATGCAGTCTTTTATTCAGTTAACTTAGTTATGCAGTTAACTAATAAAAACAACAATAACATTCAAAGTGACACCCACGTTTGGCCCCGACAGCAGCTTTTATGAGGTAAAACGCACCCTAATGCCAGAAAGTGCCAAGACTAAAACCATGAAGGTGTTAAAGACTGCAATCAAACACCAAAAGACTCAATTAGGTATAATGCGTTTTATCACTGGCACCCCCAACAGAGAACATCCTTGGCAGCCCTCTCGGGTAATTAAAAGTTTAAGACATCCAATGTAATGGTTTGAATCAAGCTCTCTAGAGATGCTTTCAACTCCATCTTAAGAAGCAAAGGTCAAAAGCCAAACCATGACTAGCTGTGCTGCCTTTATATCATGAACAGTGTTTTGCAATCAGCCATCACTCCATCTTCCTTACAGCAGGTACTCACACTTTCTCAAGGACGATGCCCTTAGCGTGGGAGGCTCCTCCGAAGGGGTTAGCCTTCAGGGCTGTGCCCAGATGGGCTTTCTTGTACTGTTTATCGTGCCATTTCTGCTCACGGCGGTGGTTACGGAGCTTCCTGGCTGTGCGCAGTCCACGACACTTTCCTAGAAGACAGACCAGCAGGGAAGTGAGTTAGTAGTTATTCTAAGATTAATGTGGAATTCAACACAACATTCTTGGCATACATTTCAAATTACTAACTACACACTGCTTCAACGAAACAAAGCATTTTATTAGTGATAATTATTCAACAAAAGGTTTACTGTATAATAAAGGCACAGAAAGATGCTTCCCTGTTCTGTGGCAGCAGTATTCAGATTTAAGAGTTCATAATGTGAGTTATTGGCCCAATTGAATGAACATCACCTTCACTGCTTATAAAGAACAACTTCTCTACTGATTTTAAGTTGAGTGATTAACTTTTTTAATGCCTACATAGTCTTTCTTCCCTGTTTAGTGAAATTACAAAACACCAGCAGTCACACAGGCCTCAATAAACATTAACTGTCACACTGCATTATGCAAAACCTCAGATGGATAATCAGTCTTCTGTAGCAAAACTATGAACCTGTTTACCAATTGAATGAAAAATGCAACACAATGTTAATGTTTTAGATCATGAGAAGAAAAAAACATTGTTCTCACACCTAATACCCCTGTAGACACCTGTGTGTGTGTTGAAGCATCTTTTCTATTTCAACTTTCTTTTCTTAAAGTCTCCTGTGAATAGGTTTGGTAAATGAGCGTTTTGCTCCGCACACAATGCATCTGGTGCATAAATATATATTACAATAATGCTACTGATGTGTTCCTATCAAATTAATTAACCAACATTGTGTATACTGACAACGTCTGTCAAACAATAAATAAGGGTTACAGTTTCTCAATTTAACACCAATTAACTTCACAAATTGACAAGTAAGAAACCTACAAATTACAATCAAGTGTACCGTTTACTAAGTAACGTTATTGTGAGTGGGACACCAACTTCACCTAGCTTTACAGCCACTTAATGACTACTGTTAATACTGAACAATCATGACCTCGTACATTCTCCCAAAAAACCTGCCTTCATTAAAACATCTGTACGGAGACAAGTTAAGGAAGCTTTACGTTGTTAGCTGCGAACGGCGCTAGCATGAGGCTAACCGGACTTACAGACACTCAGTGCGACACTACAGCTCTATTTATATTATATACATTAACCGATATCATGGATCATGTGTTCATTACTTTATCTAGGTGTTTAATTACATATTATATGTACAGCAACAACAGTTTAAACGTTAAACGGGACGTATGCTGTGCTAAGCTAACCATGCTATCACGCCTGTTATGGCCGCTCCACGTTGCGGGGAAAGAGACCCGTAAAACGGTCCGTTTTTATAATCGACTGGGGAGTTGTTTATGCCACAAAAACATCGAAAAGAGTTTGTAAGATATTCATAAACGACATCGATATGAAAAATCCCAGCAGTGAGCAGAATAATTGAGTGTTTAGGGTGATGTTTGAGACGTACCCATGATTGCAGAAGCGAGCCTGGGATCGAAAGGAAGGACCCAGCATGCACCGGGGCAATGTCTAGTCTGAGGACCCCAGCAGGGCGTGGCTACAGAATATGCCTGACGGAAATTATAATTACTTCATTATAGAAAGTAAAACAATGGTGATTGTACTTTGAATATAGCAGTATTAGAAAAAGAAAAATGCAGAACAAATTATTCGAATACTTTTGTACCACATTTAAATATTTGGTAACTTCTGGATACAGAAATGTAAACATAGATACACTTTTTAACTTGATTTAAGACTTTTGTTTTAAATTTAATATAATTTGTTTTGTCTAAAATCTTAATTGTATAGGTTATAAGAATCGGAATCAGCTTTATTGGCGTGCATAGACAAGGAATTTGAGTCCTTGCTCTCTATGTTCAGTACATCCACGGAAATAGACATAAAGCAAAAAAAACTGTTCTTGTGTCTGGTTGTTTTGGCGTACAGTGTTATATATTTCATTGGGTTTTTTTATACGTTAGGCCTACTATAACTCATGTTCATATGTTCTTTGAAATGTTTAAGTTTAATTAATTTGAAATTGATAAAACATATATATTTACGTTGAGTTAAAGAGAAAAGATTAGTTGATTGCATAACTGTAGACTATTAGTGTTGTTTCCCATTGTGGTGCAGCATTGATAACTACAAGCACGAGAAAAAAAAAGTATTTTAGATTTTCTTTTTGGGGTGAACTGTCCCTTTAATGTCTTATTATTCTTTGTTTTTGCAGTGTCATACTTTATACAACAGGCAGTGTAGAATAACACAATACATTATGAAATGAATGAGAAGCCATTATGGTTTGTATACCATGTCTGAAAAAATATAGATTCAAGGCTTTTCACCAGACTGCCGGTAAAAAATCAAATATGTGTATAGATTTCTCTATTGTGCACTGTGGTGTATTGTCATTGGGATGACCTTTAATCTGCTGAAATGAAATGTATTATGAGCGAGCTATATTGAAAATGTGTCTGAACAGCAGGGGGCGGGGCTCTCTATCTCTCTGCCCTGATTGGCTGATTCATCCATCTGTCAGGGGGGTTTACAGACGGTGGGCTGATTAAAGTAGATTACCAGGGCGAGAGTGGGGGAGAGAGGGGGAGACTGTGTGCAGGCATCACACTCTGGTCACCACAGCGATGATGGCTTCACCATGGAAACACTGCAGCTGCTGCTGCATCCTCCTCCTCCTCTCTCTCGTCGTCCTCCATCTGCAGCCGTCCACCTGCCTCGACACACAAGCTGCAGTCAGGTATGTGAAGAAGACAAAGAGAAGCAGAGACACAGATCGTGGTTTACCTTGATGCTTGTTGTCTTTGACCTCTAGTGACTGTCTAATCTTTGACTCTTTAACTCACCCTCTGCTCAAAGATTAGCCCGACCTGAGGGTAGTTTCATTGATTGTGTCTGTTATTTCTTTAAAGCTGCATTAGGTGATTTCTTTTTCTCCAATCAATTAAAGCTAGGGTAGGCAACATTGGAGAATGCAGCAAGAATAAGCTAGATTTTTTGAAACCCAGCCCAGTGTTGCCAACTCTTATCCTCTGCTCCTTATACTAAGATGGGTTAAATGCAGAGTCTACATTTCACTGTGTGTACTGTGCTGTCTACATGTGTGATGATAAAAAGAGGATTAAAAATCCTCCATTTCCATTTCCTTTATCCAATGAAAGCACCTAGCGGCACTAGCTCCAAAAGTTGCTAGATCTAGCGAGAAAGTCGGCAAGTTGGGAACACTGACAGCCTTCAGACCTCACACAGCTACTCCCACAAAATCATCATTACGAATGTAAATATATCACAATCAACGTAAAACATGACTATTGTTAGTTCTCTCAAATCAAGCGAGTAGCTTGTGGAAGACTCCTGTGACGCACTCTGAGTAGATAGATAGACAGGTAGGCAGATCCGGCTGATTCTTTAAAGTCCTGCGACAGATGCTGGATTCTTTTCTATTTTTTTGTCAGAGCATTTGACTTATTGATTGCTGTCGGGATGTAAAGCCTACATTACCTACTCTACCTTTTAATCAATCAATCAATCAATCAATCAGTCTTTATTAATAAAACACCTTTCATACAGGTTAGTGCAGTTCAAAGTACTTAAGAAAATGACTGAACAAGTGAGAACAGACACGAGTGCTGCAGCTTTATTGATTTTAAATTCAGAATAAATCATGTTCAGATTAAATCATGTTCCCGTCATAAACCCAGAATCTTGTGGTTGTTGCTGATGTTGGTGTTCTAAAGGGAATATGTACTTTCTTGTAATTGTGTTTTTACAATGTTCATTTTCCTAACAGCGATTCCTAAATTAGCTTATAGCTAACTCTAGTACAACCAAGAAGCCTATGAACAAATAAATAAATAAACAACTGTAGACCGTGAAAACAACAGAAAAGACTAAAACAATTGAACAATTGAACAATTGAACAATTTAACAATTTGACAATTTGACAATTTGAGACCAATGCACACGAGACAATAAAAATTTTATAAAATAGATTTAAAAGCTACAATAACAGATATGGTAGTAAAACAGTGTGAAATAAAAAACTATATTATTAAAATAACAATAAAATATAAAAAACATTTTACAACTTAAATACAATAAAATAACATAAGTGTTTAATTAAATATCAATAAAATAGAATGAAAATATTATTACCTAAATACAATAACATAACTGATTAATAAAATAACAATAAAATTGAATATAATTGTACAACTGAAATAAAATAAAATGAGTGATGAATAAAATAACAATAATAGAAAATACAGTGTTACAACCTAAATAAAATAATCTTACTGATTGATAAAATAAAAATAAAATAGAATAACATTTTACAACCTAATACAATAAAATAGGTGGTTGATAAAATAACAATAAACAAAATAAAATTCTACAACTTAAATACAATAAAATAGGTGATTAAAATAATGTAAATAATGTCTATAAACCATTCTTAATCAAAAGCTTAGCTGAATAGATAGATTTTAAGTTTACGTTTAAAGAATTAATTTGGTCATTTTGGGTAGGAGGGACAAGCTAAAAAAAGACTTCTGACATATTATCAACTAATAAAGTAGTTGTGGCCAATATGTTAGCAAACAGCAGGCACAGAGCAACGTTAACATCCTGCTGCAGCAGTTTGTGTCCATCTCATGAATTTAAGTCCAACATTCACCGTCCTGAGGGAAATGTCTTTAGCTGCTAAATGCTGCAACAGCTAAACTCCAGCTGGTTCTGTGAATCTGCAGAGTTAGAAAAAAATATCTTTGAGTTGTCACAAGACTGGAGCTCAGAGTGAATACTGCACGTAATCAACTGGATACAAACCAGTATTCCCAGTATGGTGTAGCACGTCTGACTTTTATGTTTGTGTCCTAAATTAACATTCACATTTTTTTAACCATAGCTATGATTTTTTTCCTAAACCTTAAGTAAGCCTTAGTTCAGACTGATCTGGGTGCTAACAGCACAAATCACATGAAATCTGATCTTTTAAATTCTGATTTGGCCACTTTCATACGTAGTGATAAATCAAATACAGGTCTGATTTTCTTGCAATACAACCTCAGTCTGAACAGTCGTATTGGAATTCATGCAACTTTTACGTCACTCGATATTTTGCCTAATTCTGCGCTGGCGAGCGTCTTGTGAAAAGCTGCTGACTGATGTAGTTAAAGTAGTTCTTCAAATCTGTTTCAGTGAAGCCATTCACGTCACGATCCGCTCCTGGCTCCGACTCCCACACACACACCTCCGTACAGAGGTCGCAGCTATTGCTCCACAAAAATACATAATTAAACATTTGTCTCACTTCCTCCTAGTCCTTGTTATCATCTGCTCATGAATGAAACTGTAAACGCTGATTTCAGTGGCCTCCATGTTTAGTTACTTTCGTACGACAGCGTGCAACGTCTTTGTTATGGTGTTTGTGTGCGGCTCAGTTCAGGACCAGTTCACACTGGAATCTGGTTTTGTATATATTTAAATAATAATGTGAGCAGCCAAACTAAAAAAATCTGAGCAATAAATCAGAATCAAGCTTGCAGTGGGAAAAAGTGAAGCCAAAGCGGAAGCGCCTTAAACCTGCGTTCTCTCCAATATCCAGCAGGGGGCGACTGCACTGGTTGTAAAAAGAAGTCAGTTTGTATAGAAGTCTATGAGAAAATGACCCAACTTCTCATTTAGATTTACTGTCTCAGTAAAGGTTTTCCTAGAGAGTTTACGGTTTCAATCGGTAGTTCCAAGTCTTCTTCAATGCAGCAAGATGTTTATTTTGTGAATTGTGAATACATTTAGAGTAAAGCAGGTTATGCTTTAGGGCATGGCTACCCAGTGATTGACAGGTCGCTACAAAGGCGTTGTCTGGTCTGGGTGCTCTACTTTTTTTCAGGTTACAATGTTAACCTTTAAATGTAAAATGTTCGTGTTTTCATTTAGTGTTTAGTTGGACTTTGCTCCACACTCTTGTGTCACCTCTGGTTTTAAAAAAAAACAAGATGGCGACGGCTAAAATGCTAAACTCAAGGCTTCAAAACCGTAGTCCACAAACCAGTGTGTGACGTCACCTCTGTCTACAGGCACAACATCACCATGACTCGACCATTTATTTGCCATAGACATGATATTTCTCCAATCTAAAACCATATTGTACAAAGCGAGAATTTGTACAGATGTTGGCATTTAAATAAAATAATAAAAAAAAAACCCCTCTGTATTCATAATCCAGGCTTTTGCCGAATCAATCAACATCAACTTTCCTGTCGATAGCTTTGACACAAACAAAACACAAAGGGGATGATACTGTTTCCCTGTGTCTGCTGGATGTGTAGAACAGCAGCTGTTTGTGGTGTGTCATTTTTTATTTTTGTGTACAGCTGTTGATGGTAAAAGGAGGGCGGAGAAGCTTCAAAATCTCCTTTTGACCGAGAGCCACCTGGTCCTGCATGACCTGAGTGTGTGTGTCTGTGTCTGTGTGTGTGTCTGTGTCTGTGTGTGTGTGTGTGTCTGTGTGTGTATGATTATATAATCAGTTCAATCCCACAATCCACAGTCTGACTCAGTAAACAAGAGGAGCTAAACCTGTTTTTTTGGCCGTCAGTGAGTCGGGGAGGATTTGACGACTCTAGGCCTCTTGTTCTAAACAAAGCACATTTATAATACGTTTAGTATGTGCTGAAAAAAAGGGTGCACTGGGCTCATTTAGATTAGATTGACGGATTATTTTGCATTGTACTGAGGCTCCTTTTTTAACTGACCAGAGTAGACACAACAATTTTGTTTTCATTTTGGGCAGAGAAACAGGGATCCTTCGTAAGGCGTAGGTGCAGCACCCAAGATGAATGAATATAGAATCAATGTGGAGAGTATAACTGAATAAATATAATATCTGCTCTAGCTTTTTGTAAACAGATATAGTAATGATAATGGTCCAAAATGATGTAAGATTGCATATTTTTCATTGAAAAGCATAAAATCTTCTCCAAAACCCCACGTGCACACACTTAGAGAAAACACTGACATGGATAATATACTTCAAAACATTGTTTTATGTTTAACCTCCTTTAAACATATCTTTGTGTAGAAATGTCCAGTGGTGGAAGAAGAATTTAGGTCCTTTACTTAGAGTAATAGTAATATATCACGCTGTGAAAATACTCCACTACAAGTAAAAGTCCTGCATTCAAACGTTAAATAAGTAAAAATATGTTGTATTATCAGCAACATTTAAAATATGAAAAGGGAAGTTGTGCAGTAAAATGTTCCCTGTCAGTGTTTTACTGTTATATATGATGTTTCTGGATGAATATTACCGCTTCATTATGTGCTAACTTTTTATTCATGAATATTTCATGTTATAGAAAAACTAGAAGGCGTCCCAAATGGCGTTTCCATAAGTGAGAAATAATGCGTGTGTCCGCCCCGTGATTCGGATCTGCTCCAAAATGTAAAAGGTTCTTCCTCGTCACATGCGGAAATAATTGGATTTGAAACCACGTTTTCAGGGCTTTAGGATTCATTGAAGCCTCATTCTTACCGTTGCCTCGCTTGACCTTTTGATCTGCATGCTCGGGATTCTTTATGTAAAACCTGAATGTGCTGCATGTTTATATAAAAAGCAACCACAGCTGCTGTTTTAGTGTTAAGTTAATTGTAATATTGAGTCTTGGTGCATTATTTTTCTCCGAGGTAGTGAATAATTTATCCTGGGTCGGCGTTGTTCCTCTCAACAACAGTGCGTCTCAGACTGATCTCTCTGTTGTCTTAAACACTAATCCTCCAGGTGGGCGGCTGGGTCACTGGAGCAACTGACAAGATGCATTCTGGGTAGTCAAAGCTACACATCTTCCTGGTCATCCGTCCACTATTCTCAATATCTAAGCTTCATAATCTTTGATTTTTAAGGTGATTTAACATGCTGGCGGTATATTTTCTATCAGTGTACTAGTAACTATCAATAGTTCTCAACTCTGTCTAAATATGCACTACTTATTCATTTACATTTTTTATTTGAATTAATATTTAATTAATTTTAAATTATTCCCACTAAAGTGTTTCTCTAAGGAGAGAAAAACCTTCCTCACACTTTGTGATGTAAAATCATGCAACGAGCTTCCAGAGGATGTTAGTGCAGCTAACGCTTTTAAAATAGGATTGGATAAATTAATAAGATAATAAGATTTGTATAATGTTTTATTTTGTTGTTGTTGATTGTGAGATTGTAAATTAGATTTTTTTGTTTTGCAGCTGATAAAAAAAAAAAAAAGCTTAGAATTACAAACTACAATAAAAACTGATAATTAATAAAACAAAACTAGCCGTTAAAGACAAAGAACTAATGGAGAAATGAGAAAAAAAATCATTGCAGATACATAAACAATATCTCAAAGACACCTCACAAATAACATTGACACTGTGTGAGAGTGAAAGATGACAAACTTCATTTTACATTCACGTTATTTATTGATCCTCCTGTCACTTCTGTTCAGTGCTGCTGTCTCTCCGGTCAATGGTAAGTACCACTTATTCATCTATCTATCCCTCTATCAATCAATATATCTATCTATCTATCAATCTGTCTGTCTGTCTGTCTATCTATCTATCTATCTATCTATCTATCTATCTATCTATCTATCTCTCTATCTATCTGTCCGTCCATCTTTCTGTCTGTCTGTCTGTCTGTCTGTCTATCTATCTATCTATCTATCTATCTATCTATCTATCTATCTATAG
>CALSBV010010288.1:182032-200669 GCA_943590825.1 Bovichtus diacanthus
TATTGTGAAATATTATTTCATTATATTGAGCTTAGCTTTAAACACTTAATGATAACATTATATTTAAAAACGTAGTTATTCCATTTAAGGATGAATTGAAGTGGTTGGACTGTGATGGTGTTCTGTAGTCTACAACTATAAAGGACTTCAAAAACATGAGCCTCCTGTTTTTGCAAACCCTTCACAATCATTCCAGTGTTCCGATTCAAGCTTGTGTGGCAGGCATATGCTGTATAAAAAGATGGCAGGCGATTCCAAACTTTTGTATTGTGTAGTGTATTTGGGTCTCCATGTAATAATAGCGACTGGTGTAATACCCGCTATGTCCATCAGGGGGCAGTGACACGTGCAGAAGCGTTCAAGCAGCTACATTTTATAGAAGAAGAAGAAGAAGACGCACAGCATGACTCCCAGGGACAGTACTGACAGATAATGTAGAAACGTTTCTGAATATATATGTTTTTAAAAACCCTACACGTTGTTTAAAGCAGCGGTTTCTGAAGCCTGTGTGTTGTTCAGTTTTGAATCAGACCGCTGGAGGGTGACTTAAACTCGCCATTTTGCCGGTTTTCTCTTCGGGTTTAGCTTTGCTAGCTAGCTTTCTGTAGGGCAGTTGGTGACGTCATATACATGGGCCGCACGCTACCGGCCGTTGGACGTTACCGGCGTAGTTTACCGTTACAGTAGATTGACGTCAGGGTAGTTTTGCACAGCTGCCCTCTTCCTGCCGCCGCGGGCTTCATGTTTAACCAACTTTCCGCTGCTCTCAAACTGCTCCCCTGCCGTCTTCTGCTCGCCACCTCACCGAGGACTCTGACCGGAGCCTGCCGCCTCCTCGGCAGGATGGAGCCCGCCGTGGTGAGGTGCCTGCCCGGGGAGGCCAAACTCACAATATCATTCCGTCTGGACGGCAGCAACAAGCACATGCTGCGGGACCAGGATGAGGCGCTGGGCAAGGCCCTGGCCCGGATCTCCAACGGCATCACCAAGGGCCAGGGGAAAGCGAAGAAATCGAAGAAAAACAAGGTACCGCAGCCGTGTAAAACCCCGGAGTCCGCCGCAGTGAAGCTGTACTACGACGGGGAGGAGGTGGCCGACACGGTGCTGAACTCGGAGGCGTGGCGGGACGGATCCGTGCTGCAGGTGGGAGACGTGAAATACTCGGTACGGAGGAACACTCCCACCTTCACCACCGCTGAGCTCCCGGTGTCCCTGCTGGCCGGGTTCCCCGTCTGTCCCAATCTGGAGGTTGAGTTTGGGAACCTCGAGGACTGCGAGCACACGTGGTATAGAGAAACTGCCCCAAACATAAGGTAATTACAGAGAAAATATCAGAATCAGCTTTAATGGTCAAGTAAGTGCTTTGCTAGGAATGTGTTACTTTCAAAGTACTTGCACATAAATAGACATAATAACAGCTAACAACAAGGACAACAAACCTGTAAATAAATATGTGTAAACATAAACATTGACTACTTTGTATACATAAATATATATAAAAAAGTATAGATATTTTTGTTTGAGGTTTCACTTAGTATTTTGCAAGCCTTTGTTCTCAATACAAACGGCTCATAGTCCAAAAAGGCCCTAGTTTAGGTAATCAATTCGGTCAAATGTTATACATTAACACGATTACATGTGCATGATCAAACGTAATTTCCCTTAAAATGTCTCAGAAATCCAGCATCGACCAGGCTACAATCCACGGTCATGTTTAGGTCTTGTCAATTTGTCAAGGAGACAAATGGTGATGCAGTAGAGTATTATTCAAAGTGTCACGACCAGAGCTGTAAATTGCCGCGAAAAGATAAGAAAGTTGTGGGACATTCAGCATCTTTTTTGTTCTTATGTTTCTCTCGGTTCTTCTAGCTCTGAAGCTGCTGGAGAAGTTCCAGGTCGGCACAGCAGTTGGACAGAGGTAGGATGTGGGAGAGTCCACGTCCCGTCCAATCAGGACATCGGCTACAGACTCAAACTGCGCTGCACACCTAAAGATGGAGGACGCAGCGGGGCCCCCAAGGAGCTTGTCTCTTTGAGAGCCGTAGAGGCCGGACCGGGCGTGTGCATGTTCGACAACCGACACGCGTACACTGTCAAAGAGGCGGAGTGGCCCGCTGTGAGGGTGATTTCATACAACATCCTCGCCGACATCTACGCCCAGACAGAACTGTCCAAGACGGTGCTTTACCCGTACTGCGCGCCCTACGCCCTGCAGCTGGACTACAGACAGAACCTGATCAAGAAGGAGCTTGCCGGGTACAACGCTGACATCATCTGTCTGCAGGAAGTCGACAAAGGTAGTTAGTGAAGAAATGGATAATTACTTAAAAAGTTATTCTCCATCTTTACTCTAAAGTACCTTCATCTGGTGGATATGTGAGTCTGCTTTATGCAGGGCTGAAATCCGGGATATATTGGATGACAAGTCTACGTACAAACAGACACATTTTGAAATATGAAACTTTGTTGTGTTTTCCATTTTAATTTGTCACCCTTCTGTAGAAATGTTGCCAGAAAACATGATTTTGGGTTGTTTATAGCGCAATAAATCTAATTTAAGTGCAATACTCAGTATACTGTATGTGTACTGTATAGAAATATGTAATTTACCACAGCTGTAAGGTGCTAGAAAAGCTTAAAGTGCTTGAATTTGCCTTTGGAAACAGCGTAGGTGTAAGTCATTAACCGTAAGTCATTAACCCTGTTAATGACTTTCTCCATGTTCTCTCTGGACTCTTTAGGAGTGTTTCGGGACAGTCTGATTCCAGCCCTGGATGCCTACGGGCTGGACGGTATTTTCAGGACCAAAGAGAGGCAGCATGAAGGACTGGCCACGTTCTTCCGCAGGTCAGGTCCACCATCAGCCAGAATCCCCCCCCCAAATAAATTCAAATGTTGTGTTTTTTCTCTGTGGTCTTGTGCAGCCATGTATGATGCACATGGGACTTTCTGTCATGGGTAGGACGACGTGAGAGTTTCAGTGCCACAAGAAACAGTTTTTCCAGTACTCAACAGTCACATTTTAAATGAACAAATAGCAAAATAGTGTATATATATATATATAGCACTTAAATGAGATGCAATTCAGCTGGTAGAGGACCAAATGTTAGCTTTTGTATTTATAAGAAATTTTCTAAATTAATAAATGTTCTACTCATTGACTTTACATGTCTGCAGCTGCAGGTCTGAAGGACAGAACTTTTACTGAACAGCTTCCTCTGGAGGAGAATATGCAGCCTGATAAATGTGAGACAGTAAAGGCCGGGTTATGCTCGATCAGAAAGTAGTTTGTTTGGCGTATTTTGTCGGATATCATGTTTAAAGTTGTTCCACACTTGAAGCTGGTCAAAGCTAATCTTCACACAGGAACACTCCTCCGATGCTGCGATCAGACTCTCTTTCCTTTTGCATCCCAAGATATTTAGATATATATCGTAACAACAATATTTAGTTGCTATGTTATTAAACCTTTTATATGTTTTGTCTTTAGTTCAAAGTTTCAGCTGCTGAGCAGTCATGACATTGTGCTGAGCCAGGCGTTGACCTCTGACCCCATCCACTCGGCGCTGCTGGAGAAGCTTTCTGCTAACAGCGCTCTGAAGGAGAATATTCTGCAGAGATCCACCGTCCTGCAGGTACGGCTGTTCACCTGCTACTGTTACATGCTAATTAATTGATGCTGCGTGTTGAAAGATTCTACCTATATCGCCCAATAACGCACCTTTCTGACACCGTCACACAAATCCAACCTGTTAGTTGTGCATGTAAATAGTGTGTTAAATAGTTTTTTTTTTTTAAACTGTTGTGGCCACATTTTAGGATAGGTGATAGGTTTATGTTTAAAAGACATGTATTTGGAAGAATTATTGGAAATAAAACTATTTATTTATTTCTATTGCCTCGATTTGATATTTTTATTTATTGCTTTACTTGTGTACCGCGGTAATGTTTTTTATTTGGGGGCTTTTCCAAACATACTGATTTATGCGACTAATTGTGATTATCTAATCATATTATGTAATTAATTTGATAAAACGTGTTCACGTGATTGACAGCCCTACACTGTGGTCTGCTTTGTGAATCTGCGTTGTGACACTATGTTTCCTGACTCGTTTCCTTGCAGGTCAGTGTGCTTGAGGACTTAAACAAACCAGGCAGGAAGGTCTGTGTGGCGAACACTCACCTGTACTGGCTCCCGAAAGGTCTGAACACACCTGAGTCACTGATATAACAGAGCAGAGTGATGATTTATAGCCTTAATAATCCTTGAAGAACACATTTCTAAAAACTGAATTCATTTCCTTTAAGGAGGGAGCATCCGCTTGGTCCAGATGGGCGTGGCTCTGCAACACCTGAGTCATGTGATCAGCAAGGTCGCACCTGAAGCCCCTCTGATCTTTTGTGGTGACTTCAACTCATCCCCTACCTCAGGTAACTCCACAGTGCTCTCCTCCAGTATTCACTTCAGTTGAAGCTCGTATAATTGATTTAAAAAGTACTTTTTTTACTTTGCACACTCCTCAGTTCACCTTTGTAGACCATATTGTCTTGGTGCATCTTGTGTAGGCAAGCGGAGGAGTCATTGTTTGTCTCCTCTTCCTGTCTGCAGGTGTGTTCCAGCTGCTCAGCGAGGCGATGGTTCCTCTGCAGCATGCAGACTGGAGCAGCTTGGGGCAGGAGGAGTCCTGCAGTATGGAGCTGCTCTCTGCCTTCCCCCCTCTGCTGAGCGCCTGCGGCCAGCCAGCCTACACAAACTACGTGGGCGGATTTCACGGATGCCTGGACTACATCTTCATACAGCCAGACAGCATGCAGGTACTAATACTGACAGTGATACTGATCGTCATTTGTGCAGACAGATCAGTGTGTCTTAAACACAAGTTGGAAGAATATTCTGGGTTGATTCATGACTTGAACAGCTAAAGTCAGTCTGAAAACAGCTCCTTTGAGAACTCCTTTGTCCAACTTTTGAAATAAACATTATTTGCATATTCATAGATTCTGGATATTATTTTCCAAGAGTAGATGTAAATATCTGAGCTAACGTGTGTATTTGTGCAGGTGGAGCAGGTGATTCCTATGCCCAGCCACCAGGAGGTCACCACCTACGAGGCTCTGCCCAGCGTCGCTCACCCTTCCGACCACATCGCCCTGATCTGTGACCTGCGCTGGAACCCCTAACCTCAAGCCACCCGGACAAAAGACACAGGAACTGTAAAAATATTATTTACATTTTAATAAAGGTATTTATTATTACTGTTACATTACCTTTACGTTTATTTTGCCCAAACAAGTTGCTCAGTGGTCCTTAAAGTTTTTTTTAAATAAAAATTGGGTCTACAGCATTAGTAAGATTCTTGGCTCTTTCTTCCATGTTCTGATACCGACAACACTCAAAGGCAGCACAGGAGGAGGTGAATGTTTCTGTGACTTTAAGTCAAAATGATGAGAAATTAAGTGAAACATTTTGACAAGTCAAATTATAAGTAGAGTTAAGTAATTTAGCCTTTTGTGGTGATCAAAACTTTTTCATTATAACTTTTGACAAATCAACATTTTGACTAGTAAATAGGAAATGCTACTAGTAAATACTTTAAAAAGATAACGTGGGTGGAGGACAGTAGGTCGATAAACAAGCTGTCAACTGTCAAACTTTATGTAAATGCAGTGCGGTGAAGTCACCTTCCATCGCCACGCTGTTTTTCTCTGATTGGTCAGAAGTAGTTAAGAGGCGGGGCATAGTGTTTGGAACATACCATTGTGTCGTATGTTAGGGGGCGCAGAGAAACATGTAAATAAAGGTTACGGAATAGGTAGGACAGGCGTGACGATTTTACTAATTTTTCATCAAGAAAGATTCATTCCAAATCTATTTTGTTTTTTTGTATGATTTAGGGTTATTTGTGTTTTTAAGTTAATGATGAGTCTGATTTAACACCCCCGTTTCAGTGACAACAGTGAGAGGCCGGCCGTCATGTTTGCCAGAGTCAGCCAGCCAGACCGGAAACTGGGTGATTTGGCCTGTAAAATAAAAGCATAAACTCTTCACTTGACTCTCCCTGCAGGTTACAGGTTTTCTTTACTCAGGTTTCACTTGTAAGTGAGATGTTGAGCTTAATGTGAACGCTCGATTAAATAAAGTATATATAATAATAATAATAATAATAATAATAATAGTATTGACAATAACAATGTTCAGGCAGTTTTTCTAAAGACTTAATTATGAATAAAAAAGTAACTGAATAAATCGTGCTTTTATTTTGAAACCATGGACCGGATGTTTGCTGTGTCGCGTTAACTGATTTGATGCTAACCTGCTCGACCGGAAACCAAACATTTGAACGATCTTACGTGTCATTCCCGGAGTTTCACGTCTCCTGGTCACTTTGGCTGAACACAATCCCAGTAAGTAAGTTTTTACCTTCTTTATTCACGTTCACACAGACTAAACACGGGAGCAGGATGTTAACTTATCTAGTTAGCAGGCGGCTTGTCGTAAAAAAGCTGCAAATCAAGTCATCAGTTAGCTAAGCTAACATGGGTTAGCTACAATCACTGAGTTCGTTTGTGTCGGAACATTCTTGTACTTTATATTAAACATACGAGCATTCATTCATAAATTGTTGCCTTTTTACAGTAGTGAACGCACAGCATCCCTGTGTGGCTATAACGGCTCATTTAGCTGCTGGTGATGGAAATAATATCACCTGTGTTTCCTCGTTTTAATCGCCTATGTTGCTGTTTTGTTGATAAAGTAAGACACTAACATGTGAAGTGATTGGACTTCCTTAAATAATGAATGTGATCTGGTGGTGATTGGGTTCATTAGGAGGACACGGTGTGTTTCTGTCATGGGACTTTTAAATGAATCATACCTGTCAAACATACAGCATTTTCTATTAGTAATAAAAGATAGATATTTAAAGATGAATTGATCAAAAGGAAAGCAGTGGTGGAAGAAGCACTGAGAACTTTTACCTTTTAGTAAAAGTAGTAATACCTCAGTAGAGAAATACTATACTATAAGTCCTGTATTTAAAATTGTCCTTACTTTAAGTAAAAGTACAAAAGTATTGGTATTAAAAGTGGCTAATCATTATGCAGTATGACTCATTTCAGAATAATGTATATTATACTACTGTATTATAATTATTATTATAGCATTAATGTGTTCATCGCTTTACTAATGTAGCTGGTAATTGTGAGACTAATTTTAATTTATATATTTTATAAATATATTTCTTTAAATACAGCTGTGAAGCGTGTGAGTTTCCCCCTGAGGATCAGTAAAGTCTTAATGATATACAGTGATAACATCATACTTTATTTGTTGTTTTTAGATTTAGAATTATAAATCTGAATCTGCAAAATAACTTAAGTTGTCAAATAAATGTAGTGGAGTAAAAAGTACAATATTGCCCTCTGAAATGTAGTGGAGAGAAAGATGAATTAGCAAAAAATGGAAATACTCAGCACAAGTACAGTAGAGTTACTTTCCACCGCTGCAGAAATGTATTTTAAGAGCAATTTTGGTAATGAAGTAATTGTCAACACTTTTAATTGGATTAGCAGTTTCACTAGTATTTTCTAAAGACAGAATGGTATAAATGTAAAAAATGTTTAGTTGCAACCCAAACGTGAGTAATTCTTAGTTGTATGCATTTGAAAAGGCGAATCTGGATGGACAAGTTTTACAATATGCAAATGTATCTCTTGCCCCAAACAAGGATGTTAAGGTCTTTCATCTCAGCAGCGCCTCTGTTTGTGTGAACGTGCTGATGGGTTAAAGACCAAAGGAAATATCTGAATAAATAAGTATAGAAACAAAACACTCATGCTCCCGAAAAAAAATCATAATTTAATTTTTAGCCTTGCTACGAGCACAGACTGATGAACCTTTTAGGGGATCCCAGTGGAAAAAACAGATCTGAGAGAAAACGGCGTTAGTGAGGGACTCGTTTTGTTGACACAGTGAGTCAGTTTCGGACCCTCCTAGCTCCAGTTTGTTCCGGTATTCAAGTATTACTATTGAATTTGAGTCACAGAAGGTTGTCAAACAAACCTTATCACTTCACTGAAGATATTTTCAAAATTCTCAAAAACTCTTCAAACCGTTTGGGTGGAAAACTTTGTCATCTATTACAAAATAAAACGATTTTTAACCAGTTTCTCAAAGTGCAACTGCATGTCCAAATCCAAGAAAAGATGGTAGGTGGAGATGATCCTTGCTTTTTGTTGTTTTACTTATAATCAACATCAATATACCTATATATATATATATATATATATATATATATATATTCTTTTTAAAAAATTTTTTTTTATTGTTCACTAAATCAAACAATTGTTCCGTGCAACACGTTTGTCTCGCAGGTCGGGCTGAGCGATATGGAAAAATATCACAATATTGTTTTTGACCAAATACCTCAATATCAATATTGCGACATTATTGTCGGGTTGACCGTTGGGGCTTTCGCAAACTATATACACAATGAGATTTTTTTTTAGAAATAATCATCGTTACTGTGGATATAATCAGGGTCCCTGCGAATACGAGAAAAAAAAAAAAAGTCTTAAAAGGCATCAAATTCATTAATCTGAAAATAAAGTCTAAATTTTTTATTAAAATGTCATAAAAATGCTAAAACATGGGAAGTAGGATTTTATGAATCTTTTTTTTTTTTTTTTTCTGACGTTGCATTGTAAAATCTAAAAATAATTGGTAACATAATAAAAAATTTTATAATTTACCAAACGCCTCTTAATGTCACAACTGACCAGGATGGCGTAAAAAATTAGAGTAAAATCAATTTTGACTGCCATTAAAATGTCTTAAATCTAACTTGCCCTAAACTGTATGATCCCTGTATAATGACTAAGTCAAATAATAAATAAATTATTTATATATATATAATATATAATAAATAATAAATAAATAATAAATTAAAAAGATAAATTAAGATTACATAATTTTAAAGCCTTAAAAAACAATAACCAGCCCAACTCGCAGGTTGGAATTGAGCTTTTGGAGGATTTCAAAAATTGAATATTTCAGAAATTCCGACTCGTTGTCAGAATCAATGTAACGTTATTGTAGCTTCGTCCGTCACCGTGACCGTCCTCTCTCCCGCTCAGGCTGGTTGCTGTCCGTTCATGAGCTGTGGTCACCCTGGTAACGGTTGCTAACGGCAGAAGCATGAAGGCTTTGATCCTGGTGGGAGGTTACGGGACCCGGCTGAGACCGCTCACGCTGAGCGTCCCCAAGCCGCTGGTGGAGTTCTGCAACAAACCCATCCTGCTGCACCAGGTGGAGGCTCTGGTCAAGGTGAGGAAGAGGAGGGGATGGAGGAAGAGGAGGAGGAGGGGGGGGGGGGATGGAGGGGGATGAGGAGAAAGGGAGGAGGCGGAGGAGGAAGGGAGAGGAGAGGAGGGGAAGAGGAAAGAATGAGGAGGAGGAGGAGGAGAAAGGGGATGAAGGAGGAGAGGTGGAGTTATAACGAAAAAAGCCTTTTTCCTGCCTGGACTTCATCTCTTAATGAATTTAGGTTTTTGAAGCATCAATAAATGTCTTATTTGTTCTGTTTCGTAAATGTTGCTGACGTTTCATTTTGAGTTTGTTGAAGGTATTCGGTCACCTTGTGTTTCACCTTGTGTCTGTGTGTCTGTGTGTATATTTGTGTGTGTGTGCAGGCCGGGGTGGACCATGTGATTCTGGCGGTGAGCTACATGTCGGAGCTGCTGGAAATCGAGATGAGAGTCCAGGAGGAGAGAGTACGTTTACAACACACACACTGACACAGCTGTGACACTTCAGCACTCACAACACACTGAATGTTTTATAGTAATTAGCGGCAGCAGCGGGTTCGTCCATTAACTTTCAAAGGGCTTTTTCCTGAAGGGTCAATTCACACAAATCACAAAAAACTTATGTTTCCCACTTACACACAGTGGTATCAAGTGTATTTATTTTCTGTGATTTGACCATCTCCACATTACAAGAGAAGTGGATAACATTTAACATGACATTTAAAAAAAATCAACAACATGTCTCTCCTGTGTGGATAGTTTTCTTCTTATACTTCTTAAAGGTGCTATCATCAGTGTCAGGATGCATGTTACAGCACTCTTATTCAATAAAGGGGAATTAGATAACAGATTGCATTAGTTTAAAAAGATCTAATCCTCCCGCTTTTATTTTGAAGGCCAGAGGGAAGTCGTATTGTTGCCTTGAATCTTAACTGAGCTTTCACGGTTTACTCATCCATGTGCACAGATGTCCACCTCTGTCTTTTTTTTCTGTTGTATTTTCTTTTTGATATGAAATATACACTTTTATTTGAAGTCTGGCAGGATGTGTAGTTTACTGCTGCAACAGTTTGAGTCAATAGAAATTTTGATAATCAAGTAATTGTCAACAATTCTCTGGTTGCAGCTCCCAGTTTGAAGATTTGTCGATCATTTTAAATTGAATAACGTTAAGTTTCGGTTGCTTGGTTGGACAAAAAAAAAATTCAAAGACGTCCACTTGTGAAATTGTGCTGAAAATTTTAACTACTTGAAAGTTTAAATTGTTTTATTAAGATTAAAGATTAAAATTAGATTAATTAACAATGCAGACAATCATTAGTTGCAGCCCTAAAGTTATTAATATTTAGTTATGTGTAATATGTGTGTGTATATATATTTATATATATATTTATATTTGAAAAGGGGAGTGTGGTAAGTACATGTTGGTGTCAGTAGTGCAATAATGAAGCTTTTTATTAAAGGAATACTTCCCACTTAAAACGACCCTTTTTATATCAAATACTCACCTCGTGTTACGTGAAGCTCTTGAAGGAAACTTGGTGTTGAACGACGAATTTAAAAAATGTCAGTAATTGATATAGAAATAGTAATTTAAGGGTGAAGTATTCCTTTAAACTCGGGACTCATGACCCATTCATTGTTCGCCCTGGCAGCTGAATTGTTTATGAACATGTTGCGTTTCGAGTGTTGCAGAAATGAATATTGTGCTCAGTCTGCTGCATCCTGAATGTTTCTCTATGTTCTCTTCAGCTTGGGATTCGTATCTCTCTGTCTCACGAGAAGGAGCCTCTGGGCACTGGTGAGTTTCTCTTCACTCCTTCAGCTTCAGGAACATTTAGGGAGCGCTGATGTTGGGTGATGAGGTGTCTGGCTCACAGCGATTGTTCCAGTGTAGGAAGGTGTTGATGTGCAGGGCAGCAGAGGAAAGGTCCAACTGTTGCCACAAAGTTGGAAATGCACTAAAGTAGCATTAAAGGGTAACTTTAGGGGATTTTTCTCAACCTGGACTCTATTTTCCCAGGTTTTTGTGTCTAAATGGCGAATGGCAGGGAGACACTCTCAGCCTCTAGTGTTCCAGTGTGTGTGTGTGTAGTCGCAGTGTATCGTAGTGTCCGATCCATTGGGACTGAAACTTTAATATATTTAATAAAAAAAAGGTGAAATGAATGTGTGTTTGTGTGCAGCGGGCCCGCTGGCGTTGGCTCGAGAGCTGCTGAACGTCGACAACGAGTCGTTCTTCGTCCTCAACTCGGACGTCATCTGTGATTTCCCGTTCAAAGACCTGCTGCAGTTCCACCACAACCACGGCAAGGAGGGAACCATCGTGGTGAGACAAACAAAGTGTTCAGAGTGTCTTTCAGAGTAGATCCAGTTACAGGGAGACGGCATTTCTTTTAGCTCTTCTAGACGAAAGTTGACTTGTGTGAGAGAAATGCGAGGAAATCTTTGGTCGTCAGTCCGGTGCAATACTTAATAATGTGTGTGTGTGTGTGTGTGTGAAGGTAACGCGGGTGGAGGAGCCCTCTAAGTACGGCGTGGTGATGTTTGAGGCGGACAGCGGCAGGATACATCGCTTCGTCGAGAAACCGCAGGTCTTCGTCTCCAACAAGATCAACGCCGGCATCTACATCTTCAATCCCAGCATGCTCAGCAGGATCCAGGTGACCCCCCCCCCCACACACACACATTTATGAGCACTTTTATAGTTAAATTCCCACATTTACTTTTTACTCTCTCTGTGTGTGTGTAGCTGAGACCAACATCCATAGAGAAAGAGATATTTCCTGTCATGGCAGAGGAGGGGCAGCTGTACACCATGGAGCTGCAGGGTAACTATTACTACTACTGCAGCACTACGACACTAATCTATAATACACACACACTTATTGAACTGGGCGAGTTGTGTACCAACATTTTTGCCGACGTTCCAAGTTGCTTTTCCGACGTCGGGGTGCGTTTGCATGAATTAACACATTTTTCTGATTATTTTGACAACACTTGAATGCAGCATATGTACAGTAGGCGACAAGTGAAGCAGGAAGTTGGTCTTTAAACTGGGATGGATGTTTACAACATGGTCTGACCCACCTGACTTTTATAAATTGATTGTACAGAATAAACTATGTATTTTTGGTGAGATTTTAGAGGTGGATTTTTATTACTTTTGGAGAGAGCCAGTCTTACTGTTTCCCTCTGTTTCCAAGTTTTTATGCTAAGCTAACTTCGCCAAGAAAGCAAATAAGCATATTTGCAATGTTTTTTGTCTTTTCTTTAAATGGTGCCATTGTGTTCCTAGTGAATTTATTTTAATCATGTAAGAAACATTAGTAACATGATAATGGAAAAATATCGTGGGAAGTTGACCTGTGTGCTCGCTCCGGTCTCGCAGCTCCCAACTCCACCAGACTTAAGTGTTTGGGCTTTTCTTCTCACCCGAACTCACGTAGTTCTGGAGAGGAAATGTTTGTGGAGAAGCACCTATGCCAACAAAACCTCTGAAACACAATGTCTGGATCGAGAGTGCCTCCAGATAATCGATTTAATAATCAGGACCAGTCCTGATCCATCTGGAATCGGTGCATCTCTATCTTTCTTTCCATCCTCATCCCTCTCTGGGAGCGATCAGCTTTGTCTAGCTGTTGTCCCATGCTGTAGTCCAGGCAGGCGGCCGAGTTACTCGCTACGTTTACATGCACAAAATATTCCATTTTTTTTTTGTCCTTAACAGTAATATGCTGTTTAGGTGAGCTGTATTAAATGCAGAATAATAGTGGAACATGAGTGTGCATGTGAGCGTAGTCGCTGACTCTGGTTCAGGTCGTAGTGGCTTTGTTTCTTCATGCATCTGACTGAGCAGCCTCAGCTTTTTAGACTGTGAAAGAATGACAGAAGTGGCTTGTGATTTCCTGCAGAAGATAAACTGTGAATGCACATGATAATGAAGCGGTTCATCAGCTTATATTTATCTGGATTCAGAAGAATAAGTGTTGAAGCTCAAACGTGCCGGCTGATTCAGGTTTAGCTGTACGAAGGTCACATGATGTGTTAAAGGCGTGTCATTTTCTGCCACTATCTGTCTCTCAATCAACACAATAACAAAAGAAGGAGTTTGGTGGCGTCATAAAGTAGCGTGGGATCATGGGAGTTGTCTTCACCATCGTCATCACTGCAGTCAGATCTCCCGGTTTGGATTCCTTTGGTGTTCATCGTTTAGGAGGATTTTACCGGGAGATGAATTATCCCGATAGTTGTCCTCCTCTCCAAAATAAACCGACCTGGTGATTTTCACACCGGTGAAACACTGAATGAAGCAGTTTCACGTTAAAAATCTGTGTTTCTCCGATGCTGTTTGGCTGCAGCTAACATTTGCTCAGCTTGTTTCTGTGATAACTTCAGATCCAGACGTGCGATGACTAAAATCCTTCATCTGGTAAAAAGGTCGGCTGTGGATCAGGAGGCCGAGCGGGTCCTTATGTGACAGTTTTTTATTTTTTTTTAAGGGTAAATGTTGGCTGTAGTGTAAAAAGGCGCGATACAAATGAAAGTCCATTCACGAAAATATACAGTTAAAAACGACCAAACTCTAAAAAGTGTCTGCTGATCATGTGACCTTCAGTTCCTCACCTGCTGCAGATCACAAGGAAACTCCTGGCTCCTGTGTCCTTGTTTCCACGGTAACTAGCTGCTCTCCCTGCCTGTCTGTCTGCAGGTTTCTGGATGGACATCGGTCAGCCTAAAGACTTCCTGACAGGGATGTGCATGTACCTTCAGTCGCTACGGCAACACGCTCCCGAGAGGCTGCGCACTGGGCCCGGTTTCCTTGGCAACGTTCTGGTGGTGAGTTCAGCTACATGATGTCAAATAAACAAATTGTGCTCCACGATAATAATAATAATAATAATAATAATAATAATAATAATAATAATCTTCCGTTCTCCCTCTGCAGGACCCGACCGCGCAGATTGGGGAGAACTGCACCATCGGCCCGAACGTCACCATCGGCGCCGGCGTGATAGTGGAGGACGGCGTGAGGATAAAACGCTGCACGGTGCTGAAGGGAGCGCGGGTTCGATCGCACTCCTGGCTGGAGAGCTGCATCGTGGGGTGGAGCTCCTCTGTGGGGCAGTGGGTGAGTTCAGGACAGAGATCACTTCCGGTGCCTGATTTTTACGTGTTTAACTCGTACTTGCAGCTGTCTGTCTGTCTGTCTGTCTGTCTGTCTGTCTGATCTCAGGCGTCAATAATAGGGTAACAACACTCAAGCTTTGTGGCGACATGAGCATATTGTAGATGTGTGTTATGATTGTCGTGATGATGACTTCCGGGTGAACCTGTGTCGTCAGGTTCGTATGGAGAACGTGACGGTGTTGGGAGAGGACGTGATCGTGAACGACGAGCTTTACTTGAACGGAGCCAACGTGCTGCCTCACAAATCCATCAACGAGTCGGTGCCAGAGCCGCGGATCATCATGTAGCAGCGGGCGGAGGAGAGGAGCCCAGTGTCTTTTTAATACGAACTCGACTGGACACCCAGACTGTGCCGGAGAGGGAGGGAGAGAGAGGGAGGGAGGGACGGTGGAGGGAAGAAGAGAGAAAAAAGTGAACAAATAGTTTTTCTTTTCTATTTTTTATTAATTTGGACTTTTTTTTTTTTTTTTTTTTTTAGCCCTACTTGGCTGCATCGTCGGTAATGTCCTGAATGTGGCGGATGGTAAAAGTTTTGTGTGCACAATACTTTAAAAAGGGTAATGATGAGTTCACACCAAATGCGAAGCCAATTCTCAGCTCCCCTGATTCGCTTATCTGGTTTACTACAGCGTATGACCTCAAAATACACAGATTTTTGCTATGATTTAATTGCAATAAACAGATCAAAATGTTGCCGAAATAACTACATCATGAGGCTGATTTGTAAAAAGTCTGAATTCATGCTTTTTCAAGTCTGTCCGCAAGACGACAAGCAAACAACTTTTAAAAAGCTTGTTTTCCTAATGAAGTTTGGCTCGATCAGGGCTATGCTAACATTTTAGCTGCTCCATCAGCACTCCTGGTAACGTCATCTAAATTAGGCTGAACTACGGCATCGATGTTATTCTTTATACACATGGATGTCTACATACTGTGATAGGCTTTTGCAACACAGCGTCACGCAAATTTGCGTCTATTCGCTCCTTTGCATTGACCTTGTATGTGATCACAACGCACGAAATGTTCACTTTGCGTTTGGTGTGAAATGGGAGGGAGGGAGCTGGCACTGGCTGGTTGTCAGTCAGATGGTGGAGGGACTAATGTGAAGTGTATTCAGGGGGGAGCGGGTGAGGGCGATGTGCACATTGCGGTTTAGATTCACTAAGCATTTACATTTCCTGGACAGCTACAACAAACAGGCGCTGAAGGATCATAATTCATGTTTCTCTGCTGTTGCAGCAACTGGAATCTTGACTGACACTCAGATTTCTAAATGCAGTATAAGTTATAGCTAGTCAGTGGTTATAGTTAAAGGGATAGTTCAGATTTTTTGAAGTGGGGTTGTATGAGGTACCATAGTCAGTGTATTACCTACAGTAGATGGCGGTCGGCACGCCCCCGGTTTGGAGAAATGGACAGATGTCTCAGCACAGCTGTAAAGCAATGTACAGCTGTGGACGAGGCAGCAGAAAAACATATTTTAGCCATACTTTCCATATTAGCCATATTTTTACTGCTTTGCCTTGCATTCAGCCCTTTCCGACAGGGAATTGAAGCTGCAACCAAACTTCTTTGGAAAAAAACAGTAATTTTACCTCTCAGAACACGGGAGTTGCTGGTCTACGGCTGCCTCGGTCGATTAGTTTGTTCCTGTTATTGTGTGACTTTGGTGTTTTTAAAGGGTTAGTTCAGATTCACCAAAGTCACACAATAACACAAACTAACTAACCAATCAAGGCAGCGGTAGACCAGCGATTTCCATGTTCTGCGAGGTAAAATTTCAGTTTTTGGCAATGGAGTCTGGTGGCTTTGAAGCGAGCATCATTAACGGCTTCAGTTCAGTCGGAAAGGAGCAAGGTGAGGTGGTGAAAATATAAAAAATAAAGCGTTCACTTAGACTGATATGGATTTTTTTAGGTGGCACAAATACATTTTGCCGACGCCCCCATCCACAGCAGCAGATTGCACATCCAGCAGACACAGAGAAACATCGTTATCCAATAGTTATGTTTGTGTCTACTTGATAAATGTAATTAGATCCATTTTTATATAAAGATACTGATTAGTGCAGATTTAATCAGATATAAAGTAGATATTGGTTATGTCTCATTGCCTTGGGAAATTGTTTTGTTTTTATCATGTAAACTGTGCGCTTCAATACCAAACTGCTTACTGCTCTGGAAATAGTGAACAAGATGTAGCAAGTTTTATACAACAAACTGCAGTTTATCATATTTACAGATATTTTCAGTCACACTGCATCTGGGATATTCTACTTTAAAATAACATCATTTTCATTTGAATTTCTTTTTCTGGTACATTCTGATCTGATTGCTCTTTAAATGGATGAATATCTGTTCATCACACACCAGGAACCAAGTTAAAAGCTTTGCTGTTAGATCTTTATCTCAAGTGATGCTAAAAATATAAAGTTTGTCCCAAAGGTGGCGCTAGAGTTGCGGTTATGTTGTTCCCTGAAGCTTACGTATTTGTCCTCTGTACGGTGGCCATTTTAGGACATTTCAGACTCAGCTTGTCAGACTCAGTTAGCTGCAGCTTGCATGTTAACCTGCAAATATTGGATGTTAACATGCTAATGTTATCAAGTAACATTTAGCATGTTAGCATGTTAACATACTAATCTTAGCATGTTTCCGTCCTCCACCAGACCCAAGAGTTAAAACTTTTGTGTGCATTTGAGGAAGCTTTATCTAATATTGCTATTTCCATACAAGTTTTCCTAACGCAATACTTCAAAATGGGCTTTAAACACATGAATAGAAACACAGTTATAGCTGCTGTTCCGCTGACTAGGTGCCTGCACATTGGGGGGTAGAACTGAACTTCCTGCTTCCTTTTTGTGGCTGAAGCTCATCACTGAAAGCTGCTAAACATTCAGCGCGTTAACGTGACGTTGAAGCGTTCATTAGAAGCCTTTAAGACGAGCTGAAATGTTGCACGAGTGGAGACTTTATCTTGTTAGGGAGTCAGAGGAACCACTTTTCATGGCAATCCGTCCGATAGTTGCTAAAACTAAAGTGTATTAATGACCGTGAAGTCTGTTTTGAGGCAGATTTCAGATTAACCCCGCCTCCTGATTTGTGTCATCCGGGGTTGTAACGGTGTCACGGTATTACACTATTCTTACTGCTATTGCTTTAATTATTTTTGTTATGATTTACAATGACCCTTGAAGGAATAAGAGCAGATTTATAAGGCTAATTTGAAAAAAATGAACATGCATCTCTAATGTTATATGACTTGTAAAGCCCTTTATGCTGCATTCTTTGCACGGAAGATGCTGTATAAATATAAATAAAGCACTACAGCCTGTTGGTTTACATGTTAGCTGCACTTTAGCGTGTTAATTTAACTACTAAATGAAACATCACAGCTGTGAGTTTTTATATAGAGTCCTAGTATTATTAACAGAACTTTAGATGCTCCTGTCTGTAGCTTTTTTAACTCGCACACTCAAATGTTAGTTTTTTTTTTTTCCAATACTGTAGATAAAGGAATGTACACGGTGTGATAACCGCCAACTTTAATACCGCCGCGTACCGTTACAACCCTAGTGTCATCCTCGTTGTAAAAACTAGATTTGAACGTTCCACAGGGACGACGTTAAATCCATAGACGCTTGATATTAAAATAAATTGTTCCTCCTCTACAGTTGAAGGTTTCTGCAGCTCGTCGTCACCACAGGCGTCTTGTGTTTTGTCCCAAACTTGACTTGTTACTGACCTTGAACTCACGCAGCCTCAGGTCTGAACACATCGCTGTGGTTTCTTGTTGTGATGCAGTCTGTGATGAACCGTATTTACCGATGTAAAGACTTTTACCTTGTCTAAATGAATGAAGTCAACTCTTGTAATGAAGTCTTTTTTTAAAGAGAATAATATAATCTACTGACCACATCTTGTGTCATCTCTTCTTTTTATTTTGTGTCACTTCTCTGGATCGTGGTTAGATCGACTCTCCCTGTTGTACGATGTCGTGTGAGGCTTTATGTTTATATTTAAAGATTGACAAAAGGATTATTTATTAAAAAATACAGGTAAACAATAGAAACGATATAAGTGATACAAATACATATGAAGAATATGTAGGCCTACAGTACTTATGTATTGCATAAAATGAT
>CALSBV010010288.1:262445-272748 GCA_943590825.1 Bovichtus diacanthus
TCGTCCTCTTCTTATTTCCTCTCGTCCTCTTCTTGTTTCCTCTCGTCTTCTTCTTATTTCCTCTCTTCCTCTTCTTATTTCCTCTCGTCCTCCTCTCTTTGTCCCGGTGATGCTGTGTAAATGCTGATTGGTCCACTGAACAGATAATTATCATCTCCCTCTCTCTCTTCTTCCCGTGCCGTCTCCACCATAGAGCATGCTCCATTCTGACCGTGTCGTTGGGTAAAGTAAAAGATTTATAATGTCGATGATGAAGGTCACTGGTGTTTTTGTTTTTTTTTGTTTTTTTTTTAAAAAGCTGTCGTACACCCTGGCTTCCCTGCAAGAGATCTGCCTCATGTTTATTATCTCAAGAAATAAAGAAATTGACTTTAAAATAAAAAAATAAAACCGGATAGAGTAGGATCACGAGTCTGTGGATCCAATGCAGCTCAACGAGGGTTGAAACTTGTGTAATTCGGTTTTTCCGTCAGTAATCAGAACACAAAACATTCACAATATAACTGGATTTTGTGGCGGATACAAACATTGATAAATCCAATAGCAATAAATCAGACGATAGTATTATTATTTTTTATTTATTCTTGATGCATATCCCTTTTTGTTTTTTTTGTTTTGTATTTAGTAGGGCTGTACTTAATGTTTTTTTTGTTAGTTTTTTTACATTCGATGCTTCTATTGAGGTTTTCGACTCATCACCCCCCACGAAAATTAAAATGGAAAAATTAGATTTCTTTGTTATTGTGCTTCTATGAATGTAATATATGTGGATGTTAGTTTGCTGCTACGTCGTGAATACAGCTGCGTGCCTCCCTTTGGGTGAATAAATACGTTTCTTGACCACAGTGAAAATATAGTTTTTGAAAGGATAAACCAACAAATATGGATTGAAGCCGATTATCTCATTAAATAAAAACCTCTATAGATGAGAAACGTTACGACATCTGTCTTTTTCCCAATACATTTTGACTTTCGGACTTTCACAACGCTCTGGAGTTATTGGTTAAATGATATGAGTGTAGCAACGGTGCAGAAATACCAGGTTTAAGCAGAATTAATAGACGAAGCGCTTGCAGGTTGATTTTAGAATTTGAATGCCAACGTTATGAGTGAAGCTCCGAACTCCTCGGTTACAGCCCTACATTCAACCATCTCAACCTTAAAGGGATTATTTAGGAATGTTAGAAGATGATGCCCTACAGGTTGTAATCCGTCAGCGGGGAAAGTCCTGACGAGGTGTATGAAGTGAAGGAGTATGAAGTGGCGACTTGCCTGGAACAGGGTGTACGCACGTCTTTATAAAAAAAACTCACAATCTGCAATGATCTCCAAACCTCAGACGCTCCAACTCCTCCCTGATTCAGACCTCATGTTCTCATTGGAGATTGTGATCTGTCCGTTACCGTGACAGCATGTCTGTTTGTCCGTCTCCGTTCTTGTTTGTTTTGTCTGCTCGTGTGTCTGTTGTGGGGGGGGGGCACGGTGAAGCTGTGTCGGATCTTTGAACGTTCGTTTTTCGTCAGAATCTTATTTAAGTTCTAACTCTTTTCTGTTTTTGTTTTTTTTAGCTTTTGAATGTCAATTTTCTTTTGCACTGTAGGTTTTCCTCCCAGTCTTTATGACCCTTCAGTAAATCTTTCAAACAGATTTGCATTTGTTTTGTTTAATATTCAGATAATGCTTTGTCCACAAACACCTTGAAAGAACACACTTTTTTTAATACTCATTTTGGTTGATTTTATATTGGCATGTTTGAATTTTTAATTACATCAATTACAATTTGTGAATAGTTTACATCATCGTTGAACATTTTGGAGGTCTGGGCCCGTATTTATCAAGCCTCAGAGTAGGAAGTCAGTCAGAACTGGTCAGAACTGGTCAGTGACGTCTACTTTGAACCTACTTTACAGACTAGAAGTCAAAGCATCTTATCAACTTTCTTAACCAAGAAGAAGTCTCAACAACAGATGTAGTTCAGGCAGATCATTCTGTAGGAGGACAGAAGCTCATCGATGACCTGATTTAAAAAGATGCAGTTTAGTTAATAACTGAATAATGTGCTGTGTGATAGAAAGAGTACATGCAGGAACAAACAACTCTTTCACATGAGAGAAAATTAAGCTTTGAAACAGTAATAAATCAAACTTTCGCTCCTGTAGTGTCTCAGATAACAGAATCAATCATTGAAAAACGAGCTGCACTCGTACAAATTTCAAATGATTTTTTACTGATTTATACTAACTTATTTTAAAATGTGCAATGGCATATACTGTACGTTAAATAGGTATACAGTTGAAATAGGAAGTGGACATTGAGACGTGATTTTTTTTTTTTCCAGCATCCTCATTAGTATATGCACGATATGTCCCACAGTCAAATGTCCTACTCCTTTTAAACTATACATACGTTTATTTTTTAGGTATGAGACGTGGCTTATTAGTAAAGCTAAGCATTTATTTTGGCATTATAGTCTTGCATATACAGTATAACCTTGTTAGCTGGTTAAGTTATTTGCCTAAAAACCAAAGCCCTCCACGTAAAGATGGTTGCTGATCTGCGTTTCCTATTTCTTATTATGCTTCATTATTAACTCTCAGTCCTGGTTGAACTTTCAGCACGACTTCTAGAAGAGGCGCTTGATAAATACGGGACCAGACCGTTTGTTTTTACATTGATATCCTTTTGTCCAGTCTGGTTTTCATTTGTTTCCATTTAACTTGGAGAGATTGATGTGAAATGTGGACACGGCTCAGCTCCGACCTGACACATCTGACCTCAGAGGTCTCACTGGAAGTGTAACTGTGGACGTGACTGAAGAGTCATCTGAATATTACATAGAAAAAACAACACCAAAGGTCGCTGTGGCTGCTAAATGTAATGAAAGCCAGTTTGTTCCACGACAATCCTGGAGATAATCGGCCCCTGCAGGAATCAGTGCGTCTGCAATTTATTAAACGATTTAAAATCAAATTTTCTTATGTTTTCGCTGTTCACCACAGCCACAAACGGTTTATTCCACTGAAGATATCATCTTTAAACATGCTAATCGTCTCCTGCAGTGGCGAGTTTCTCCAGGTGTGGTTGCCATCTGTCACACTGGCGGATGTCCTTTCATTACGTCGCAGATAGTTCACCGTGTAGTCGAACAGAAGGTGGATTCAAGTCCCAGCTTTAAGCCTCTGCTTCACCTACATGTTAGAGCGCTCCATTGTTTTGCTTCTCTTCCCTGTATCTCTGTTCTTTTCAGTTTGGGATGCAAAATGGCGCAACTAAATAGGGATGTTCCAGGTTTAGGTTTCAATTCCCCATCAGTTCACTCTGAAACCACAGCGGTAGTAGCTGCTTTAGTACAGGACAACAGAGCAGGGTTGCCAGGTCTGTGCGACAAATCCAGTCCAACGGCCAATAAAACCAACCCAGTACCAAAACTCAACATATGCCTCTGCCGAACTATATACACCGCTCTTAAAGTCCAACAGCGTTGCTAAAATTGCAAAAAAAAATTAAAATTGTGCCACCATTAAAGCAGTTCTTTCACCTCGGTCCTAAAATGGTCTTGTGTAATAGAAACTGCTACTGAGGCTCATGGGTACTGTAGTTTTTAGAGCTTTTGCACATGAAAAAAAACCATGAAAGATTTCTATCTGAGGACTGTGTCACTTTAACATAACCAAATGTATTTACTTCGGCAACCACAGGGATTTTTGACTCCACGTTCTTAAATAAGGGTCTTTAGTTACTGACCAACGTGTGTCTGTGTTATTAAAAGTAGCTGAACTGAAGTTTGGGTTGACACTGATGGTGGATTGAGGTCTGCCTGGACGCTGATCTGCAGGTTCTGCTTTCACAAAGATAAACTCGTTCCAGAAACTGTGTTACTCTGGAAAACCCACAGAACCATTTTTAATAAAGCTCGTGGTACCTCTTTGTCTTTGTAAAGAATTATTAGCTTTAATAATGTTATATAATACTTTATAAATTGGTTAGAAGCCATTAATTACAACGGAGGTTTTCAATCTATGAAGCGCGGTTCCTTCCTGAGGAAATCCTGATCTCCAGAACTACCCTACGAATCATTACGATGTTTTCCTGCTCTGAGTTTAGGTTATCTCAACGTGATGTATCAGGGCACTACTGCAAAAACGTGTGGCGCTCAGCGAAAGCAGCGCTTCACTCTCATTCGAAAACAATTACAAAAAGCCGCTCTAGGCTACTAAAAAGCGTTCTGTCTGATCGGGACTCTAAATGGGACCATAATGTACAAAACGAACATCATGCTGCATCGAAGAAGACTTGAAACTAGAGATTGAGAACATAAACTCGTCAGGAAAATGTTTACTGAGGTAATAAATCAAGTGAGAAGTCGGGTCATTTTCTCATAGACTTCTATACAATCTGACTTCTTATTTGAGGGTATTTAGGATATTTAGCGCGAACGCAGGTTTAAGGTTTTTCCCGGAGGTTAGCCCTTGACCAGTATAGATCCGTAGACCAGTTTAACTTTATCTTTGTGTAACTGGCTCCTGGGGAAACTGAACGTCACCAGAAACAAGTGGTATTGTTTTCTCACACTCGTTCCTTTCGTTCTCTCTTTTATCCAGGAGCCGTGACTGCTCCTCCCCCTCCTCCTCCTCCCCCCCCTCCTCCTCCCCCCCCTCCTACGCTGGACTCGTCCTCCTGTCCTCCTCCTCCTCCTCTGTCCTCCCCTCAAGGAGCGGGAGGAGGTCGCACCGCCTTGCTGAGCTCCATCCAGGCCTTCAGTAAGGGCAAACTGAAGAAGGCCGAGACCGTCGACCACAGCAAACCCATCACCTGACCCCGCTCGCCTCCACCACCTGTCCTCCACCAGGAAACCGTCTCTACAGCGTCACAACCGACCTGTGGTCCGGACCGGTTCACGTCGCTGCCTGAGATGTGAAAAGGAATCACTAACAAAAAAAATAATAATAATCAAAAGTACCATTTTAGTTTTTATCGCTATTCCTGCTTTTTTTCAGCTTTTACATTTTTTAAATCCGTTGCTGTGGTTGGAGAGAGTAGAGGACGAGCGAGGGGAATCTGCCCTTTGAAAAACTCTGGACAATCACCTGAAGGTTTGTCCTCTGACTGCTGTCACATGGAGGCAGCCACCAGGCTCCAGGTAGAAACGCTGGTAAACTCAAACTGGGTGCGGTGAGCTTTTCTGGCAGTCGACTGGCTTCTTTTCTGCTTGTAAAAGTGGCGGTTTGAAATTTGAAAGTTTTGGAGACACTATGGATGCTTCTTCCTGCTGGATGATGAGGTTAAAATGCCTGGATCCAAAACTCTAACACCAGTGCTCTGACACTGTGGCGCTGCACTGATTCTGAAACTGGTCCAAACTCCAGTTTTCCCTTTTTTTTTGAAATTATCTCATAACATGTGGCCTCCAGGCTCCGCGCAGACTGTCGCACTGCAGGACGTCGGTGACGAAGAACGACTCCAGAAAGTCAATAGCGCTGCACTGCAAAATGTAATTTCTGTCTATAATTGTCTCAAAAACCTTTTATTTTCTTAAAACAAATGGAAAAAAATCTTCCAGTGCAAAATATTTGAATAGAAATCAACTTCTCCATTTTAGATTTTTCTAGAAAAGTAACACCTGTCGCTGTATAAGAAGCAAGGAAACGGAACTTGATCTTAAAAAAAAAAAAAGAATTACACATAAGTTGATTTTATTGGAATAAAGTTGGAAATGAACTTGCAGATTTATGTTCACTTGTTTTAAGAAAAAAGGACTCTGCAGAAATGACTTGATAAGAAGGATGTTTGATGCAGTGGAGGTGGGATAAACGTGCTGCTTTTGGTTTCGTTTTAATTTGACTTTGCTGCATTTTGTGCAATTAGTTCATTAGAGATTCTGACAGTGAGAGGACGTTTGTTAAAACATGACGGCTCCTCTGCGTGTCCGTCCATCTAAAGAAACTCCACGTGTTCTGTTCAGCTCTGTCAGCATGTGGCGACCTGATCAGTCCCTCTTACATTCATTTGATCAACTTCACGGCTGTTTAAGACCAAACATGCAAGAGTGAATATTTTGCACACGGTAGAGCGCAAAAAGAGCAGCATGTAATCCTACAGAGCAACTAACCACAATCCTACAAACTGCAATAAGTTTGTTTCCAACCACCTGTTTTATTTTATGCACTAAAAAAAAAGAAAATTTTTTATATAAATTGAAGAGAATTTACACTTGGCTGAAATGGAAAAGTTGGTGAAATACGACATACGTGCGATGGAAACGGGCTAAAGAAAGAATAAATCATCACATGCATGAAGCATTTGACGTCCACTAAAGAGACAAAAACATCAGATTTGTTTGTAGACTTTAATGCATGAAACGCACATAAATGTCATATTTCCATCATGTCTTCAACAATTTTGGGTTTGGTTGGCGCTCTGTTCATCCGTCATCATTACGTCATTTTCCCTCTTCTTCTGCAACGGTTAATTGGCACCCGACTGGAGAATTAGCGCCACCAACTGTTTTTCTTTAAGCACCCAATAGATAATATTCGCATTGTGGTGGTGGATTGAAATGCACCTTAATTTGCATTTTCTTTTACCGTTTTTCTACACATTTGGTAAAATTTGCCCAACATTTGGATGGAAACTTGACTGAAACTGTGTAAACAATCACAATATATAAATCTTCTTACCTGGTTTCCTCATCCTTTTTTTTTTTTTTTTTTTTTTTAATTCAAGGGCTGGTATGGAAGCCTTGAGAGGCAAGTGAGATAAAAAATAAATCTGGTGATCCATTATTTAAGTCTGATCTAAATACTTTTCTCTTCTGATGATAACTTAAGTACAGGATAATCATTCTCAGTGTTTCCATCTGTGGGGGATGACAGGTGGGAAAAAATGTTTTGGCAGGTGAAGAAAACGTGATCGCTTTGACCACATGTGGTCGTGGTGCACTTCAGCCTCTTGTGGCTGACATGAGTATTACAACAACAAACACTTTCACAGATTTAAAAATGTGAAAATTAACTTTCTCATTTTTACATTTCACATTCTCCTGCGAAAACCTTTTTTCTTAAGGGTCCCATATTGTAAAAAGTGAGATTTTAATGTATTGTTTATTATCAAGCAGGTGTAAGTGCTATATAAATCGAAACCCTTAATCCATGTAGAAACGCACGCAGCCCGTAAACCGAAACTGTGCCTTTTTTTAAACGAGCGGTCAGGACTTGTGTAAAGTTGTGATGTCACAACTACACTATATACAAAGACCATTTCACAGTTTTAAACGTAAACACTCTACATGTGTCCCAGTTTATTTCCGGTTGCAGTGCATGTGAACGACATCAGCTGACAGGAAGTAAACATGGACTCAAGCTGTTGCCTAACAACAGACAGCGGGTGAATACAGGTGTATTTAAACGGACCGTATGAGGAAAATAAAAATGTTTTAACAATAAAGCATGTAAACATGTTCTAGAAAAAAAAAATAAGTCAAGTATGAAAATGTAAATGAGCACAATGTGACCTTTAAGTCTTAAATGTCAAACTTATATCAAACTTAGGAAATAGATCACCAGAATATTTTTCTCTCACTTGCCTGTTTCCATCGGATGGAGAGGAACATTACAAAACTGCTGGGATTCAGAGCACAAAAGTAGTGTGTGCCAGTATTAAATAATGGCTTTGCTCTACGCGATGTCAAACTTGCACTTTCGGCGTGAAAGAGAAACGGCTCCGACGTCTGTAGACTCGGCTCAGATTGTATTTAGGGTCTGAAATTAATCTGAATTACATTTTTTTTCTCCACCAACAACATAACCAATGTGTACAATTTCTATGATTTTGCACCACAATAAATTCTTACTATTCCACATTTATGACCCATATTGCTGCTTTTGGCCCATTAACTTGACTTCACATTACATTACAGGTCATTTAGCAGAGAGCGACTTACAGTGAACTAGTACAGGGACAGTCCCTCGGGGTTAAGAGCCTTGCTCAGGGGCTCAATGCTGGCGGCCTGGTATTGAACTCACAAACGTCCAGTGTCACTAGACCACTAGACTACCACCACTGCTGCTTCCAAATCATCCGTCTTTCTAAATTTCCCTCTTTCCAGGGAGCCGTTGGTTTCAGTAATTTATCAGAAAATCAATTTGCAGAGATTTGAAACTTGCTACAGAGAGAAATCCGAGAAGTCGCCTTTAGTTTTGCTTCATCGCTTTATAGTCGTGTGGTAATTTAAAGTTGCTTGCAGGGGGTGCAATGAATAGTTGTTGTACAGAGATTAGAGATCAGAGACGTTTCGTAATGCAACTAATGACCAACATTAAATGTTGCTTTTCACAGCATCTCTCTTTGTTCCTTGTGGAACAAACTGGGCTTGGAAAATTTAGATTTGGGAACAGCCCGACTGGTTTATCAGATTACATGCAGGCGTCTATTAATGCATCACCAAGGAATGATTTAAACACAATGAATGGATTTTTCTGCTGCAAGTTTCACATTCTTCATAGAAATTACTTGAAGGAAGGAAATAAGGAAAATAAGTGTTACCAGAGAACTGACACGTTGGCGCTTCACTGCGAGTGCAAACTCACTTAGTTAAAGAACACTTTAACATCGTTACCCTCCACTGAGCTCAGTTTACCTTCATTTTGACGTCCGTTGAGGGTTAATTTCAGACCATTAATGTGTTGATTCCTGTTATTTTTTACTGTTTTAATTCTGTTGCATTTTATTGTTTGTTGTCGTCACAGAGCTGAGATTATTTTTATTGTGCCATATGGATCCTTGTGCCTATGGAAATATGAATGTTTATTTTTTTTGTTAAAATATTCTGTCACAATATCATATATAGAATTTTTATATACCAGATCATCTGTATGTATAAAGCTCTGTCTGAAGATATTAACGCTTCAGCACACAGGATGTTATTTTGCAGTTTTTGACTATAAAATGTCAGAAAATAGTGAAAAATGTCTCACAGAGAACCAGGTGACGTCTTCACACGTCTTGTTTCCTCCGACCAACAGCACAAAACCCAAAGATGTGCAGCTTTGGGTCGAGCTGACATGCTGTGTGCTAAAGTGTTCGCATGTGACAGAGCTGCTAGTGTGAATCTTGAGCTCAGGTGAGTGGTGCCGCCTGATGACGCTGATCACTACAATCCAAGTTGAAGCACTCTTAAATCTTAAGTCTGTTTTAAATCCATGCTCTGTGCTGAAATCATTTTGTTTTTGTTCTTCAGTGCAGTCCAGTCTAATGCGACGGTCTTGGTCATTGAATTGCATCAGTATGTTTCTCTGCAGCACTTTACCCACTAAGAGAAGTCCAGAGGTGTGTGTGTGTGTGTGTGTTTGTGAAAAACAGTTAAATTCCCGGAAACGGCGCCGAATTACAAGCAAATTGGTGTGAAAAAGCACTCTTCAATCTCCACACACTAGATGCATCGAATGTTTTGACCCGATGTCGCCTTTAAATATAAAATATCTCCTCTACATTAAATGCATCTGCAAAATGACCCTCCTCATCATCTATATTAAAAAAAGAATTAAAAAAAAAACTAGTAAGACTGCTGTCATGAAAACTGTATCCACCAAATGAATATTTGATTAAAAAATGGTTCAGGAAAATAAAGAGTAAGTTGTGGTTATTGCAAATGCTTGTGGTGAACTGTGTTTTTGAACGCACCTAAGAAGATTTTAAGAAATCAAAGAATAAAATTGCGATTTCTTTGCAAGTTAGACCGTGTGCAGGAGCTTAATTGCAACTTTTGAGCTACTCGTCCCTTTTCTAAGATCCTGTCTTATGAAATAGATGTGCAATGTTTTTTTCAGCTCACTATGAGAGTATAGAGTCATAGTAGTGCCATAAAAAATAATACATTTGTAAAAGAATAAGAAAATAAATAAAATAAGTGTGGAAATATAAAGACAAGTAACATAATATAAAATAAGCATTTTCATTTATAATTTTGTGTATATTTATTTCTGTACATGTATTCATATATTTTTCAAAAATGTACAAATGTAATTATTATTTTTTATCCTATTATTATTACTTATTTTTTATATAGAGTAATTTATATGCAAATTACTCTATATAAAAAAAATAAAAATAAATTAATTAAATTTTTTATATGCACCCCTCCGAGAACCATCACCTTACCGTGGTGGAGGGGTTTGGGTGCTCCTATGAACTTGAGGGCTGTGTTGTCGGGAGCCTAGTGCTCCTGGTAGGGTCTCCCATGGCAAATTGGTCTCAGGCGGGGGGCCAGACAAAGAATGGTTCAAGAACCCCAATGGCACATCAAAAA
>CALSBV010010288.1:286674-298563 GCA_943590825.1 Bovichtus diacanthus
GCCCCTGCAGCTGCTCCTCCTCCGGCCCCTGCAGCTGCTCCTCCTCTTCCTCCTCTTTAATGCGTACGGGCTGCTGCTCAGGGGGAACCTCTTCTTCAACCACCGACAGCGACTGGACGTCTGTGCAGAATAATGAAATACAGACACACGTCTTGGAAAACTGGAATTTAAGGGTAAAGAAACGATGAGAATTTCTCCAGAGAATTAGGAAATTTACCTTTACTTTTTTTTGGACTTTTATATATGTATCTCTCTCTGTCTCTCTCAGATACTTACATATACTAACACATGGTGCAGGTTATCTTCTGACTCTTTATTAAATAACACCAAAGACAACTTTGTTCTAACTTCTAGATTTATTTCATTTCTTACCAGATAGTGATTCTTTTTTTTTTTTTATTACCACCACAGACAGTAACTAAGTACATTTACTCAAGTGCTGTCCTTAAGTATAATTTTGAGGTACTTGTACTTTACTTGAGTGTTTCACTTTATACCTCCACTCCACTCCATCTCAGAGGAAAATATTGTATACTAAATCTACTCCCTAGTACACAAAGTATCCAAAATATGCTCCAAATGGACGAATTACAACATTAAAAACTCTTTTATGTATTTGCTAGTAATAAAAACAGAATAATATAATATTTTATAATAATACAACACATCACAACGGACTCATGGGACATAATCTGCAATAATATGGCATAGGAAAATTAGGAAATGTACCGCGTTAACCTGTTAATTATTTTTTATTTGTATGATACCCATACGTGATTTTGACATTGTAACGTCATAGCCTATATTTTTGGATTTGCACTTTATTGTACTTTTATGTATTTGCATTCTTCCCAACTGCTGCACAGCAGATTCCTTCTGGATGTATAAAGTTTGATCTTATCTTAGTTACATCCTCTACTTTTACTAAAGTAAATGAACAGTGATAATAAAACAATGACAGTGAACTCACCTGCTCTGTGAACCCGGATTTGGTTGAAAACCACGTCCAGTAGTTCCCGTTGTCTCGTGTTCTCCTCTTTTGAACGAGAGAGTTCCTCCTCGTATTCTCCCATCGTGTTTTCAAACAGCGCACTTATCTCTGCAGCTGCAGCAGATTGTCTTTGATTCACCAACTTTCTCAGCATTTCGATTTTAGACATTTTCAAAGTGATGACAGAAACTTTTCCTTTAACACAAACTCCTTACTTAGAAAGCTCAGTGTGCAGTGTGAGAGCAGGTCTGGTAAACACCTCACTGATCTGCCCCTGTAGTGAAACATGCTTCACGCCCCTCTCGGCCTCTGATTGGCTCGTACTCGTCGGCTGCGTAACGATGACGTAAACGTTCACGTAGTTGACGTAGTGCGAGCTCAACAAAGTATTGCACTACATCCATAAGATAATAAAATATTTTAAAACCCTCTTATATTTGATTTATCAAAAAAAAATAATAATAATTAAAAAAAATTCTAACAAAAGGTGATAAAAGTTCAAAATACTGTTTCATTGGTCCATAAAATATTTTATTTCTGATACTTTATTTTGCTGATAATACTTCTGTACTTTTACTTAAGTCACTTTTTGAACTTTCACTTGCAATAGATTATTTTTAGACTGTGGTATCACTACTTTTACTTAAGTAAAGGATGTGAGAACTTGTTCCACCACTGCATAAAAGTGAAAATAAACACTAAAGAAGAAGCAGGTGGAACGTGAAGGTGCGTCATGCCGTGTTGGAAGAGGAACACGCTCTGTTCACCTTTATACATGCGTGGGTTACTACCTGCATCCAATTCAGTGTGCAGCCCGAAACTGGATTATAGACCCGGAAATAGTAAATGATCACCTTTTTCTTCTGGGAGCATAAATTATGCATGAATTCAAAAGTTATAAATCCCAAGAAGCAGTTTTGCAGTAAATGGCTGCAAAATCTGTTAATTCACAAGCCAATAAAGGTAATGTGGTTTATTTCTTTATTTCTTTTTAATATCATAAATATACTATATGCAGTGGTGGAGGAAGTGAAAGTACTAAAACTACACTGTAAAAATACTCCATTACAAGTAAAACATTGAGAATGTTACTTAAGTAAAAGTATTTAAGTATAATCATGAAAATGTACTTAAAGTATTAAAGTACTCTTAAAAAAAAAAAGTTTTATAAATAAAAAGCAGTAAATCTTCACATTTAAAAAAACCTGTAACAATTAAATGTTTTTACACAAAAAAAAAAACAGTTGAAAAATGATTTATTGTACATTGAAACGTCATATTTTACAATTTCTTCATATGCTTCGTTTGTAAAAATCTTAATTTATAAAGTAGCTAGGATTTTAAGATGTCAGATAAATGTAGTGGAGTAAAAAGTAAAATATTTGCCTATATATATATATATATATATATATTTATAAATACATTGATGTCTTTATCATTTTAATGTTGCAGCTGCGGCTATTTTGACCTATTTTTATAGCAGTATGCTGGGTATCTTAATCTATAATTATATATCATAATTTATTAGTTAATTTATGTTTTTGTATTATTTTCTCAATCTACAAGTAACTAAGGTTGTCAAATAAATATAAATGTAAAGTAAAATGTACAATGGTTACCTCCAAAATTTAGTTTTTACCCAAGTAAAATAACCATAAGTGGAATGTAACTCTTTATAGAGAAAAAACATCAAAATCATTTGTTTTCCAGAAAGGCAAATAAACTGAATACTTTTATTACTGTGAATTATTATGAAGTGAAAGCCAGGATTAAGTTTGAAAACTCCAAATCTGCAGCAACAACTGAATCACTGTCAGAAAAACGAGACAAGTGAAACCTTAAACATTTTTATTGGCAAACTTTAACAGGAAGTTCTGCATCAGATCCGACAGTCAGAAAACACATCTGTCACAGTCCTGCTCGACTCGAACATAAAAAATAAAAACATTTTCCGCAGAAGTTTCAAGGAACTCAAAGAACAAATCCCTCGTTAAAAATCAAACTATATTACAGCGTCTGCTGGTTCAGAAACTTTCATTTCGTTTACTCATTTTCTAACCAGGAGAGAAAAGTTCAGCCGCGTTTCTTCAGATGGTGGAATTATTTAGTGACCACAGAAAACAATCATTTTAACACTTTATTTTACGGGTCCTCAATTTCCTAATGTCATGGAAATAGCCATGTAATCTGATACTAATAATATGAAAAAACTGGAGAAGTTGTTTTCCAAATGATAAATTTCACTTCCATGTTCAGCTGATCTGCTGTGCTTTAAATAAATTGCTAAAATAAACTAATTTAGCCAGAATTTTAAATTGTACCAGTTCAGCAGTCTCTATTTTCACTATAATTAGTGCCATATTACAGTCCTTTCTGTAAAGTTATTAGGAAATTACGGACTATAAAATAAAGTGTTTTTTTATTCTGAAGAATGTCTGAATTCTAAGAAAAAGAATGAAATCCAATTTGACAAAATTCATAAATGAATCTTTTTGCTTTCTTAACATGGCTCTAATGCCGTGTTCATTTCATGCTGGAGTTATTGTAATTACCAGTTGTACGACTGGTGAAGAGCTTTTAACTGAACATCCAAATCATAATAAAAAAAAAAGGCTGCGCTATATTAGGCCCATAATAATCTGTAAGTGTCTGAAAACTTATACAGTCATTTAATGTGAAGAGTGTGATATTGTGACTATTCTTAACCCTCACATGACCAACTGTAATAAAGAGCTTCCATGATTTGTCGACTTGTCGATTAATTGCCAACTTTTTTGAGAATTGATTAATCGTTGAACTGTTTTCATGCAGAAATGGGAGAAAATGTTATTTTCAGCACATCAAATATGGTGATTTTCTGCTTTTCTTTGTTTTTATATCATATTATAGTGAATATCTTTGGGTTTTAGACAAAACAAGACATTTAAAGACATCACCTCGGACTTGTGGGATGGACACTTTGATAAATCGATGACTCTAGAAACCGGCAGATTAATCAGTAATGACAATCATCTTTAGTTGCAGCCCTGCTCAGTAATAACACAACCATCTTGAGTTGTTAGATAACGAGAACATGACGTGAACACGGCAGAAAGGCCTTGGCATGCTTCAAACAAGCATCCTGAAGCGTTGGGTTCACTACAGCCAACAAACAATAAAAAAGAAAAACAAAAGCGATAAATTCCAGGTCCTTTTCTCAGATGTGCATCTAATCGGATCACAGAAACCTTTTAACAAACGCAAAAGCTTCAGTCTATGAACAGAAACATCCTCAACAGTTTCAGACATCCACAGTGCTCAGACGAAAATCAAACCATTTTCTGCTCTGAGCTGCACTGACTTTTAATAATGAATTTCAACCCCAACCTGGATTAAAACGCATTTTACTGGCTGTTTACTTCCACCATCCAGCCGCTGGATAGACTCGTGCTGCTCGTCTGTAACCTACCGGTCAGATAATTGAACATTTACACAGATTTATTGGTGGCTTTTTTCAAGGCATGTTTGGGGTTTCTCTGCCTCCCTGGAGCTCTTTTTCTTCCCCCTCAGTTGAGTTGTGCGTTTCCCCTCGGAAGGACAATCCACAGGCAATTTGGTACCAACTGTACGCAAATATTCTGAGAGTAAACACATTCAATAACCATCTCAAGAAGAAAGTTAGCCTCTTACTAGAACTGTGGAGTTAACAGTTTGAAGAACGGCTAATATCTTAAAAGAATCGAAACGTCCAAATAAAATATTTTTGAGAATTGCAGTTGCAATTGCAACTTTATCACAATAGGTTTTTGCTCAGAGCTGCAACGACTAATCGATTTTCATGCAGAAAATGCAGTTTCCACCTTTTCAAATGTGGAGATTTCCTGCTTTTCTGTTTTAATATCACATTACAGTAAATATCTTCAGGTTTTGGACTGACAGAACAAGACATTTAAAGACATCACTTTAGACTTTGAGGAACTCAATGGACATTTTTCTGATATTTTATAGATCAATTAATCTGGAAAATAATCCACAGATTAATCGTTAAAGAAAATAATCGTTAGTTGCAGCCCTATTTTTGATTATTCTAATAGAGGCCTTTTCTACTGAAATGACAAATTGTTCTTGTAACGAGCCTTTTTCCAAATCATTATGACATTATTTACAACAAATGTCCAATTTCTTTTATCCCCTTGGACCTACTACTCCATCATATGTGCCTACAATTAGTACCAAATTTCGCAGTTCTGTCCAGAAACCATTTTAAGATTTGAACGTTACATCGGTTTCTTTTTAGTAAATTACTAGGATGTGATGGAACGTGTAAAACAAAACGTGACCAAAAAATGAACCGCTACCATCATACAAGTAACAAAAGAGGAAGTTGGTTGTTTTTGGGATCCAGTTAACCCGAGACACACGACCATCAGGGGTAAAAACAATGCAGATAATCGTGTGATCAATCAGCTGTGGCTGTATTATTGTTAGACTCAGTTTCAGGGGAGCAGTTGTGTTTCTGACGCTTTTCTGACATCAACTCAACTCATTTCTGCCTCAAACTGATTTTTAACGTCAAAATTACAATATAAAGTAAAGCTGTCATTAGTTTCCCTCCAGTTACTGACCTCCTACAATTCCCAGAATCCCTTTCAACACCTCCCAGAGAAGAGGGCGGGACGTCTGTACTGCTCTCTGATTGGAGGTGGGGCTTATTTAGTTCATGGGCGGAGCCTACAGAGTCTTAGGGAGCTGATAGGTCAGATCGTCCGACTTCTGAGTGTCCCTTCAGCAGGCCGAGCCTCACCACCACCACCCGCCTCTTCTTCTGCTCCGACCCTTCATCATCCTCCTCCCCCTCCCTCTCCTTCACCTTACGTTTCCCTCTCTCCTTCCTCTTCTCCTCCTTCCTCTGCTTCTTCGCCTTCTTCTTCCTCCTCTTCTTTTCCATCTCTGCCTTTTCCTCCACTGCTTGATCCTCCTCCTCTTCCTCTTGTACTCCCCCTGGCACTTCTTCCACTTCCACTTCTACCTCCTCTACCGCCATCTCCATTTCCTCATCCTCATCATCCTCCTCCTCCTCGTCATCATCATCGTCGTCGTCTTCCTCGTCCTCTTCTTCTTCCTCCTCTTCCTCTTCTTCCTCCTCCTCCTCCTCGATATCCTCCTCCTCCACGTCTGTCATCTGTTCTCCTTTCATCTGCTCTAGTTTCATCTTTATCCTCTGTCGTCCGTTCTGTGTTGGCTGACAGGAACAGAGCACAAAGTTAAGAAACAAAAAACATTAATTTACAACTAAATAATAATAATAATAATAATAATAATAATCTCCTTAAAAAAGTCTCAGGTTGGGCCTAATGTTGATAAGTCTCCATGTTTACACACTTCCACACATACAGGTCTCCTCAGTCAGTCGACCCCTTCAATAAGTACAAATACTTTATTTTGATGTTTCTTTTATCTGTATTTGTCGCTAGAGATCGGACTTTTTTCAAATTCAATATAGGCAATTTTTTCTCATTTACATGTTGATATATTATGCAGCTGTAGAATTTCAAACATAGGCCTGTTTATTTTTGTTCCGTTTACATTTTTCATTTACATGTTTGCAGCTGTATATTTTCAAACAGGGAAGGAAACACCGAGATATATATATCATCCATCGCCATTCAGCCTAAAAATATTGAGATATGATTTTGGTTCCGTGTCACCCAGCCCTAACTTGTATCCGAAAAGGGTAAACAAAATTGGAGACAGTGTTTTCTAAACTCACCTTGGTTCCTTCTTTATTTGTTCATTGTGACATTTGTGCGAATACTTTTATGTATTTGCACAAGTGTGCAAATACATAAAAATGTCCGGCTGCAGCCAAGGTTTGTGTAACAATTTACTTTTGAGCCCTGCACGACCAGCACCCCTGATGATGGTACTCACCGCCTTCTTGCCGTTCCGGAGCCTGTGCAGCAGTAACCTGACGGTGTCTTTGTTCTGACATAGTCCCATGGTGTTGAGAGCGTCAAGGGCAGAGCCAGAGCAGCCCTGCAGGCGGAGCTCTGCCCCCAGAGCGGCCTGCAGGAAGTTGTTCTTCCAGATGTTCCTGGTGAAGAGCGGGATGGAGAGCGCCACCACGGTCCTACGCTCCAGCAGCGTCTGGGCCTGTTCCTCCGACATCTGGCTGCCACAAAAACAAACAGAACATATGCTCATCTGATCGCTGACCCACATCTGGTCATATTCAGATCTACAGACCAATGACGTCTTAGTAGATAATAATAACATAAAAAAATTAAATAACCAGCAGGATTATCAAACACTTCTGGCCAATGGCCCGTGTTAAAGCTGACTGTGTGAACTGAGCGTGTCCCGGCTCAGACTTACTTGCTGCTCTTGGAGAGAGTGTTGATGTCGGGGAACAGCGAGGTGAGGCAGGAGGTGACGAGCGGAGCCTTGTCCTGGGCCCAGTTCAGACAGCGGCGCCAGGGGAAGGACGACAGCGGCTTCCTGCTTGACACCTTCTGATGGAACGGATTGTCTGTCTGCCGCGTCAGCGCCTTCATCTGCACCGACACCCGGAGATACATAATGCCACGATTACATGAGGTTAAAGATGCACCAATTGTCAGACTTGCAGATTGCGATTTTCTTTCTAAGAAGTATAATTGACGGCATACACAAACATTTTTGGAACTACATTTTTATTTGTTTGTTCATAATAAAACATTGACTCTTAAAAACTTAAATTTTCTTTGTGCGCGATGTAAAACCATCATGCAGCACGTGTGTAAATTTGACCAGCAATATAGAAATATGAGACTGACGGTGGCCGATCGATCGGTGCATATTTCATAATAATGGGGTAAGAGTTCAATGTGCCTTATGAAGACTTAAAGCAGAATATGTTTGTCCTGATCAACAGGTTAAGGAGCTTCTGTCCTCACCTCCTCTTTCAGCTGTTTGCTCCAGAACTCCATCATGGGCTTCCTGGCACCTTTGGCTGACCACAACATTTTGAAAGCAGCCTTGTAGCAGGACTTGCTCACCAGCAGCGCCGCTTTGCTCTTCTTCCCCATCCTGCGGCCTTTCTTCTTCTTGTCTCTCACCTCTGACTGCAGGCAAAACATCCAAACTTCTTAATGCATCCCAAGTGTGAAACATGATGACATCAGTGGTTTAGCATGTTTCAGCCCATTAACCACAGATATCTGTCCTCGACTAAAGAAATTCTGAGTCAACCAAAACTATGATGTTTGTCCATGTTTTCCGCAAAACTATTGGAAGTCTAAGACTGAAAACACTTTATTCGAAAGACTACACACCTAAAAGTCGTGATAGTGACTTTATTTCTCGCTGAAGCAACAATGCATGTGTGCTTATTGCTCATCACACGAGGAACAGGTCTTGCTTGTTATTTCACTTCCTGGCTGATAAAAAAAACCCAGGAGTCGCTGGATTAAACTCATCAGGTAAAATGGCTTTACATTTGTGCTCAGAACATAGCTATGTTATCTAGCTAGCGTTGGTGATGTATATTGTGCAAAATGAAAGATGTAGTTTACTAAACGGTTTCACACACAACTAAATGGAACTATGACAAACTGCACATCAAATGTTATTCATTGTACAATTCAAACAAGAACATTATTTGTTTCTTGCTGTTGACTACCATCCATAACTTTTCCCAATTAAGACACCGAAGGGGGAGGGGCTTCGACTCCCTTTATGGGAGAATCGCCTGAATTGAGATACCGCTGTTATCAGTGTATCGCGATATTACTGGTCTCACACACCTGTTTTGTCTGAGGCGGTTTCACCCACAGAGTCCTCTTTCCGCTCTGTCTGCGTTTGCATCTGCTCCTGATGACCTGAGCGCAGGTCTCACACAGGAAGGACTTGTCGTGCACGGAGGCGTCGGGGAAGGCCCACTGCACCGTCTCCGGGGTGGTGAAGGTGTACACCGCCCTCCGATTGAAGCTGCGGCCCTGCCGCTCAAATTCGGACCTGCAGGCGGAGCAGTTCTTGTCCTCCGGCCGCTTGGGACGCCGGCGGCCACCTCTCATTACGGGAGAGGCAGTAAGAGCCAGTTCAGAGGGTTCTATCTTGTGTGGTTCCTCCTCGGTCTCCGGCGGAGGAGAAGCCTCCGCATCATTTCCACCGGGGCAGTCCACCTCCGCACCCACGGCAGGTTCAGGGAGCTCCACCGGCAGGGTGGGCTGCCCCAGCGAGCTAGACTCGGGTTCAGCCACTGTCGTAAAGCCTTCCTGCGGGGTGACTCCGCCTTCCGCCGCCGGTGTACCTGAGGATGAGGTCGCCTCCATGGAAGTTAAGTTACCGGCCGCGGAGGCATGGGCATAGTCGTGCTCGTTTGTCTCGGAAGGGGGAACGGTCTCCTCATCGTTCCCCGCGTTGGTCTCGGTGTTTTCACTCGCCATGATGAACGGACGCTCTCCGGTTTGAGTCAACTGTCGAAATACGCAGAAAGAAAAACTCTGTCTGCGGTCATCGCTGTTCACGGAGCAGCAGGCTAACGGCACAAGCTAACACCGAAGCCCGCCAGAATAAAAAAAGCAGGACGTCCAGGCAGATGTTTCAGAGTAAAACTCTCCTGTATGATTTAAGCGACGTACGCAGCAAAGTTTGTTGAATATTACAAAGCTGGAAATACTAAATAAAGACCGTTTTCTGAGTAGGAACAGCTCCAGAGCAGTTGGAAATCACTGTGGCTGCGACCAACAGGATGTAGCCGCTGATAAACAATATAGTAGTTTCCGTGTTTGTGTTAACAGACAGACCGCTGGCGCCCCCGTGCGGCGGGAGGCAGGTACTACAGGCATCGATAGAAAACACTGGGTCAATTAATAAACATCACACTATATCAGAAATCCTTTATTATGTCAGGTGGGGGGTGATACTCAATTGCTGTTTTACTTTCATCTAGACCTCATTTTATTTTACATCTTAACATACTTTATTTATGGTAACCGGGCCACTTACAGACCCCTGAATACATGACCAGACAAAGCCAATGTGGGACTTTCCCCCAGAGAGAACTACTTCCACTAATACACAAAGTTCTTGAATAAAGAGAAGGAGCAGAGACATACGTTTCAAGTTATACAAAAAATATATTATTACAATTTTAAAATTTTGCCCACATTTGGTGATTTTGATTTGAGAAAAATAAAAAAATATTTACGTTCTTACTAAACTATGTTCTACGGTTAAAATATTCCTACTTTAACAGCATCAGGCCTTGCAGTACAGGAGAGGATGCCTGGGAAACCCACAGGAGGGGGGAATACTTGATCTCAGTATTTATAAAATCCTTTCTACAACTCTGAATATATGCACACTGGGTTATAATTATTGATGCATTAATGTGTAAAACCCTTGAACATTGCAGCTGGTAAAGGTGGAGCTCGTTTTAATTACCATATATATTGCTGGGTAGCTTACTGTAATCTATAATAATATATCCTAAATTATTAGTTGATTTGATTAGCTTGATAAAGCTATGAAATAAGTGTAGTAGAGTACAAAAGTAAGCTATTTGCAACCTAATTGTACTGGAGTAGAAGTAAAAAGTACTATAAAATGAAAATACTCTACAAATACCTTAAAACAATAGCACAGTAGGCCTATGTTAAATGTTGTAGGCCTATTCATAGATATAAAACAAAAGTATTCTTGTTTGTATACAAGCCTATTATTCTCAGATAGATAGATAACCTTTATTTAGTCAAGGGACACCAAGTGTGAGCAAAGCTCACTTTCAAAATGGTGCCCAGAAGATACATAATCAGCAATGCCTTATTCAATAAAAAGTGTGAAATTAACATTCTTATACAGAACATAAATACAACATAAGCACAAGACAACAAAACAAACAGTAAAACGAGTAAGTTTTAAAGCTACTCGGCAGACACAATGGTAGCCCATATTGCTAAATCTTAAAAGCGATGATAAATAAAATGGTATCTTATTAAGCATGTTTTTGTAAATAAGTAAATAAAAGAGGGTTATAGTAACGAATCTTATTTGATGAGGTCTTATTTTGATAGGTCTTACCGGAAGTGTCCTCACATTCGGTGTGTAACCTGACAGAACTGTAACTGATGGATGTCGCGTTAAATGGATGATTTTACCTCCACCTGTGTCGTGTTAAAGCAGAGATGATGCGGTTATCGGTAAGAACAGACGGACTATTTTAATTGAATTTGTGACTGTGTGACGGCTTTTTATTTCTTCAATACAAATGATGCTAACTAGCTAGCAAGCTAACTAACGGCAGGTAACGGCCGGTTCCAATTAGCTTCATTCAAACGGAGAGAGCCGAGTTAAGATCATCACACTGCAGGTTATCGGCACCTTCAGGTGTTTCTGATGTGCTCCATCATGTATTAACATTATGTTCATAAATAGTAGAGACATTTTAAAGTATGACGCAGTACGCAACACTACCGTACTTACGCTACAGCCTCTTAAATGTACACATTGATAAGCATAGGCGGACCATGAGTCAATGGGGCCCCTGGGCACAGACATGCAGAAGGCCCCACCACTTCTCCTACATTGGAGCAAAACACAGACTTTGTAGTTGTTTAGCCTCTTTTTGTTGCTTTTGTGTCTTGTTGTTGTTGTTATGCATCTCTTTGTGGTTTTGGATCTCTTTGTAGTTGCTTTGTTTCTCCTTGTAGTTGTTTTGGTCTCTTTGTAGTCTTTATTTCTCTTTGTTGTCATTTTAAGTCTCTTCCTGGTTGGTACATCTCTCCTTGAGTGACACTTTGTAGGTGAAGGTGGGGGGGTGGGGCTGACATCTTGGCCCCCATTGTGGGCTGGGCCCCTTGTGCCCTGGGCCCCTTGTGTGCCTTGTGCCCTGGGCCCTTTTGCCTTATTTGTTTTCATTAACTTCAAAATAAATGTAA
>CALSBV010010288.1:304245-321140 GCA_943590825.1 Bovichtus diacanthus
TCTCTCTCTGTGTCTCTCTGTGTCTCTCTCTATCTCTGTGCCTCTCTCTCTTTCTGTCTCTCTGTCTCAGGAGTCTTCTGTTCACGACCCGTTGTTACAGGGTCAGATGTTTCTTCAGTCCCCGGCTTTAGCAGCATCGGGAGCACAGGGACAGACAGGGATACAGACTAGAGTGGTTTTAAAGTCTTAGCAAGTTCTTCAGTGCTTACCAGAACTCAGTGGACTCAGTTGAGATGTACGTGCACAGGCCGCCTGCTTAGAACAGTAGGGGGTTTGAAGTTCAGAGGAACGTTGAATTAGGGGAAAGAGTAAAGTAAAAAGAAAAGAGGCAAAAGAGAGAGATTCTGGGTTTCTTCTCTCCTTGATATCTTTGGTAAGGGGGGGGCTGTCAGATAGCTGACTGACCCCTCCCAAGCAATAAACTCTCCCTGGCTGATCTTCTCATGAAATACACTCAAACTTGAAACCTGGGTGATCTCAGCTTTTGTCTGATACCAAACATTAATGGAACAAAATGCTTACAATGAATAAAACATTTTCCTGAACAACAGACAACTGACCATGAAGGAAGTTACATAACTTAAAGAATTCTTAAACATGTATGTGTGTGTACATGTATGAACATACATTTACTGGAAATTCAAGGGTTACATTTGACTCCCAAAGCCTGTGTCTTTGATGTTCTTGTAACACACACACATCCTGTTCTTATTGTCTCCTGGGGATGCAGAGAGGAGGGGTGGGTGTATAAACACCTGCATCTCCCCACATGCCCTGTAGAGTTAAAGTGAGACAGGGTCCTGTTGTTTCAGTTTTCTTTAATCAATTGTTTGCTAAATTAGCATGCATGTCATTCTAAATGCAAAACATCACTCCCTTTGTCTCTGATTTTGTGGTCTCCGTTGTGTTTTGCTGCTCCAGTTCATGTCTTATAGAATGTATAAATATCAGCAGTTCTCAATTTAGAGTGGGGCCTATTAGATTGTAAAATGGGGATTTGTCACTGACCCGTCCATTAGTTTCATTGTTGAGGTTTTCCCAGAGCTGTCCAGCATCCTGCTGGCTGAGCTTTACGCAGTCTCCTGGGGGAGAAAGACATCTTGATCCCATGCTATACTACAGAGCCCAGTAATAAAATGATCAAAGCATATTTTAGTTGCTTTTTGTGAGTTGATATGTAACTGATTGTGTTAAATGGACATTATGAAATCATCTCATATCTATCGGAGGCCCCTGAATTTAATCGAATAGGAATTGTATCGTGTCAGACTTTATGATATCAGCAAATATCGTACTGTTGACCAAAGAATCAATATAATACCTAAACGGGATGGAACTTGTGATTTACACTATGTATTCCTATGTATCTGTTCTCTTAGCATGTTAGCTAGCATGATAAACATACTGGTATGCAAAATGTTTCATGAGAAACTCAACAGATCCTGTGTGCAGACCCAGACCAGCAATTAATCGATCCTACTAACAAGTGTATAAAGCCTGATCTATCTTCTTCCTCTGTGCCATAAAGCAAAAACTATTAAAAACACATCAATGAGCCACACTGTTGCACTGGGTGACATGTTCCTTCATTACATGTGTAGTAGGGGGTCCCTGCTCCGTGTCTCTTTCAGCTAAGGGGTCATTGGCCTGAAAAACGTTGACAAAAAAACATTCTAAAGCATTTGCTGCTTTATCGTCTATTTTATTTAAAAAAAATGAACATCATGCTGTATTGAAGAAGACTTAAAACTAGTGATTGAGACCATAAACTTATCAGGGAAATGTTTACTGAGGTAATAAATCATAGACTTCTATAAAAGCTGACTTCTTTTTTAAACTAGTAGAGTCGCCCCCTGCTGGCTATTAGAAATAATGAATGTTAAGATATTTCCGTATTGGCTTCACTTTTCAGACCCGGAGGTTGTCGTACAGCAGCTCTCTCCCTTCCCGTCCTGACTTTAACCGACATCAGCTCAGCAGTCTTCACTCATCCTGTCTGTTCCTGTTGTTTCAGCTACATCCTCAACTTCCTGCGGACGTCAGAACTGACGCTGCCGTGCGACTTCAAGGAGACAGAACTGCTCAGGAAGGAGGCTGACTTTTATCAGATCGAGTCCCTAATCCAGTGCCTGGGAGACCCCAAACCCCTGCTGCCCTACCCCACGGACACCTACGAGGAGGTGGTGGAGCTGTCCAGCACCAGGAAGCTGTCCAAGTACTCCAACCCAGTCGCAGTCATCATCACCCAGCTCACCATCACCACCAAGGTCAGTGGCAAGAGGTCTGGTTAGTGTAGATGTATGTACATATATCATGGCAGAATATTATGTGATACAAACACTTAATTTAATGCATTATTATCTTATTTTCCTTGAAACCTTCTTGTCTGCTTCTGTCTCTGTATTTTCCCTGTTCATTCAGGGAGTCAAACAACTCTGTAAAAAAACACCAACTTTCGTTCAATTAGAATTAAATTAGAATTTTCTTCTCTTTAATATGTTCTGCTTAATGAAAATCTACATCTCTTTCCCTCTGTTCACATCTTTATAATGACTGTTTACATTCATGCTGCCTCTAAATGTCACTTTGAGTCAGAAAATGCAACTGAACAACAGCATTCAACACATTTACTTTGGAAATTGGGGTTTACTGACAGATTTATGGCAATATTGGATTTCTATATATAATTTTTGCATTAATAGGATGAAGTATGGTTTGTAAGATATTTAATTTGCTGGTTCGGCCAAACCAAAATGTCCTGTCTATTTTGTCAATAGATATTTGATTTCCCCAGAAAATGTACTGTATTACAATATATGTTCAATATATCCAATTGATATTGCGATTCAAAAAGCAAAATAATCTATTGTAGACTAATTTAACCGTATCACCCACTCCAAGGTAGAAACTGATGACATTTGCATTTTGGGCTGAAACTGACACAATTTATTATAGCATAGCAACAATGAAAAGTATTTTGTACTCTTATGCTTAAAAAAGAATATATAGGATTTTGTTTGGTTATTTTCAGTAAATATTGCCAGTGCATGAAGCGGTATGCTAACAATCGTTATAATTATATCCTGTTTTGTACTGTCGAGACTGTAGAAAGTCTCAAAGGGGAGAATTATGTAGTTTATTCTATTTACTGATCTTATACAAATGATGTCTACAAACCTATGTATCTAATGAATGTAATACCTAAAGTCAACAACAGACAACCTAAGCACTATAAAGCCATCCTTGTGTATACTGAGCTCATGCAGCTTAAGGGCTGGAATACTCTGCTGCACAAGAGTCAGTTAAGAACACAAGAGCACGATGACCCTCTTCAAAGCACGCAACTGTCCTTTGAAGCTTCATTTTGGGTAAACAAAGATACGAAGCTGTCGAGCATTAAATGACATGCTCATCCTGTTGGTTAGCTTACAACCAGAGTGAGGGTTACTGCCGCCGCCGTTGAAACAGGATTACATCGGGAGAAACACTCATTGGCCAAATGTAAGAATGACAGTAAGCATCAGAAGCGGAGGGATAAATCTTATTGGTGGAGAAGGAACTAACACCCACAAATAAGGGAGGTTTCAGAGGGGCTACACTGTATAAAAGAACATATATTTTGTATTGTAATTCACCTCACTCTGCAGACTGCGGTGCTCATTTCTTTGTAATAAAGAACTTCATTGCAAGCATAAGAGGATTCTGACTGGGTCATTCCACCACAACCTTTTTTTAATCAGGCAAGTCCCATGGTGTTTGAGATCTAAATTTGTAAGGGAGATGTTAGTGAATAAATTACATAATAAAAAAAGAATACTGTATAACAAGATACCAAAGAACCGTAATATTTATTTAAATATCTGTATAAAAACAAAACCAGACTTAATAAATAAATAAAATGTATTACAATACAACAATAATAAATATATTTTTATATATTAGTCACATGACTGTCTCTTTTTTTTTTTAGGTCCATGCAATGTTGGAGTCCATCTCGTGCAGTTTCACAAAGTGGAACAAACACATGATGGACACGAGAGACTACCAGGTGTCCTTCACCTTCGGACCATGTGACCACCAACAGGAAGTCAGCCTGCGTGTCCACCTGCTCGACTTCATCTCCAAAGCTGTATGTGGCTTTTATCTCGTATTTAACATCATGTGTCATGTGTCCTGCTGGAAAACACTATTCAGATCAACAGGAGTACTTTAACTTCTGATATAGACACCAACAAGTAAGATCATAGCTCGTCACTGCTAGCTGATTTTTTTTTTTTAGTGGTCAACATAGTGTCTTATTAAAAAAACATGAAGTCAGATGTTTTATCAACAACATGTGTATTGCATGTGAGAAAGCATCAACCATGAATGTGTTGTACGACATAGCATTTCTTTCAAATCATTTCTAATAGCAAATTTAGCGTGTATGTGGTGATATGACTCAGTTTTCCTGTCTCATTGTTTTCCAGGGATTCACAATACGCAACACACGTGTTCACCACATGAGCGAACGGGCCAATGAGAACACAGTGGAACATCACTGGACCTTCTGCCGACGAGTTCGCAAAGTCTACTGACTAATGGAGAACTAATGATGGACTCACGGTCTGCAGACAGAGACTTGGCGGTGGCCTTTTTTATTATATGTTAATGTTTTGTATGACGTGTTTTTTAATGAAAATTATGTCTTTTTTTTTTGACTGGTTGATCAGAACAAGGTGAGGTTATGTTGGAGGTCAGAAGTCCAAGTCTGGGCCAGAATATGAGTCTGGACCTCTTCACCAACACTTGGTCTTCAGTACAGTTGAGGAGCTATTGGAGTCTTAACATGTTCAAAAGAATTCACTGGAGACGATCAGAGTTTGATGCAATAGTGTTTATTCTTCAAAACAGAGGTAATCCCGAGCTCGCCCTGAAGACAGACTATACTTGCTATTTTTATAGCCCAAGTGTCCCTGCCCTCATTGGTGGAAGATCAAAATCATTCTGTCAGCACTTTCTAAATAAGGGTATTACAGCTGGGATGATCTCACCCCTTTGGCCAGGCTGTTCATGTACATGTATGTCCACATACTTTTGGCAACATAGTATATGGTAGGTACATATATCTGGCATATCAGCAGTATTACAAATATGTTGTACATCAATGACTAGGAATTCAAAATAATAAAAACATAACAATAAAACAATTTGGAAAACCATGTGTATTTTTTTTACTAACTTTTTTTGAGAACAAAGTCATTTTTGGTCAAGACATTTTTTGAAAGAAGTCATCTTTATGAAATGTGAATGTTTCTTTTAGAAAATTAAGTGTTTGAGGTCATTTTTTGAAAATAAAAAATGTTTTGGAAAGTTATGTCTTTAATGGAAAGTGAGGTCATTTCTGGAAAGTGAAGTCATATTTTGGAAAATTTGATTTTTGTGGGAAAATTAAGTCATTTATGGAAAGATGTTATTTTTGGAAAATTAAGTCATTTATGGAAAGTGAAGATAAAAAAAATAGAAAATTAAATTTTTTTAGGTAGTCTTGTGAAAGTGAAGAATTTTTTTGGAAAGTGAAGTCATTTTTGGAAAGTTAAAAAACATTTTGGAAAATTAAATTATTTTAGAAAAGTGAAGGCATTGCATTCTTGGAAAGTGAAGAATTTTTTTGGAAAGTGAAGGTATATTTGGAAAGTTAAACATTTTAGGAAAATGAAATAATTTTAGAAAAGTGAAGTCATTTTTCATAAGCGCATACATTTTTGGAAAATTAAGACATTTTTGGAAAGTCAAAAATTAATTTGGAAAATTAAATTGTTTTGGGAAAATTAAAAATTTTTAGAAAAGTGAAGTACTCTTTGTTATTTTTGGAAAGTGAAGACATTTTATGGAAAGTGAAGGTATTTTTGGAAAGTTAAACATTTTAGGAAAATTAAATAATTTTATAAAATTTAAGTCATTCTTGGGAAGTCATTTTTTAGAAAGTTATGTAATTTTTGGAAAGTTAAAAAACATTTTTGGAAAATTAAAATAATTTTAGAAAAGTGGAGACATTTTTTGTAAGTGCATACATTTTTGGAAAATTAAGACATTTTTGGAAAGTGAGGTCATTTTTGGGAAATTAAGACATTTCTTGAAAGTGAAGTCATTTTTGGAAAGAGGTCATTTTTTGAAAATAAGGACATTTCTGGAAAGTGAAGGCATTTTTGGAAAGTAAAAAAAAAATTTGGAAAATGAAAAAATTTTTGGAAAATTAAATTTAAAAAAAAGTGAAGTCATTTATGGAAAATTAAGATGTTTTTGGTAAGTGAAGTCATTTTGGAAAATTAAGAAATTTATGGAAAGAGGTCATTTTTGAAAAGTAATCATTTATGGTAATACAAGTAATTTTTGGAAAATTAAGTCCTTTGTACTCGTGTTGGAAATTCAATTCATTTTTGGAAAGTGATGTGATTTTTGGAAATTGAAGTAATCTTTTAGAAAAGGTAATTCATCTTTTTGAGGTCCAGTTTCAGTAAGACATCCTTGAGATTGAAGACTGAACAGATGGCAAATCACTTCACAACAAACTGCACAGAATCATGCTGTTCACAATTTCACAGACCAATTTGTCTGATTTGTCTCAGCAACAAACTCTTGTGAGATCTGACAACACGGAGCGTTAGCTTTAGTCAAACTGCATCAAAGTTTTAATCTAACATCAAGTACCGTAGCAAACCTTTTAGCTAACTAATTTTCGGAATGCTAAACATGTTTGTTAGCTGTGTAAATATGTAATGTTAGCAAAATAAGATATAAAGAGATTTGACCACGCCCACCTAGGAGACAGGAAGTATTACCATTTAATATTATTGGCGCCACTTGGAATGCGTCATCTTTAATTATAAAACATCTTTGGTTATCCTTACAAATATTAAGCCAATCAAATGGCTGCCTCATGAGGGTGACAGACTAAGAAGAAACTATATATCAATCAATCAATTGTATTTGTTACATGTTATCCTATCATAAATATATACAACAAATAAATGTATATATATATATATATATATATATATATATATATGAATATAACATTAAAGGAACCCTTTTGAAAAGCAGAGACATTTTATTTATTTTTTTAATTTAAATTCAATTACCCTATTATTGTTGTTTTCCTGACCTGTAACAGAAGGCCTCATTTTAATGTGGGAGAATATGAGTACCAAAAGTATTCATTATGCAGAATGGCCCATTTCAGAGTCATATATTATATTACTGGATTATAACTATTGATGCATTTACGTGTGCATCACTTTAATGTTGCTACTAAAGGTGGCGCTAATTTCAACTACTTTATGTACTGCTGGGTAGCTTAACCTATAATAATATATCACAATTTATTATTTGATTTATATTGTGTATTATCATTTCTTTAAATTTAAATCTACCAATGTTGTCACATAAATGGAGTAAACATTTGCCTTCAAAATGTCATGGGTTAGAAATATGACGTTGCATAAAATGTAAATACTTCAAATACAAATTCATCAAAATTGTACTTAGGTAAATGTTGAGTAAATGTGCTTAGTTTTACTGACAATAGTTTCAGGCCAACGGTTTTTTTTTCGCTTCGTTGCTGACGCGAAGATTTTTAGTCACAAACACAATAGGCATAAATCCCGCCCCGTCGTGACGTCACAGCCACGTATGTGTCTACGGGAGCCAACGGAAACTTTCCATACAACTGTGACGTGAAATACAAACCTATATGTTTTTATTTTCTGTTTATTTTTGAATTTCTTGTGGATTTTGTGTCTGAAAATATTTTTCTCTGACTGAACCTAAAAATATTTTTCAGTCACTTTGTGCCCGTTCCTCACCCCCACCCCTCGGTGTGAACAGAGCCCGCCCCCTCTCCTCTCTGCCCGGCTGCCTCCGCCTCTCTTCCCTGGGCTATCATCGACACCGCTGTTGTTGCAGCCATTTTACCGTGGAGCCTCGGTAAAGCGGCGACTGGAGGATGCCGAAACAGCGCAGTTAAAAGGTAATTCCGCTTCTTTTATTGAGCTCTTTCATTCACATATGTAACCTTCACGTTTCCGACCCTCCACATACGTCGGCTAATGTCTGGCGAGATGAGGGCCAGGCCGGCCGGAGGGGCTGAGGGAGCCACAACTAGCTGCCCAGACAGAGGAAAGATTGCTGGGAGAGTGTTTTGTGAGCAAGGTTTGTCGCTGGCAGTTCACAAGTCCATGTGAAAAATGGCGACGTCTTCCATCAAACCCCTGAAGTTGTAAACGAGCTTCTGTGTGGCGGCTGTAGTTTCAGTGTTCTGGGCATTGAACTCTGAACATCAGTGAATTCTTTTGAACCTGTTAAGACTCCAATAGCTCCTCAACTGTACTGAAGACCAAGTGTTGGTGAAGAGGTCCAGACTCGTATTCTGGCCCAGATTTGGGACTTCTGACCTCCAACAGGGGCGCTCGAGAGCTAACGGACGTCGGTTCGCGCAAGTTTTGTAGCTAACCCTTTTTGTTGGCTAGCCTGTTTGTTGTTTTTCAGCATTTTTTATTTCATTTTTAAAGAATCCAAGTGACACCAATATAGGTTTCTTTGTTCTTAATATACCGGGTAAACACGTTGCTTTGTTGACCTCTAATCTCGCAGATCTTTTGATGGAACCAGAAAATCAAAAATGGAGGAAGTTATCGTGGTTAACTGTTGGTAATCTAGCTAGCTAGCTAGCTTGGGGAGAAAAAAAAAATTTTCTTAGAGAGAAGTTTGAAAGAAGATTTGTATTTTTTTTCCGGCTAGCTCAGTTGTTATGTTGGGTTCATACCAAACGTGAAGCAAATTTTCGCCTTGCATTTCTTGGGCGATTTCTCATTTGTGTTTATTTGCGTTACTTCACACAGCTGAATAATCTGATTGACTACAGCAGTATGAACCGAAAATAAACAGACGTTGCTATGATTTAATTACAATAAATGGAAAAAAAGGTGCAGAAATTACTATATCATGATGTTAATTTGATAAGTCTGCTTTGTCAGGTCTGTCCGCAAGAGAACAAGCAAACAACTAAAAAAAATTTCTAAGGCTTTGGATCAATCATGGCTATGCTAACATTTTAGCTTTTACAACACTCAAAATAACATCATCTAAATTATGCATAAATATGGTATTGACGTTATTGTTTATACACATAGATATCTACATACTGTGTAAATTTAAAATAATATAAACATATCGTCACCTGTCGTCGTCGTCAAGAGAATCTCAAACGCTTTGGCGACACAGCAGCATGAGAATTTCTTGTTTTGAGTTGAAACATTTGACCTAGCGCAAAAGGCGCACATTTCGCGTCATATGGTTGCCCAGCGCAAATTCACGACATGGCATTGACTTTGTATGAAATGTAGTGGTGTGAAAATTTGCTTCATGTTTGGCGTGAGCACACCATTGGTTATTACCTCGCAAGATATAGTTGTTCGCCAACAAGCCTTGCCGTTCCTAGGACACAGAGGCTACTTTCGAATACGCATACTAATGTGATGAACACTACACACTCAATCTGTACATACTGCGTGCTAAATTTTTACGATCAATTATTGATCGCGTTACTGGTCAGACCTACCGTTAAGTGAAAATGGTTTCTCAAATGTGAATCAACATGACCTCTTCCTCTCCAATTTTATATTTTCCAGTATTATTTTGACACAAATTAAAATATGTTTTCTACAGAACATTATATATGTTAGTTTCCATGTTTTTCACCTTAACGTCACTGGCCATGATCAGTAATTATTTTGTACAACAGTTAATTATTTTCCGTCTGCCTCGCAGTCCACCCATAGACAGTCTGAAGAGCAGCATTGCATTTTGAGGCGGTTGAGTATGTCCACATACTATGTAGTTGGAATGCACTACAAACTCAATTTTAAATCATACTCGCTATAGTATATTAATATTCAATTTCAAACACAGCCCAAGCCTCTTAATTAAGCCCATTTCCTGAAGACATGTTACTTTTTGGTTTAAAACGGGCCTATAGACGGGTTTCCTGTTTTAAAAACAAATCCAGGCTGCATGCTCACCAGTGGGGTAGAAAACATGTCATAATGTAATGATGGCTAATGTATGGATATTGTTGCTTTTTTAAAGAAATTATACTACTTGTTGGGAATTGTTCAAATGCTGTTTTATGGTAAATTTGTGGCACATGCCACATATTTCTGTGAGAAGAAGCAGCTAGTGGCAAAGATGATGCAAACTGAGACTACACAAAGTTTAACACATGGTAACAGTGGAAGCTGTCTTTTTAAATCAAGCAGTTCTTCTAAAAAAAACTATCCACCACCTTTCAATAGTTTGCACTGGTATGTAAAATCCAGGAACTAGATTACTGCTGCTTAAAGCTAACTCTGAGCTACGCAGGTGGGTTCAGTCAGGAAAAATGGACATTTCCACCCATTATATTTATGATTTGTACAGTTTAAGCCACAAAAACAACCGTTTCACGTTGATTTCTTAATCATCCGTCAGTTGGTTTATTTTTATACCCTCCGGATGTGTGCGTATCTCACTGATGACGTCACTCTGAAAAGCATCTGAGGTCAATCCTCGTTGTTAACCATGGTTTTCACTGACCTTTTAAATCCGTGAAGATCCCGTAAGGATCAAGCTAGATTCTAGAATTGGGTCAAAATTCTACAAGATCAGTTGTCGTTGGACGTGCAGTTTGAATCTGGCTATTAGATTACCGGATAGATTTCTAAGAATCGTTTAGTACGCTAACTAAACTGTGGTAAAACGTTTTTGGCTTTGTTTTTCCTATCACACCTTTAGTATTGTGCTTTGTGTGATACGGCTTTAAGGGTGCTGATGGTGTGTTATGAGTTGCTTTATTTCCGCATCTGATCAGGGGCGCTTGAAAACTACAAAAAGAAGTAGGTTCCTGTGCACTCTATCTTAACCTTTTGTTGGTGAGTCTGCTGTTTTAGAGTTTCAGAAGTTACATATATGTATGTGTATATATAGAATACCATTTTACCCTTTTATGTTTCTAGAAAATCAGCAAATTATAAATATGTTGATTTTAGATGTTATTTCTGTGAGTCGACTTTGAACAACATGTGCATCATCGTCTATCTCATCCTTGCATGGTTAACATTGGCATTAAAGCCACACCTTGGTCACTAGACTTTTTGTGACTTTTCTTAAGCCTTTTTTACGTACTTTAGCTAACTGTATTAGCATTGTTGACAGAACGTAATTCCTGCAACACTTGCACATATTTCATTGGACCACGTTTGCACTTTGAGAAACTGTGCTGTAATCCATCATCGCGGTGATCTCTCAATGATCATTATTAAACATCACCTTAATATGTGGAAAAGTCCCAGAAATACTAGTGTCGGCAAAAAGCCTGGTCTTGGCGGTGATATCATCCCACATGTGATACCCTTATTTAGAAAGTGCCGTCTTATTGGTCGGGCAACAGCAAATTGACCAACCAACCAGCCAGAAGGTGTCAGCCCTACTAATAAAGAGAGCCTTTGCATTCATGATTTTGAACTGAGAAATGTATGGCAGTCTTTCTTCTCTGACATCTTTTGTTAAAAATAATAATAATTCATGCCTTATTTGCTTCTGTTGACAGGTTAACAAACCCTCATGTGTTCAGTAGTCCCTGAACTTCTATCTACTAAGTCATGCAATGAATTTCCCTTCCTCTACACTGACAAAATGTATAAAATTGGACAATCTGTCAGTTCCTCCATATCGGTGTCTATTACCAATTAAATAAGCATGACCCTATTTGAAGCTATTATAACCACAGGACTTTATAAAAAGTTTTAACTGCATTATATCTTTCACTAATAGTCAACACTTTTCAAGATAATGTACTAATGAACAATTACAGGCCAATATCAAACCTTACATTTTTTTGTAAAATCATTGAAAATGCTGTTTTCAACAGCGTAACACCTTCTTGACCATAAACAATTGTTTGGATGTTATCCTGTCAAGATTTCAACCACAGCACTGAGACTGCTCTAGTTAAGGTTGGTAAATATTACACAGAGTGTACAAAAATAAAGCGGAGTTCCCCAAGGCTCCATTCTTGAGCCTCTTTTTGTTTCAATATCTACAGTACATGCTTCTATTGGCACAAATTATAAAAACAAATCTTGCCATAATTATGCAGACGACACACATATTTATATAATGATGTCATCAGGTGACTACGGTCCCACACAATTACTGAGTGCACTCAACGAATTAATAACCGGATGGGGAAAACATTACATTCCTCCAGTTGATAAAACCGGAATAATTATCTTTGGAACCAGAAGAAGAACGATTTAAAAGTCAGTGCTCAGCTTATATCTTTAATGTTAAAGACCACAAACCAGTCCAGAAATCTTAGTGTAGTAATGGACTCGGACCCATTTTACATCCACATGATGGTTACAAAATCAGCCATCACTTTATAATATATCAAGAATTAAAGGACTTATGTCTTAGCAAGAGTTTTAAAAAATGGGTCTGTGCTATCTTTAGCAGAGCCATAATCTTGGTTTATGGATTTTTGCTTTTCCAAAACAGCACTCACGTTATCCAACATATCATTTGATGCAGGCGTATATAATGCAATATAAAAATAGTGGTCACTGGTGTGTTTGTCGTAGTCATCCTTGTTGTGATGTACCATCTGCTCGGCCAATCACGCTTGACAACACTTCCACCAAATCCTGCGAGTACCTGGATCTTGGATGTAGTATCGCCTCCTGGCAGTGCCCAGATTTAGTCTCAGAAACCCGTTCTAAAAACTGGCAGAGATTGGTGTAAACAAAGCCAGAAGAGGTGACAATAGACACGTTTGGTCACATTTCATGAATTTCCTGTTGTAGATAAGGGCTGTGTGTGCATACGTATACATATTCTATCAACACTAATCTATAGAATATGAGGCTGCAGACTTACGATTTTGTACAGTAACTTAGACTGGATCTGGCTTGTAATATGTCATGCTTTTTTATCTAGAGATCCTGCTCTTGCGCATCAAATGAAACGCTCACCATTTACCAGTTAACTCATCTATCACAGCCACAGGTGTGTGTCGACTCGCTCTGGTTAACTGCTCTATAACCACACAGCTGCAACTGTAGACAGCAGCTGCATTTTCACCATGAAGGCAACCTGCGATGAAACAAAACTACATTTACTGAGGAGAAAGAATTTGCTTTTGATTTGGTTTCATACTGTGGGCCAGTTGTAACAACTAGGGGTGGGCGATATGACCTAAAATGTCAATCACGCTATTATTCTTTGTGGTGATGGTATTAAATCACGGTATTATAAAATGTAAAGGTATATTCCACTCAAAACTTGATTCTACCTATTTGAAGTAGAGGAATGTAAGGGAACACATCTTAAAGTCTGCCTAACTAGATTGTTTTGCTAATTAGCATAATGTGAAAAACAGTTGAATGAAAATAACTTTTTCTATTTTGACTATCAACATCAACTTTGGTATACAGCAATGAGGTAGGGGATGCACATTTCTACTAAAAATGAGCAAGAGCAGTCAAAAAACATGGCCACCATCACTGACGTTTCTCATTGACCTCAAACACCTTCAACATTTCTGTATTGTTCTACAGCAAAGTTCTTCGTCTTCAAAGGAAAAATTAGAGCCCATAGAGCAGCATCACTCCAGGGGCCACTACGACGTGCAAGATCACAGTAGTCGAGCTAGCACTGGTGCTACCAAGCTTCTCCACTAGAACCGGTGAAGCAAGTAAACATTACTGCCAGAGATGTGCAATTACTAAATGTGAAATGATTCTTATTAGTGCAAAAGCTCAGGAGGCTAAATCACCAGTGTGTGTGCATTTCTTAGATTATGATATTTTTTTTCTTTTATAAATACTCAACATTATAGAGTGGTGCACGATTGACGTATTTTTTTTTTAGTCTGACCTCCGTAAATTAGCATTGCACTGGTTCCCTCGAACAAAAAGCCAATGGGATTTTCCATTGGATTTTGGACCAATGCAGAAAAATAAGCTCTGTTATGATACATGCATGTTTTGTTCAGCAGGATAATCTCCGCAAATAAACACCAAACTACACCACGGTCGCATGACTCTCGTCACCACCACTAAACTAAAGGTGGACTGGTGGTTGTTCGCCGTGATGATGTTTAATAGTCTCATTTAGCCACTTGTTAGCAACCGCTGTTTTTAAGACCCATAGAAGTTTCAGAAACTCACGAGTGGGGTATTTACTGACGCATTTTATGTCGTAGAACAAAACATTAAAATCTCTTAAGCTTGTGTTAGCCACAGACCTTATTTCAGCCTTCTAACCAAAAACCCATTAAAAAAAAACTCATTGACTTTGAGACAAGGGAACCGGAAATGCTAAAATGCTGACTCATTTCCGGGTTTTAGGACTCATTCCTGCAGCACTCTATTACTGATGTTTTTTTCTTCAAAACATGTCGCCTACTAGGTATTATTCACAGCCTTTGCTCAGTTACAGTACAGCATACTGCAAATCGGCCACATCACCAAGCATGAGTCATGAATCCTAGCCCTAAGACTCGCGCTTCAATGCCTTTGTTCATCATCTGTGGTGTAGAAACATCTGACTTCTGCAGTCAAAGAAAAATAAGTGTGCGTCGTGGTTTTAGTTCAGTTATAAAATCCTAGCCCACTGAGGAGTGTCTCTGCTGCCGGGCTCCTGACGGTGCGGTCAGCCCTGAATGGTAGAGAAGGTCGCACCAAAGTCTGGTTAAAAAGTAGATGCGTCGACTTCGCTGCATCCAGCATACAGAAACATGTAACGATGCTCTGTGTTGGGTTGCAAAGGTTTTCAACAGATATTGTTTTGTCATAGTTTCTGGTTGGCTAAATCAAAACTGTTGACAAATCTGCCAGCTCGGCCTACCTTACCCTACCTTTTTTTTATTTGCACATTTAATACCAATAAATACCAGGTGGGGATGGGAACTCTGCAGTGTTTTTTATGTTTATTTTTTTAGATGAACTGCTGTCTGTCAGGGTTGCCACGGGTCTGGAAAGTGCTTGGATTTAGCCTACCAGAATCTCTTAAGTGTGAGGCTCGTGAGCTCCATCTCAAAATTCATCTATGACACCATTTTTATACATCAAGGCCAAGGTCCAGCGTTGTGCATTGTATTCAGTGTATTTGTGTCTCTCTGCGTCAAAGCTATGCCCAACGTGTGCACACCCCTCCCCCCTCCTGTCAACAGTAACTTAAGTGCCATTCTCATATTGCTACTTCACCATTTGAAAGGGGGGAAAATATCAGTAAACTGTAAGAAAGTTTTCCATTTATATTTGTCATACGTGAGCAAAATAGGCTCAGTGCAGGGCTCTATACCAGGAAGTGGGATTGTATAGATTTCTTAGGTTTAGCACACTAGAATCAATTTACTACATTACATTTCATTTAGCTGACGCTTTTGTCCAAAGCGACTTACAATAAGTGCGAACAATCATGAGGATACAACTCCAAACAGAATCTTGCAAGTACATTAGCTTCATTTAAAAAAAAAAAAAAAATGTTTTATTAGCTTATATATAGTGTTCTTTTAATGCACAATGTTAGTGTAGTTGTGCATTTTACTTAATGTACATTTCTGGAAACCTTAATGTGATTAAAGATGGATGGGTGAGTGTGAAGGCCATGTTCTACTAAATAGTATTAAAATGCATTTTCATGCTGGCAAGTCCAGAATTCATCAAGAAAATAAATGAAAAGTATTTAATAAATCAACAGTCTGTTAAGGGGGCACCACAAACCTGTATTTGAACTCTGTCATGAATGGTGAGATTTCTGGTTGTTTTGCTCATAACACGTATTCTTTATGATATCAGGAAAATTGTGTTTTTCAGTACATATCGCATGTTTTCCAACTAGAAAAACTTTTAAAACAATATTTTGACTTTAACCTCTGAATATTACCAACTACTTAGTTATTGATCACAAAAAAATCCAGAAAAAAAGTTATTTGTTGGGGCGAAACAATTCTAATGATATGCAAATAAGCGCATCTTTAATGAGATGTGTTGCACAATTTAATGATAAAAAAAAATCATAATAGGAAAAAGTCTTGCATTTTGTTGGAATCTGGCAAACGTTCATCGTGATGGAATACGAAGATTTGTTCCCCCTTATTCCCGGGTGGTGCCTGGCGTTAAATTACTACTGCCATTTAATTAAAGAAACTATTCAAGTCTTTGTATAGTACTGTGCTATGTTAGGACCGATAGATGTGAACAGCTATGTGAATTATTAGCCCATAGTTTTGAAATTATTTTGCTTGAAAAGTCCTTAAAATGTATAATTTCAAAAGGGTGGCAAACTGGGTCTGTCTGCGGCGGATGTGCAGTCCCGCTATATGTGCAGCAGCAAAGATACTGTTGCTGCCTCTGATTAATGGGCCTGATGGTGTGGATGTTCAACTGCAGTCATCAGAGATCTCCTTGGCCTGCTCTTTTTCTGCAGGCCACGCTGTCTTCTGTGTTATTCATACTGTAAAATGAAATCGCATATATTTTTGGGGGGATTTACACTGAGCAGTTTGTTTCCTGATTAGACACGATCGCATTCCTTTGTCTGCAGTTTTGATGAAAGGTAAACGGAACGCAGCTTGTTATATTATATCGTGTGTGTTTTGGAAAATTACCAACAGCCACCAAACTGATGCTGTCGTGATGTAGCTGCAGACTTTCGCTGTGTCTCAAATTGGACCGTTGGTAGACTTCCATGTAGTACACTGTGTACACTATGTACTAAGGGAATTTAGTAGGGAATAGTGTTCGACTGAAATCAAACATGCTGTTGTGCATTAACCAGAAATGAAGATCGGGATCGTATTGTGTTTCTTAACTTAC
>CALSBV010010288.1:370163-386789 GCA_943590825.1 Bovichtus diacanthus
TGCAGGTGGCCACAGGGTTGCAGCCTCCGTTATCTTCAAGGCAGCGGTCAACAGGGGGCACCACCTTCTCCAGACACTGGACTCCATTACCCACGTACCCCGGCAGGCACTCGCACTGACGATCGTTCTGGAGAATAGAGTGATCAGGTTAAATCAGGTTATGTGCTCATATGATCCCATTCCTCCCTTCAGTTTTCTGAACTGTTATTTAAGATGTTATGTCATAATAACTTGTTTGGTAGGGGTGTCCCCAACTTAGAGTTTACATAGTGGAATCTAATTGGTCAAGTCGACTGATCAACTCTCAGCAGTTTGATCTAATGAACAGACACAGACAGACAGACAGACGAGTGAAGAAATACACAGTAATTTATACACTTAGAATAATTAATTAGAATACACTACAATACTCTCAAACTTAGAATACAATACATATGACAAACTACTACAACTAAAGTATAAACAGGTTAACATACTATAGTAGGTTTTTAATAACTGATTGTTTTGATGACTGTAAATTTAGATTGTATAAACCCAGTAGTAGAAGTGAAATACTGCCCCCTTAGGAGCAGGTGGCTTGGAATTACACATTGCACCTTTAAGGCTGATTTAGTTAGTTCAGATTAAGGCAGGTAGATCAATAAAGTGTTGTGTCTTGAAGACACCCCTGAATAAAACACAAATTGTCTTCATTCTTAATCCACATTTAAATACAGTGATGAAAAAACGAAAGATTTTAAAGGTTTTTACTCACTGGACCATTGAACTTGCAGGAGGCAAAGTCACTGCAGCCTCCGTTCTCTTCAATACACCTGGAATACAGAGAGACAGCCTGATGTCTCACCTTGGACTGTGACGTATAAATGATGAATTGATAATGATGTAGAGAAAACCACAGAAGCGCAACAGGAATTAAATTCAGAGAAAATGATGGGCGACGCCCACCTGTTGATGGGCTCGCAGGAGTAGCCGTCCCCTTGGTAAGCGCTTTGACAGGTGCAGTTGACGAGCAGTCCCGTCTGGTTACAGTCTGCGTTCTGGTGACAGCCACCATTGTACTCGCCACAGAGGTCTGGAGCTGCAGAGGGTTCATGTAGCAATATGGGACACAATTTTTGCCATGCATTTCTTTAAATGTTGTAAATAGTTAAGACGTAATATGCAATAAAAAAAGAGTCCCACACATGTAAACAGCACAGTCAGTGAAATTTAGACTGTATATTTAACCCATCCTAGTATTAGGAGCAGTGGGCAGCTACTATGCAGCGCCCGGGGAGCAGTGTGGGGGTCTGGTGCCTTGCTCAGGGGCACTTAGTACTCTCAAAGTACCAGTCCACACTCCATACTTAGTCCATTTGGGGACTTGAACTGGCGACCCTCCCAAACTGACTGAGCTACTGACACCCCTAAATGAAAAACCAAGGAAAATATACTGTATACGTTTTTGAGATATTTTCATTGTCTTGTCTCTGTACTTTATTACATTGAATTTAAAATTAAACTATGCAGTTAAAATGCTGATTTTCAACTTTAAGGGGTTTGGTGAACAGTGTTTGACGTAGGAAACAACAAATCACACAAACACATAAAGTAAGCAACCATCATCAAGTCAGTCACAGAGCAGCTCAGGGAAGATACCCACAGTCTGATGAGTTCATTTTAAATGGCAATGTTAGATTTTTGCTTTAACTTATCATTATGAAGTAAATGTTGCTTCCACAATGCAATGGCTTTATAATGACGAGACCATGGGCATTTAGATTGGTCCCTATAAGCCTCGCTTTCACTAAACAATTCTGTCTGCCTCTGTCTGTAACCCTAACCTTGGGTACGATCTCCTGGGTAAGTGAAGGCTGGATTTACGCCGCAAAGGAAGTGCGTCAACCATAGCACAACCAAAACAGGAAGAGAATAACACCTTTGTGTTCCCCCGGTAGCTATCGGTAGCTATTGTAGTAGTACATTTTCTTAGGAAACTGCTTTACATTATAACATGATTTAAAATAAAGTATGTATTCAGCGTGTAATCTTGTATTCATACCTAGTGGCAAGGCAGAGACTGCGAGCATGCAACTAGAGGAGAAGAGCAGGTTTAAAGGCCCCAACAGAAGTGACGGATGTACCTGGCCAATTAAAAATGCCTAATATGGAGATATAAAAAATCCCAGATGTACCGGGGTTAGGGAAAAGCTTCAGAAGCCAGGCTCAAGAGAGCCATGGGTGCTCGTATCAAAGGCAGCATCTGGCTAAAAAGTTGTCTATTGCCACTTTAAGTTTATGTAAGATTGTCCAATTACTTTTGTCCCCTAAAATTGACTGTGTATGACAAAAGCTATAGTTCCTACACTGTTGATCCAGGGTGGAATTTAACTCCCTCAAATTAAAGCTGAAAGTCAATACTGTAATTTGTCAAGTAGGTTGAGAATCAGCATTCCTACCCTGGCAGTGGATAGATCATGAGCCATAGAAGAATATACTATAAGTATTCACCACCCTGTATGTAAAGTTTCCAGTGTAAAATATGTGAATGTTATAGGCTCGGAGTAAGAAATCTCCATGAGGGATGGTATTAACAGTCTTATATTCTTAAAACATTATAAACTGCAAGTATGAAACACAGTAAGAAACTCTCTCAGCTATGTGCTGCGTTAATTAAATAATTAATGATAAAAGGTATAATCAGTATATATAAGTATAAACAATAAAATAATTAAAGTATTATCAGTTTATCCAATGGTGCATATAAAATGTAAATGTATGATTTAAATGTATAACCATGTTAAAATGAACAGATGAATGCAACCGTATGAACACATTTTGCAATAACAAGTCAGGAGGGGCGAACCAGCATACGCCTAAAAAACAAGATGTTTTAAGAGTGATAAGGCGAGGGGAAGTAGAGACCAGCAAATTATGTAAAAAAAAAAAAAGAAAGAAAAAGAGAACTCAGAAGACAGGGTTCTTCCTTCGTACGAACCATGGAGATCAGAGATGTGAGCTTCTGAACATAACAAGTATAGTATATCAATAACAAGTGCAGATCATAAAGGAGAGAGCTGCCGTTAACAGGTGTGGCTGATATTGTTATCTGACTTCAGGGCTATTCAGTCAGCAGTATTATCAGAGTAAGCAGGGTAGGCGCCTGGAAGTAGGCAGTTAGAAGCTCGGCGAATCTCCTCGCCACCAGCTTCAACATTCTTGAGAAACATATTGGAGTTATACTCTATAAGCCTTTGACCAGACCCTTTATTGGAGAGCTGGTCTAGACTCAGCCTGGTTCACTGCATCTGAACCTAGCAGGATATTTGATCTTGTTCACTGATAGTCTTGATAGCTGTTGAGTGAGTTTCAATTGCTAGTCATCAGTCAGGGCCATTTGAGCTGTAGCCACCCAAGTAATCAAGTCTGAAATTTAGCGGCAGCCTCATCTGAGGAGGACGCACAAGTGGGAAGCACAGCCAACATTGACTGGGCAAAGTATCTCGTTCTGCTTGCTCTTCCCTCTCCTTATTCAAATGTGTATGTTTCCTATTCCTGTTCCTGTGTCCTCTTGTAGATATTACAAGCCCCGCTTATGCTCGCAACATCACTGTAACCTCTCTGCTTTTGTCTATTCCACCCGCACCACACCTACCCAACACCTGGTCACAGGGTTCATCTCTTCGCCTCCCAGCAATCCCTCGACTTCCTTCCTCTCACTGAGACTTGGATAACACCTGGTCTGGTTAGTTTGATATATCTTATATTGTTGCTACAAGAATAACTATCACCATGCTGACAAAAAGCTACAGAAATTCCTCCCTGGCTGGGTAATCATCGCCCTGAGCTGCGGGATACTCACGTGGCTCTGGATCGCAGAAGGTGCCGTTCCCCTGAAACCCAGTTTTACACCGACAACCAAAACCTGCCACACAGTCTGCCTGAACGTGGCACTGCTGGCACTCCTCTGGAATCGAGCCTGGACAGACAGATGGGCGATTCATTAAAGAAGGAAATTAAAAAGATAAACAGGGCTTTAAAACTGTGAAATGAGTTGATAGAAGCAATGTGTCTGTATAACTAGAAGCATTCATTTTTGAGGCGTAGGGAAGTCAGAAAGTATTTAAGAGACGGACTAACATGTTGGTTTTGGTCTTTTCATTACATTTGTTGATAGTAAGACAAATATAAAATAACATCAGACTTATTCTTTAAACATCCTGGACAACACTAATTGCATTCAAGTCCTCATATTTAGGAGGGAAACCGACCTATATCGACCTCGCAGTGATCACCCTTCCAGCCCGGCTTACAGACGCACTCTCCAGAACCTTCAATGCCTTCATCACACCTTCCCTGCTTCCCACAGCTGCAGGCTGAAAGAGAGGAAAAACATGACTCGACCTCCCTGAATCATGATCATTTCAGGGATTCCTGCAGCAGCAACAATCTCCACAGACAATGTTAAGTGATGGACAGTAGGGAGTTATTTGACGCTTGGACATGAAACTGCTGAATCTTCAGTACATAACAACTGTGTTGGACATCTTTTGTGAAGGTCAAAAGGTACATCCATGTGGACGTAAAACATGAAGGAGTGAAGTTAATTACACGTCCAATCACAGAGCTTCAAATTCTTTCGCGTGCTCTCCGCTGAATCTGTCTGAATCTCCTCTCCCAACAATCGTGAGGCATTTCCGATTGGAGGATAGTCTGAATAGATTATCTGCCCAAATGATCCTGTAGTGTGAGAGGTTTACGGAAATAATCTTAATGTAACCGACTGGATCAGAGTCTTTCGAATTGTAAATATCAAACATATTTACGATTCAAGACTGACTGTTCTGAGTTGTATCCTCATGGTTGTTTGCACTTACTGTAAGTCGCTGTGGATAAAAGCGTCAGCTAAATAAATTGTAAAAGTATTGGTTATACTCCTAAACGGACTCGCACACAGACAGCTGTGGACACCATGGAAACATAATTGTTCTGTTTATATTGTCCGCTGGGAGGACGAGTTCCCCACATGCACAGTAGAAAGCTACGTGGTCACAACAAAGTGGCAGTATGCGTATGTCACGCGGACCATAGCAGACCTTTGCAGACCTTCGAATACTTACGGACCCGTAAAGTAGAACTTCGGCTGTCGTGTGAAACAAACAGTTATGGATAATTGAGCAGAAACCCGTATTAGCCAATGAGAGAGAGCTGACCGAGAAGCGTCATCGACCGGATGTTGCGTACTTGAAACATGGCTGCCAACAGCATGAAGACAACTAATATTTGAAGACACCCTAAATTCATAGTCATATATTTTGTTCATGTAAAGCTATAAAAACCCAATTATTTTATTACTAAAGTAGAGACATTATTAAAATACCAGAAGAGATGATGAAGAAAGATTTTTTACTTATGATCCCGCAGTTAGATGTGACAATTAATGTATGACAATTAATGATGTACCTGTCATCTGTGTTTATCATCATTTTCTTTTCTTCTCTTTTTCCTCTGCTTTGTTGATTGTTATTTTATCTTTTTACTTTAGTTTGTTTTGTATGCCCTGTAACCATATCATTTCTTAAAAGTGGAAATAAAGAAATTCGACTGTTTTTCTCTGAAGTCGCTCTGAAATCGTCTAGTATAACCTGATGAAACATACAGAGGTTCAAATGAGTTCACTTTCTCATTCTGGATCAGTTTGGGATTATTTAGGTAACCGAGGCGACGGGATTTGTGGAGACATTGAGGAGATCATCAAGAGAAAAAACTTTGAAACCTAAGCAGAGGATGATCAGCAGCCGTTTCCTGCTTTGTGACTCCGAGTGAAGACAGCCGAGGAGCAGGAAGCGGTGAGTGTGGAGCGTTGCTATGGTGACAGACTGCAGGAGAGCTGACGGGGGTCGGCCTGTCTGCTGACCAGATTAGGTTTTTTTGCCGTTTTCTTTTTTTTAAGTTCCCATTAAACGGTTAGCAGAGTGATATTTTCACAGGTACTTCGGAGGTACTCGCAAATGTAGACCTCTTGACAGGGATTGTCAATAGTGAAGCCATACATACGAGCATACGAGTGAAACAGACGCTCATCCCTGTGTTTAGTTAACTCTAAAATGGCATTAAGAAAGCGTACTACAGGGCTCTGCCAGTGTATTGCCTGATGGGCCTAAATTCACTCCCCGCTGGGCATACGCATCTAGGATTTAATTTATTTATTTAATCGATTTTCACTGATTTTAAAAGGAAAAAAACAACAACTTTGTGGCTTCAAGCGAATATGAAAACCAGTCAAATCAATTACATTAAATCGGCCTGCTGACTGTGTAATAGCAAACTCTTAAGTTCCCTAGTTAGTTGGTTTATCACTGTGATCGCCATTCACGACCACTGTACAGCAGTAGTCCAAAATTCAGTAGCCTAACAAGGTAAAATCAGAGTCACCTGAAAGTAACTTTAGTTATTTAAAACCATGTTTACTGATGATACAATCTGGAGCTGATGATATTTGTCATTTCAACCTTTGAAATAATGGAAGGTAAAAATGAGAAGCTGCAATGTGAATATCTTGAACATAGTAAAAATCTAATAAAAAAGAGCGATGAGATAGAAAAGCTGTAAAGCTTAGAAAATCTCGGTATTTATCAATCTTTTAAAAGCTAGCACATGATGCTAAAAACTTAAATATCTTATGATCATTTTGCTGTGAAAACTTAACTTTATTCTGGTATTTTCTTCTGAAAGGAGGATCTCACAAAGTCTAACTTTTAGTTTTCGGTTAAAATAAAAGCAGTTTTTGGTCTACCTGTGCAGTTGGGGCCGTAGTGGCCGAAGGCACAGAGTTCGCAGGCTTTTCCTATGAAACCTTGGTGGCACTTGCATCTTCCTAAACCACGCATACCATCTTCGCAGTCACCATGGTTACCACAAGGGGCCTCAAGTCCACCTGGACAAACTGAAATACACAGGGGAGGGATGTAGTCAAAAAACACAGTGCGAACAGACAAAAGAGACATAACAAACTGCTTTTTCTTACATTTTGATTTGTCAAACACAGGTTTAACCAGTGATGGAAAGTAACTAAGAACATTTACTCAAGTACTGTACTGAAGTACAGACACAAGGTACATCGAGGTTGTCTTTTCTTTTCATGACACTTTCTACTTCTACTCCACTATATTTCAGATGGAAATATATTTTAGCAGCTTTAGTTACTTTATAAATCAAGCCTTTTGCATAGATGGGGAAGATATTCATAACAAACACAACATCAACCAAAAGTGTTGTTTCCAGAAACTGACATTTTGACACCCATACCCAATCACATCACTGCTTCAGGTCATTAAGAAATATCTAAATCTAATGTTCAGATTGTTATTAAATGTCCTGATCCTATTCCTGTCCTCCAGAGGATGAAACCTGGATTTGAACGACCTTTCCACGAGCGTCACCCTTAAAACAATCTTTACATTTGTAGCCCCACGAACGGCAAGTCTCTAAGAATGACAACTGAACACTGGAGCCTCTAGGCGACACAAGATTTTCAGCAGACCTCTTGGGCTGGATGAGATGAATGTCTTCTCGATGTGCCTTCCTACCTTGACAGTCTCGGCCGTAGTGGTTTTTGCAGCACTTCTGGGTCCAGGAAGAAATCTGACAAATTCTCTTACAGCTCGACCGTCTGAAAGGATCGTCCAGGTCATACCAAGTATGGTAGCTGGGTCGATACCTGGAGAACTTCCTGAAGTTCGGACAATGCTCCGTCTTTCCCTGCAAGAAGGCAGGACTGCATTTATCTCAGAGTTTATGTATTTTACAAGCTGCTGCTGTTTACATTTTTTTTGCATTTCTCACCGTATCGTGGTGTTTGAAGGGGCAGGATGGAGCAATGAGGCAGGGTCCACAGCGCCCCTGAGACATTTCAAACAAAATAGACTTCAGTCCAGCTTCGTAGACAAGGACGGAGGCTAACCATAGCAGTGTGGTATCTGTATTGTATTACAGTAGTGGAGTCATACTTGAAACAGTGGTAATAGTAAAAAATAGTTATGGTCGTAGTTGTATTAGGGCCCGGTCTCATCCATGTGTCTTTATTAAATAACTAGTTACATGTAAGGGCTCCGGGCCCGCGAGGATAGTCCGAGTTGATCGGTGAGTCCCGCAGGCGGCAGATTAATGAACGTGCCATCACCGGCAGGAACGTCTCAGTTTAAGGCTTCTGAGAGCAGCACCGCTTCTCCAGAATGTTTATAGATGTTTTACAAACACTTTCTTTAAGGTTTGCAAATGTTTTATTTGTATATAAAATGATGATATGTGTGCAACAATAACCTAAACTACTAATAAGAAGTAAACATTATTATCATTTCATTGTTTGTTAACATTAAAACAACTTTTAACTAAAGTTTAATCACTAATAAATTTACCATTTATTAATGACGGTTATTATAAATTGTTCCCACTTGTTTTTGTGTTTTGTACTTTTTGCCAGCTCACACTGAACTGTTACAGTAAACTGTGTCAATAAATGTTCTAGTAATTATTTTATTACAACAAGTAGAGTAGTAAGCGAGTTTTAAAGCAGTAGATGCATTAACATTATTTGTATTAGCAGTACTAACGTTCGTGGTTCTGTTTTCCAGCCTGTCGCAGAGCGCTCCCAGGCCCGGTGGTTCCAGTAACTGATCGATGCCATAGGCTATGCCCTCTGTGAACTCCAGGTAGCGCTCCACTATCCTGGCTGCGTTCTCATTAATCCATACAGCACCCTGAACACACACACAATAACTTTTTAAAACAGTCCACCAGAACAGAATAGATCACATACTGTATAAGCTTATAGCAGGTGGAGAAGCCAACATGGCTACAGGTTTGTGTGCGTGTGTTTTCTCACCACCAGCGTCTTGTCACAGTTGTACTTGATTGTGGATCCGTGCATGGTGCGGAATGACGAGTATTTGTCCGGCTGACTGATACCGACCACCTACAAACACAAACACAAACACACAGTCAGTCAGACAGACCTTCGCTCCTCCTTTTAAAAGAACTCCACAGTTTTTACAACTATTTTGATCTGATTTCAAACAAACTTTATTTTAAATACAAAACGTTTCATTCAGACAATAAATGATAGATGAATCAATATTAAAACATTTTTTAAATAGTTTCTTATTATTGAGAAATGGAATTTTTTTTTAAATCATTGATTTAAAGAGTAATGTTTGATAGGCCATTCATGCATTGGCCCAGAACTTTGAATCCACCCACTCCATTGAATTGACTGATTTGTCTGGAAACGTGACATGAAACAGCGATTTCTCGGTTAAAAAGCAATCAAGCCAATGAGCGCCGCAAGGGGACGAACGGTTGACCAATCAGAGCCAGGGGGCGGGACTAACAGCTTTGTCAAAATGTTGTCAAGCTGTGTGCAGTAGACACGACGGTCGTAGTTTGTTTTGACTTTGCTCCGCTCTTTGCCTGATAGCCGACAGAATTGTTAACTCGTTAACTCCGTGTCCAGTCAACTCGATGGAGGGGGTGGATTCGAAGGTCTGGACCCAGGCAAAGTCCTTCCTCCTACTGCCTTCTTCCTCTTCCTACCTTGGAGTTGCGTATGATGTGAGCCTTCAACAAGGCAGCCACTTGGTCATGGTGATCGGGGCTGGAGAGCCAGTGCTGTCTTTCAGCTGGCAGGGACTTGAGGGCCTCGTCTGTGGGCCAGAACATGGTGTACGGCTGATGGATGGCCATCTGGAGCACAGGGAGCAAGCCTGCATCCTGCACAAACAGCGAACAGTAAACATAACAGTAAGCACTCACACTAGCAGTGTGAATTCAAGTTTTTAAAAAAAGAGGTGAAAAGTGTAGGAGGAGTTGGCATCGGGAGTAGTTGCAGGAGGATAAAGAGTGATAGAAGGAGGTGAAGGAGGTAGAAAAGTCAGTGTAATAGCAGGATAGAGAGAAACGTGTAAGTGGTGGAGGGGTAAATTATAGAGGAGGGGGGTTCCAGAGAGAGGAGGGGGAGTGGGAAATGCGGCCGTAGAAGGATAAATCAAACCAGGAGGTGCAGCTTTTTTTTTTTTTTGTTGTTTTTACCTCCACAAGTTTGTAGAAGCGGCTGTATCCATAAAACACCGCTGCTGAGGTGAAGTTCATCTAAACAGAGAGAGGTCACACCGCCTTTCTGTCAATTCTATCAAATCATCAATCATTTATTAATTTCAAGTAAACTCGATGCACCTTGTTAGGCTGGAGGCTTGGTTTGTCCTGCAGCCTGTAGGGCGTCAACATCGTGTCGATGTGGTGAATGACTCCGTTTGATGTAGTGTAATCACTCTTCACGATCCTCGATCTGTTGTTGACCCAGACTGAACCCTGCAGGAGAGAGAGAGAGAGACAGGGAGAGAGGGAGAGGTGAGGCAGACAGGTAAAACAAAGACGAGGCGAGTGGAAAGGTGAATAGGGACATGTGAAGGACATGGACAGTTGGAGAGAGGGATTTCGACGATCAAGTGATGCAGCCGACTCCTAACGACAAACATGACGGGCTTTAATCCAACATTGAAGTCATATAACATCACAGATGTCATCAGAGGTCTGCTAACAGCTCCAGTAAAAACTGGATGCACAAAACAAGTTATTAACAATGTTCAGTTTACATCTCCCCCAATCATTCTCAGTTTATTTACCACAACTGCAGAGGGCTCCAGGCTTTCATTTGAAGCAGGCTTATATTAGAGACACATTTGTGTTACTTGCATCATGCTGTTAATACAAACTCAACACTTCTTTAATCCGTTCCAAAAGGTGTTGAGTTTGTGTCTTAATCTGTGTATTTAAGTAGTTCCCCAAGAGAAACAACTTCTCCTCTTTTGGGCTCTCCGGCCCCCGAAGTTGAATGGATTTCAACAAAAAATGTCATCATCTTAAATTCTGGTCTGAATTTAATGTCCTCCACAGATGATTAAGTGTATGTGTGTGTGTGTGTGTGTTTGTGTGCGTTACCTGCTGCAGGCTGAAATGCAGTGTGTGTCCTGACGTCGAGATGGCAAGCTTGGTGGTTTTGAGGTCACTCAAGGTCAAAGTCTCACAGGAAACAATGTGGTAACGAACGAGGTCAGAGAGACGACCAAACTGGTTCCATTCCTCAAACTACAAACATGCGCACACACACACACACCAGTCAATTATGTATATAACTTGCACCAGCAACTATATTTGACTTACACAAAAATGTACCTTTTAAACTATTAATATTGTGATTCACCTTGTTAATGACATTGGTAAAATTGGTAATATTATTGTCACATTGGATAATATACAAACAGCAGATGTTGTACACACAGAGGAGTCATTGTTGATTTTCTCTGTAGGGACGAAGACGGTGAACGGTCCTCCGGCATAAAGACCACGAATGCCCGATAGCTGAGAAACACAAAGAAAACGAAGAGAACTCAAGTGATGACGGATCAGGGGCCTGAATCAACAGGTTCATTTAGCGGATGCAGTCGCTGCATAAAAATACGTTTGACTTCAATTTCTTCTTTTTAGGTAATGACAACTTTAACCAAATTAAATGTCTGTTGTGCGGTCGTTTATATTACAAACCATCTATGTTTTACTAAACATCATCAAAATAGTAACTGCAGGCAAAGCTTTTTACTGTGTTTATTTCCTATGTTCAACATGACTCACAGATAACATTCGACGGAAGTAGCCGTTCTCCGATTGTCGGAACAGCTCCTGTAAGACAGAGACAACACACCTTCCTGTGAGGGGGGGAGGGCAGTGGGAGGTCAGGGGTCATTGGGAAGTCAGAGGTCATGTGACTCACATTGTTGGTGTTTCCCCGGCAGTCGATGCCGTCTCCCACGTGGCCTCTGAGGCAGGAGCAGTTCCTCTGACCCTGACCCAAATACTCACAGCGACCATGCTTACTGCAGCCCCCATTGTTCTGCACGTGCACACGCACGCACACGCACACACACACACACACAGTATTTTTAATTGATGATATAGGACAGGCAATCACAGCCCTCCAACCGTTTTTTTTTTTTGTTGATAAAATAGTATTCGATGTTTCTGATTAGTCAAGTCATCAATCAGTCTGTCTGCAACAAACATCTAAACACTTTGCAGGCTCTAACATAGCTGCTGCACGAAGCAAACGTTTCAAAGGTTAAAAAAAAATGCTCAGAACAGCAGGTGGAGCTGAAGTGAGCTTTAGAAATAGCCAATCACGTTAGCTCCTCTTTAATACTTTAAAAGCAGAATGCAGATTAATGAGCTGAAAGGAGAGCTTCTTTGGAGGAAATAGTTCTTCTACAGGAACACTACCCCATGCGTTTCAGTTTGTATATGACGTGCAAAAACTTATCTTAGAAGACAATTATATCAGTGGGGTTTGGGCAATATCTTGTAGTATTACTCTCTGTCCACATGGAAATATACATATCTTTTTTGCCAATTAATTAAATGGGTTGCAGCTCACTGTATAAACTGTGTGAACCAGCTCACTGTCAGGAGATTTAAATAATTAATGAAGATACCCAGCTGTGGGATCTGTACTTAAAGGGGAAATGTGCCACCTTTTATGTGGATATCCAATCAGTGTTGTAGTAAATGTAGTCGATTGAAGCAATACATTCCTCAGTTGTGCTATATTGACTGAGAAAACTGAGTTTGCAGCAGCAAAATCTGTTATTATTCCTGCATCCAGCACTGTTGTAGAATCACTTTCCGCGCAATGCATCCTGGGACATGTAGGCACTGCCGAGACACTGCAATATAGCACGCACTGATGAATTTATTGTTTCAATTGACTACATTTATCAGACACTGATTAGACCTCCACATGAAAGATGGCAAATCTTCCCTTTAAGAGTTGGTCTGTGCTGGCAGAGATGCAAATGCACAGGATTGTAACAGGACAGAGTAAAGCATGATAATCTGCAAAATGACACATAGACATACATTTCTGCAGGGGTTGACAGGGTAACAAAACCATCCAGATCCTTGAAACCCCATCAGACACCTGCAGGCCGTCTGGAGACGAAAAGCAGACAGAGAAAAACAGTCAGTCGATAAAAAAGTCAATCACTTATCCATCTGTTTGCTCCCTCCCTCTGTGCTCTGCCAATCAACAGATCCAATAATAATTTAGTGATAAAACCCTAATTCTGTAATCTAAATGTCATCTGACAAAATCATAAATATAAATATAGGTTAATGACAACAGCTCTGCTGTGTATTTGTCTGTACAGACATTAAAAATGAACGATCACAGAAAAAGTTTGAGGCAAGAGAAAGTCCTCCTTAACTTTACGGCCCTACAGCCCTCAGAGAGCAGCTCTTGGAAAACACAGTATATGTTTTCCCCGTTCACACTGAAACACCAAGTCAGCACTTTAAGATGTTCACAGTCTGGAGGCTGTTTTGGAAAAGCTCAGTTTTGTGGGGAGAAAAATCTGTTTTGTCTGGACGGATGGCTGAAATGGAGAAAAATGTAACCGCCTTAGTGTGGACGAACTGACTTCAATCAATTAAACTTCATCACCAACATAAATGTTGGCCAGAAATATAAAAATAATACCAAGATTGTAAAAAAACAAACTGTGTCTGGTTGCATAAAACCACATAGGATAAGGTTGGTTTATAAGGGAAAACCTATTGATCTCTAAGTGTTTGCCCTTAGATGATTAAGTATTCTTTAATGCGATGCTAAATCAAATCAAATGTATTTATATAGCCTAATATCACAAATTACACATTTGTCTCAGTGGGTTTTACAGACTGTACAGGATACGACACCCTCTGTTCTTAGACCCTCACACTGCACAAGGAAAAACTCTCTAAAGAAACCCCACAATTAAAGGGGGAAAAATAGAAGAAACCTCAGGGAGAAACTGAGGACGGATCCCTCTCATAAACAACATAGTACAAATACAACATAGACAATCCATGTGACAGAAATGATGATAATAATTAATACATTTGATTGATTTGATGCTAGAAGGTCCTTTGTAACCATTTTCCTCCAAAAATATTAAAAGGGACCCTAACCAGTCTCTTAAAAGTTAAATAATTTGAGGAACATAAGAAAGTGGCAGAATTTATGGTGATTGAAGAGGAGGAGGAGTTACCAAGACTGCTGTCGATGTTTGTCTCTTTTTCTTGCAGTCACAGTAATATTTATATATTTCTTAATTTCTTCATGTATGGTACGTTTCTCGCTTTGATTTTGTCAGTTACTGTTTGTGCGTATTTCTTATGGCTGGCTTAAATTTACTTTGGATAATGTGCTTGTGCTTTCCATCTTCTGTCCAGGTCGGGTTTCTTTTTCTTTTTGTATTCTCTTTGTTGTCTATGTTAGAGAAGCTAACACTGACAATAATGCTGTCAAGTAACGTTAAAGGAGGATGACGTAACATGGCAACTGAAGTGCACATGTGCTCTTTTATGTCCAACTACCATGGAAGCCTTAGTCTAAACACTTAGGCAAAGAGACAACCCCCGAGCTTAGGGAAATATTTTTTAATAAGGGACACACTTAAGTTTGAATCTTAAGGTTATTTATACAACCAGGCACTGAAGTTTACTTTACAGAACCCCCCCAAACTAAGATGAGACCCTCCTGAAACTTCACCTGACCTGAACTGAACCGAGTCTCAGGTACAGTGATGGCTCAGTGTTGGGTCATTGTGTGTCTCACATTATGATCATGGAAATCTGACATTTTACTGCAGTACAGTGTCTTACAATGTTGGGGCCTGCTCTGATGCACTCTGCTGACTTGTGGCAGCCTCCGTTGTTGACCAGACAGCCGTCCATCTCTGTGAACACACAACAGGTTGGAAGTAAATTTTTTATATCACATATACAACATGGAAAAACATTTATTGTGAGAGAACGCAAAAGTAGTTCTGAATCAAAGATTCCCGCCGTGACCCTTCAGGGACTTCATATTTAGGAACATTTGAGGCCTTAAATGAACTGAATTTCAAGAAGTTGCCAGGTCGTGGGTGTCAGGAGGTTCAGGTTAGGGGAGACAAGGGGGAACTACATACCGAGGCAGATGACCCCGTCTCCAGTGTACCCCGCTTTACAGGTACAGGTCCTCTCGCCTGCTGAGACCTTCGTGCAAAGGGCAAATTCAGAACATCCACCGTTGGACCTGCTGCACAAATCCAGCTCTGAGAGACACAGAGACAGAAAAAGTAATTAGATTGGATATTTGTACAGGATTTGTGTGTGTGTGTGTGTGTGTGTGTGTGTGTGTGTTTACCTTTGCAGTAAGTTCCATTGCCTTCATATCCAGCCACACACAAACAGGCAGCAGCTGAACCCTTTGGCCCCGTTATACAGCTGCAGCAGAGGACAAACTGTTCAATAATTATGTTGCAGATATATTATATTGTATATATATATATATATACAGTATATATATATCTTCTTCCTCTGTGCCATAGAGCTCCATTGTTGTCCAAAAACTATTAAAAACACATCAATGATGAGCCACACTGTTGCACTGACATGTTCCTTCATTACTATGAACACACACACTGTATTGTATTTTCACTCACTCATACACACACACCGTCCTGCTGCCCCAAATAGTCACCAGAGCACCAAATGTGGATTAATTCTCTGCTGAAAATTTTAGCCCAACAAATACACTATTTCTTCCTGTCAGTGTAACGTTTGATTAAAACTACTGTTTTTATCAAACGTTTGATAAAATTTGACTGTTGAACTTGGCTTTATTTTGTCATTTAATTTCCCATCTAATTAATGAGACTTAGTTTTATTCCAGAGTCTCAATCCTCTATTCAAGATGTTTTAGCTCCACAATCAATACCACAGCCTTTATATAACATTTAAATGACCTGTAGATTTAGATGCATATAAATGAGATTAAAGCATTTTACGTTTAATCGTATGTTAATATAATTATTGCGCAGTGATGTCATATCACATATTCAAATTTAACTAAAGGAGACTACATTCCATGTTTCTAATATTGTAAATATCAGAAACACCTTTTAATATAATCCATCCAGTACAAAACTATCACCTGCTACAACCTCAATAATAATAATAATAATAATAATAATGATAAAGTAGAATTATCCTCTCTCTGACAGCGTAAAAAAACATTTAGCTTCGTAAAAATATAATTTATGGCCGAGCTGTTGTATTGGATTAGATTGTACGGCTGTTCCTAATAAAATGAATGTAATTGGCAAACACTGTACTCAGGTCATTCTTGTGCTAAACAGTCAATGCATGAGGGGGTGAGCTCATGTAAGTCACTATCATTACTTATTTTTATGTTGCATTGTTTTTGTGGAATTGCGTGAGTCACTTCAATAAAAGGTTTAATCATTTTTCATGAGCTATTTCGACAGCACTACAAAACAGCAAACACGCTTTGGTTAATAGTAAACTATTTGAGACAGCCAGATGCATTCTGGGTAAATTCACAGCCCATTGGTTATCACACTCACTCACACACCCACACACACACCTCCCATCACAGGAGGACTTACTTGGCGTTCTCGTCACACACACCTCCACAGGCGTCGTCCTTGATCTCTGAGACACACAGACATCCACACACACACACACACACACACACACACACACACACACACACAC
>CALSBV010010288.1:386889-397253 GCA_943590825.1 Bovichtus diacanthus
CACACACACACACACACACACACACACACACACACACACACACAGTGTTCAGGTGATAAAATATTGAGTGAATATTGAGTGTGTTTACAATTTCACTGTGTGTAAGTGTGTCTTACCTGCAGAACAGGAAGCTCCTTTCCAACCTTTATAACACACACACTTGCCACTTCCTGCCAGACCGTCTTCACATTTTCCGTGGTCACACACACACTCTGTCTCACACACACACACACACACACACACACACACACACACACACACACACACACACACACACACACACACACGTTAACAGTGACTGAGTTTACATGCACAAGATATTCAGTTTTTTGCCCTTATTCTGAAAAACACAATATTCTTACTAAACTGTTTACTAAAAAATGATATATTTAACATATATTCCCGTTAACATGCAGCCATCAAAAAAAGATTTCTTCAAAGTTTTCCAACAATGGCGGACTTGTTTGACCGTGCGAACAAAGCCTCCCTCTCTCATTACATCATCTTCTTGAAAAGGTCGGCGTTGCAATATTTGCGCATATCCAAAAACCTGTTGATATCCAAGTTTTTCATAATATTTAAAAAGAGGCTGTGTGTTGTTAACTGAAACTGAAATAAATAAATGTCCTAAAAGTGCGTGAAACTTGCATTCTCTCTAAAAGCCAGCAGGGGGCAGAAAAGAAAGTCTACGAGAAAATGACCCTACTTCTCACTTGATTTATTACCTCAGTAAACATTGTAAACATAAGCTAATGGTCTCAATCTCAAGTTTCAAGTCTTCTTTTCTACAGCATGATGTTTAGAAAATGATGTTCCCATTTAGAGTAAAATAGACGTATGCTTTAGGGGCGGGGCTACCTTGTGATTGACAGGTCCCTACCACGTTATGCCCCATTGTGGTAAAAAAATATTGAAAATATGACAGGCAAAACCTTCAGCAGTCAGACACATTTACAACGAATGGATTGCAGCCAGCTGCAACCGCGATCTGCCCCGTCTTAAGGTCCGATTTACAAAAGATATTGCACTTATGGTATTGCAGCACCAACACGGCCATAACGTTTTGCAATTATCCATGTGGGAAAGTACAACTGAGCTTGAGGTCAACGTGTCTGTTGTAAGGGGTGACAGTCAGAGGTCTTATCAGGAGGGGCTTGCCAGAGTGCAACTTCCTACCAAACCTCCCAAAGGCAATTAAGAGAGAAGAAAGGGAAAACGTAAGCCCAGGATTCAGGAGGGAGAAGGAAGAAACAATTATGTCATTGCATCCTGTCACCTTATAAATGTGCTTCAGTTCCAACCATCTCCTTAAAAACACTGTAACTGCGCGTGGCTATTAGCGCTGATCTTTGTGAATTGGACAGTTTCTGCAATGAGGCTCATTTGCATAGAAAGGGGCCATTGTGCCTAATGTATGCATAACACTTCATTTAAACATGAGCCAATAGCACAGGACAGGAGCACTGAGACGCTATTTGCTTGGCAGCGCAGTTAGGGATGCTTTGATAATTACACGGATTCTTTTGGTCTTATTTGTGCATGTTTAGTGGCCGCAAAAGCTGCACAATTGTTTTGTGGATTTCAGTCTTTGTGTGTATTCAGGAGTGTTTCTGTCAGGATGTGTGTGTGTGTGTGTGTGTGTGTGTGTTCCTCACTGGAGGAGCAGTTGACTCCGTATCGTCCTGGCTCACAGTCCTCGCACGCGGTGCCGTGGAAACCCTCAAAGCAACGGCACTCCCCGTTGCCGTGGTTACCGTCCTGACACTCCCCGTGATTGGAGCACCAGCTGCCGATGTCTCCGGGGCATTTGAAGCACTCGTGGCCGTAGTAACCGGGGCAACAGGAGTGATCCTGCAGGACAGACCATCAGTGTTAATATTATTATTATTATTATTTTTATCAAGCCCTTTTCAAACCTGTAATCTGTACCATTGCAGACTTGATCTGTTTGTTAAAATTATGTTTTTTTGTAATTCTGACAATGTTTAATACAGCTTTATTCAGACATTAAGATCTTGATGGATAGAGACACAATGCCGTGATATTTGTCAGCTGGTCCACAGAGGGAGGGCTGTCACGGCTGGAGAAAAGGCAAGTTGGACAATAATGATACCAACAAAGAAAGTCTTTACAGCTCTCTCACAGGCTGCATTACTGATACTGAGACTTACTTAAGTAACCTTCTAATGGTCACACCCAGAAAATAACTAACCAACAGTAGATGTCCATTTACAGTCAAAGAACCCTTTCAACAATCTGCTTGAATACTTAGATATTAACATTTATAAGTAAAATTAAATATTATATTTATATTTTGAATATGGGGTGAACTGTCCCTTTAAAACAGGGTTGTGAAGTGTGAGACTAATAAGTGTCAATTTCAATTAAAATGACTCAATTCAGAGGCAGTTCTCAATACCCAACTCAAACTACAGCACTGAGTGGTACTGGTAGTAGTTATAGTGGTAGTAGTCGTGTCAGCAGACCGTGATTAACCGAAGACATTTGACGACACAGCCTGGCACCGACTTCCTCCTGGTTCCGATTCGCTTCCTGTACTTACAGTTGGATCGCATGTTAGCCGGAAACTTCTCTTTGATCTGCAGTAGAAGACATTAGAAACAGAAACTGAGAGCTATTACCGAACACAGGAAACACGTTTTTTCCGCTGTACACCACAGCATGGTTAAATCTCATCTAGTTCCTGTAGAATTTGGAGGTTCAGGTTCAGGGTTCTTTATTTGTTCTTGTAGGTAGATTTGGTTTGCAGTAGATAAAGGCATCCATCTTGACACACATTTAAGAAACAACACAGACAATAGTCAAACATGATAAAAGTACTCAAAGCTCTAATAATAACTAAACCACTAGAATAAAATAAATAAATAAATAAGCGTTGCTTCTATAGCATCTGTGCAATGTTGCTACTTAGATGAAATTATGCAACAGTTTTGGGGACTGTAGATTGTTCTTCTGCATAAAGCTGCACCTACAGGTGTTAATGTTATTTTGTCCACCACCCCGTGAATTGAAACAGTTTTCTTACTGGTTTGTAGCTGAAGAGGCATCGAGGTGGTCCTCCACAGTCTGTGCACCTTCCCTGGAGAAAAGGACAGAGAGAGCGGGTCAGAGGGGTTGGAATAACTGGGACAAACATCCATCCATCCATGCTGACCATAAACGTCTCACGGCCAATATAATGGTTTTATCAAGAAGAGCAAATTAAATAATTTTCATAATAATGAAATAATGCTTAAAATGTAAATAAACAAATTAATTAGACACTTCCCAGTCAGTAGATGCATTTAAATCAGCCTTTAAAAAATAAAAGTTTAATGTGGTTAACTAATAAATGTGATTCCTACAGTATCTGTATTCCAGTTTAATTCTGTATGAAAAGCTTCTCCTTCAGTTCATTAAATCCCTGCAGATCAGTATTCTGCCTGTTTATGTGGGAGACTCATCGGTCTTGTGCATCAATCTTCCCTTCCAATAGTTTTATTTAGCAAGTGGCATTCAATGTTTTATTCTTGAAATGCATTATGGTAAAAACGCTCCTGTCACAACTATTATGATATGATGTGACCATAACCACGTGAGACACAGTTGTTTCAGAGCAATGAGCAGATTTATTATTCACCTTCACCCAGCCCTTTTGCACTTTGCGCTGCTACACAAACATAAACCAAAAGAGGAGGTTCGTTCTTCAATTCAACCACCCATCCATTCGTCCATCCACCCATAATCTTACTATCATTCTATCCATCCATCCCGTCATTCATCCATTAATCTTTCCATTTATTAATTCATTCATCCACCTTTCCATCCATCCATCACTCCCTCTATACTTACGTTGACATGCATGTTGACCTGTTTGCTGCATCTGTTGCGGTAGATTTTAAGGACCTGTTGGAGGGTTAGGATGATACCGTTCTGCGTCTCAACGGCTTTGCCTTCAAGAGGAACGCCGTTCACAACTGTCTGGAGGGCGAGAAACAAATCAGACTCTTCACTCCACCTCACTGGTAAAGATTTACACATTATTAGAAGACCATAGTGATGTGTTTGCATGCTTTAACACATCAACTATGAATCTTTTATACTTCACAAAAATGTTTGTCAGTTTTTTGATTGATTTCATTCTTTCCAGGCATCCATCTGTCTTACTGCAGTTGATTTCTATGTAAATGGACTAGAAGACACTTGCTACATAGAGAAAGTCCATCACAGTTTAGGAAGCTTTCATTTTCTGTCCACGCTTTCATAACCTGATAATGCCGCTGTGAGCAGGAACTCTCCTCGGTGGAGCATTCATCATAGAACTGACAGTCAGCTGCTGAAAAGCATTTTTTTTGACAATCTAACTCAGAAGACAAATGATAAAATATGGACCTTCTTAAAAGGGGAATACTTTTTTTTTTTCTTCTTGTTGTTCCGCAGCTGATTCTCAGGACTCGTGTAACTTTGACCAATAACACATTTGACTGCGATGGATTATTTCTCTGGATTTTCATAGAAATTAACAACAATTTATAGCTGGTTGGAAGGACATCAATCCAAAACTTGACAGGAATGCGAAAGCAGCATTGTGTTCCTTAAACCAACAGACAAGTCTTAAGCGTTCTGGTGTGAGAAAGCTTCTGGAAGGTTGGTCACATGACAGTGAAGCTTGTGCTGGTCCAGCTATTGTTACCTGATTGTTTTCATTTATGTGGAACTGGACCTGGTAGTCGCTGCCCAGCAGCGTACTTTTCAATGTGCCATCCGACAGGTGGTCAGGGAAGAGCAGCTCATTGAGAATCACATGGTACTTGAACACATCAGAGTCCTGGACAAATACAGAGATACACAAACAGACAGACAGAGGAAGCGAGTTAAAGCAGAAAGAGGCAACTTTCTCTCCTAGCGTTTCCAAGTGGTATTATTGTCTGTGCCGCTGTAGGAACGATTTCTGTTTTCCTCAGAGCTACCAACAACACAACACGGAGACAAAACTAACGGAGAACGAAGTAGATTGATCTACTTGCTCATATATTGTTAGCAACATGGCTCCCATTAGTAGCCTGGCTAACGTTACTGACCAAATCAAGAAACAACGGTAAGAATCCCAAAGAACTAGAAACCCCGATCTCAGTGCTACGATAAAGGCAGAGTAAAACACCCGGTAGTATTAATAAGTAGGCAGGTTTTAGTACTTGCTGAGTATCACTTCGCTTCACTTTCTTTTGCTGGGTAAAGTTTCCACAATTAAACTGTACTTTTCCTGTTTTCTTGCTACCTGGGGATAGCATGGGGATATCAGACTACCTTCATTGCTTGGCAAGAAATCTGCTAAATGCCTTCACACAAGGACGCATATTCCGCCCGTAACTCTGAAATAGCCAAAGGCAACATGATGGTTGGCAATGTGTAGTTAGTTTGCTTGTTGTATCTGCATAACATGCAGTGTTTCCCTTATATTCATTTGCACTGCTGCTGCTGAGTTATGAGCGTGGCTGCTGAAAATGTAATAAGATCATTAAAATTAATTATCTCTGCTCTCTTGTTTCCGAGTGCAGGGCTTAGATGCATTGTGGCGCGTCTGAAATGAGCGCCAGTTGTCTTTGTTCAATTGTTCACAATGAGTAGAGCGTATGCAGCCGCCTACAGAAAAGCACTGCTACATGTGTTTTACTGAGAACATGATTGTCGTAACACCCTCGTGAACAAGTAGACAAGCTTGTTAGACTTGCAGCCTAATCGTGCTTTTCTCCCCAGTGAATGTTTATTTAGTGGCTCGTTCAACAAGCTACGGTGCAGGACAAGATGTGAGTTCATGTTTTTATGTTCGATAAGAAGGAGACTTTGGCAGGAAAACTAATGTGGGTTGTTGTGTAGCTGCTGTCTGGCCCAGTGTGACTGTGTGATCTGCCCGTGATATAACGCTGACATTACTGCTTAATGCAAACATGGTTTAAAATTAAGTGATTTGATTGGCTGTAGGGAAGCAAGTTGAACTTGTTTAACAGTATACAGATGGAGAGATAGTGTGCACCATCACGAAATCAAAACATTTTAAATATATATTTCTCCCTTTTGGTTTCTGATGTTTTCTCAAAGGATAACACAGGACAAGTGATCTACAGAGAAGATATTTATGCTGAAGCATCCATTTTTGTGTGATTTTGATTAAAGTGGAGGGTTTACAGGTCAGCACTGGCTCATATTATCAGGACCTACCAGGAGGGAGGAGTTAGTCCTGCTGAGGTGCTGCCTGATGGCATCATCTGTCGGCAGCAGGAGGGTGAAATCAAACACACTCAGATCCTCTGACAGATTGTACATCTATGAAAAAACACACACACACACACACACACACACACACACACACACACACATATATATATATATATATATAAAAACACTGGAAAACCTAATAAGATGAAATTCAGTCAGAGACAGACAGACATCTTACCACAGCGTACTGTCTGAATAGAGTGAAGGTGGAAGAGGAGTTGAGGAAGGCCATCAGGCTGGGCAGTTCGGGGGGAAGGTCGGAGCGGGGTGGGGCCAGAATCTGACCACAAACAAATAAACAAACAGGGTTTCAGTTCATTAAATATTTGTGTAGAACCAAAAGGACTGGAGTTGAGATCTAGTTGAGATCCCCCCCTAGTGTTTCCAAGTAGTATCATTGTTGGCAGCGCTCTCGCAAAGACAACCAGATCGCTTTCCTTTTTCTTCAGAGCCGAAAACTAGCGACAAATTTAGAACATCAGGGAAAAAGCAAGAAATATATTCCAATATACTGAACTGCACTGTAATTCATTCCCAATGCTGCTCAGAGTAATCACAGTCCACGGATCCTGTCAACAGCACGGGGTCTCTGCCTCTCCTTGCGCCCCGTGCGCATGCATCCTCATCCTCGGTGCAATCAACACATCTACTAAGCTTTATGCAAATGAAACACAAGGAAGTTGCCAATCTGCAATTGAGAGAATTTGTTTGCTGAGTCACTTTTGAGTGATCAACCAAATTCCTGAAGAATTTGATGAAGATCCTCTTCAAAATGATACCAAATGACAAATTCATTCTCAATCAGAAATGAGGAAAACGAAAGGTGTTTCATTGGGGCTTTAAAGATGATGTTGTCTGTCAGTTTAACATACCAGTTCGCCATGAAATTTGTTGTGGATGTTTATGACCTGCAGAGGATGAACCCTTTTAGCAACCCCATGATCTTTCCTCTAGCGCCAGCATAGCATCAAGACAACTACCTCCACTACCTAAAGCTCTAAGAATAAACAGTGTGTTGTTTGCACTACTTAGCCTCCTGGCTGTTAGGACTCTTACCTGGTCTATGATGTGGATGTAGCCATTGATTGCAGGCAGGTTGTGGGTGAGGATGGATGCATTTCCAATGTGGATCACCTGGAACAAAACAACAACAGTTAAATACAGATACTGCATGTGTGTGTGTGTGTGTGTGTGTGTGTGTCTATCTAACTCTGAACTAGCCCTGAAAATATGTCAAGCGTGACAGTGATATTTTTGACAGAGTACCAGACATAAATTGTGTGTAATTATAGTTTGATCTGCTGAGGCGGTAGTTCATTACACCGTCTACACCGGGGACTGTCTCTGTGTATGAGTGAAGCTGAGCTCTCGGATCAACTGAGGTCAGAAAATAACTATAATGTGATGCTGCAAAAACATATTCAATAATGAAGTAACAAGAACTTAAAACATTGACTGACGTTGCACTTCAACTTTACCTGAAAAAAACTGTGTATCATTCTGTTTCTTATACATTACATATAATACAGCCTAATTTGTAGGTCTGTTTATATTATTGGAGTCATTTAAAAAGGTCCTATATAAAGCATTCAGAGCATTAATAAAAATAACTATTTGCTATGTAAAGATATAGTGGAGTAATGTTATCCTTAGCAGAGAATTAAGTTGCTCTCCCTCTGTGTGTCACACGTGCATGTGAGTTCCTGTGTGTGTGTAGCCCCACTGGCTAGCTAATGGCCTCTGTTCTGTACTGGGCTAATAAGGCAGTTACCGCCGATGTCGCAGAAACGTAAGGGCCACACTCCGGAATAGTTCAACACTCATTTGTGTACAGCTGTGGTATTTGCACCTCCTCTTCAGAGGCTGAGAATTTTACACTCAAAGCTGATGTTGTTGCATGAGTAAATCCACCTAAATGTGTAGTCAGTCCGTCACAATTACCCCGCTAATGTTGCTGATCTCCCAGTAGGTGGGGGGATTCATGGTGGGAAGCTTGCTGCCCACCAGTGTGTCCAGATCCTCTAAAGAGTAGATCCCCGGCAGGATGTGGGCCCTGCAACCAGGAAGTGCAAAAAGGAAATGTTTACGAGTCATTTTAGTGAACACAAGTTCACAACGTGCTCCTGAGAGATTGTGGCTTGAAAGCTGAATGTTCCAGAGGTTCCAGTAAAATATTTAAACCTCCAGTGATGCTCAGTTTCCTAGTGGATCCAGTTCAAGCATGATTAGCATCACCACTGTCAGAGAAAACAGCGGGCTTCCAGGCACCCCCGGCAGCTAACCTGGTAGAGGGAGCAGCCCATGTACAAAGGCTCAGTCCTGACGCAGTGGCCCGGGTTTGAATCCGGAGCCTTTTGCTGCATGTCATCCTCTTTCTCTCTCCACCTTTCCTGTCTATCTTCGCCTATACTAAATAATTAAGGGAAAATGCCCCAAAAAATAATCTTTAAAAACACAAAAAAAATAAATAATATTGTTCCTTATTGTCAACAAGTCTCTTGAAAAGACCAAAACCAACAATGTTACATAAGTCTCACAGATGTATATGTTTTATTTTTAAGCAGAAACTCAAAGTACTTCTATGTTCCTGAGCTTAGCGAGTGTGTGTGTGAGTTCCAAGTGACTGATCAGTATGTGAAGTGACTGACCGCAGGAAGTGAGGCAGGTGGTGTCGGCTGGTCCAGAACGAGTCCTGAGCAAAAGTCAATTGCCTCATAGCTTCTCTGGACGGAACAAATATTGTGAGGTTCCCACTCAGCTCCTGAGAGGAGAAACCGTACCTCTGAAAACACACGCACACGCACACACACACACACACACACACACACACACACACACACACACACACACACACACACACACACACACTTTACAGCCTTGGTCAATTTTTATGGTTTTGGCTCATTTCCTAAACAACATTTAACAGACCAGCAGGCTGTTTCAGAAGCTACATGTAAGTTCAGATAACAATATATAACTTTATTAATCCCCACAAGAAAAAAATAGTATAGTCACCCAGCAAAGTTTAAATATAGTTAGCTTTAAAACAGAATCTTGAATAAGTGAGTAACTATAGAGTGAAGTTCTTACACACCTGAGTCAGTCGGTAGAAACTGTACAGCTTTATGCTCATGTCCAGCTCCTACAAACAAACACACACACGTTTATTAAGGTAGCAGCATCTCATTTTTAACACTTTTCACTTTCACCTGTTAAATGACTGAAGGTCATATCAGCTGATGCTAATTAACTTTAATTCTGTGAATAACTTGATAACAGGAAAAGTTAAACATGGCTGTTGTCAGGTCTGTAGGTCTGTATTCTGCCAAAGATCATTTGTAAGGAAAGACCCTCCACTCTGAAATTGTTCTTCCTACTGTGTTCTTGACACAAAGACAACATTTATACTTTGCCACGTGGATAACTACAATCTGATATTGAAAAGAGCAAATTCCACTAAGCAGCAAAATCAGCGGCCACAATCCATTCTTTGTGAAGTGTTTTTGTAGTTCCCACAAATCCAACAGAGTGAGACGTCTTCTCTGTAGTGGATCGCTTAACGTCAATTTTAGGAGTCACATTCTACCGGTTTAACTTTCATTCATATTATATTAATAATTTAAAGCATACAATCTTAATAGTTTTGAACCAGGATCTTCAGCATTTAGGTTAGGACCATTTAACTCAACTGAAGTTGGTGTTAAATGTAGACAAAACAAAATTCATGCTATTTGCAAATGGAAAAAAGTTGACATCTAATCTTCCTAAAATCTCAATTGCTCAAGGAGTTGAGATTGAAATAGTCACAACATATAAGTATTTAGGTATTTGTTATTGATCAGAACCGTTTAAAATCACACATTGGAAACCTTGTTCTCAAACTGAAACTTAAATTGGGTTTCTTTTTCAGAAACAAATCATATTTCTCATTCCTGGTAAGGAAACATTTGGTCTCTGCAACGTTCTTACCTTTACTGGATTACGGTGATCTGCTCTATATGAATGCATCTGATCAGTGCCTTAAAAAGTTGGATACTAACATGCGTAACATTGCAAAAATAAGGCACATCCTGTCTCAAAAAGATGCA
>CALSBV010010288.1:450810-461837 GCA_943590825.1 Bovichtus diacanthus
AAAACGAGAGTGTGCCTCCGTAATAATTAGGTTGTTAAAATATAAATAGTTTGGCAGAAATACACACAAACAAAAAGGCTTCAGTCTCTAGAGTTAAAACATCCATTCATCCAATCACAGCCTCCGTACCTGTGGTGGTGTTTTGGGTCGGGGCAGGAGCTGTTGCTGGTTCTGTCCCCGACCTGAGAAGCTCTCTCTCTGGGGTGAAGCACCATGGAGCCGAGGGGCACACGGACCAGCCTGTACCAGGAGGAGGAGGAAGAGTGATGAAGGTCAGCGCTCCTCCTCTCTCTTTCTGCCAGCTCTCTGAAGTCCATCTTCAGCACCCAGAGGTGTCGGTGGGTGAGAAAGAGGAGAGAGGGGAGGCGTGGGTCGTCTCTGTCGGAGGAGATGTCTGTCAGGAGCGGGTGGGTGTCCGGGGGAGAGGAGGAGGAGGAGGAGGAGGAGGAGGAGGGGAGGAGGAAGAGGGCGGGATAGCCTCCCTGGGCTCCCTGACTCTCCTCCAGCTCCCAGGAGTTGATGAGCGAGCGGGGGAAGAGCTGAGGAGTGTTGGGGCGCTCAGGCTGAGACTTCACTGCCTGGAAAAACAAGTAAAAGTGTTTAGTTTCCAGGTACTGACGCAACAGACTTGAGTCGTACTTCAGACATGATTTTATCAAAAAAAAAAACACAAAGTATATATTTCATTTAATAGATTAATTGTGTCGATTTTATGTCTTTACTCGTGACATGAAATGCTGTCTGCAAATTAAATTTCACTTTTGGGGCAACAAAAGTAGAGAACTGCAGTGAAGACTTCATGAAAATTAAGTATTTTTTTAATACAATTTTTCCCATGAAAAATATGTTTTTTTTCACATTCAAGCTTTTTCTGTGAAAATTAAGTATTTTGACATCCAAGCTTTTTTGAAGAATTTTTTTTTTTTTTAGTATTTTTTCACATTCAAAGCTTTTTTTGAAGAAAATTCTGTATTTTTTTTTAAATAAATAAATTTTGAAAATTAAGTATTATGACATTCAAGCTTTTTTCATGAAAATTAAGGTTTTTCTCCCATTCAAGCTTTTTTCATGAAAATTAAGTATTTTTTCAAATAATTTTTTCCCCCCATGAAAATTAAGTATTTTGACATTCAAGCTTTTATCAGGAAAATTTCGTTTTTTTTATTATTATTATTATTTTTTTTTTTACAGCCAAGCTTTTTACATCAGGGGTTCTCAAACACACACAAAATCACTTGTTGTCGCTGCAGCTGACCCGGTCTTGAGCCATCGATCCATCTCGTCAGCAGATCATTTATGATGTAAGATCGTAAATGAACCCACGTAGCTATGCTACATCTATGCTACACTCTATACTAGTCATTTTTAAACAGTTTGAGAAACACTTCTGTCCTTTAAATACATGGACAGGCTCATGTGCTGCTCTCTGACCTGGATCGACATCGTCAGCTCGCTCCTGGTCTGCCGGAGCGCCTCGGTGTCGGAGAACAGGTACCAGCGGGTCGGACCGGCTTGGAGGCCGAAGGCGAGGCAGGAGTCGGGGAGTTCTGCTCGGGAGGAGAGCAGGACCTGCGAGTACGGCAGCAGGAGGTCCACCTGCAGGCTGGACAGCACCTCGTCCACAGGCGGGCTCTGCTCCTGGTCTGAGAACAGGAGAACAGATCGCTCTTAATACTTTAAACACACAGCAAATCAATTCTGTCACACATCATGTAATCATATTAGGGCTGCAACAATGTGCTTTATTCATTACCATTTTCTAGATTTATGGATTAATTGTTGGTCTATAAAACATCCATGTTTCTATCTTCATTATGGCTGAACAATTTAGAATAAATATATAGTTGAGATTCTTTTTCATTGATATTGCTGCAATGTTGGAGGGAATGTTAATTTTTGCATCATTATTCTCATTTTTATTGAAAAATATATTAAAATGATCCTTTTGCGAGTAACTTGCAACTGTCTAAAACTCAAAAGATAAAGCTCTGCTTCACTTGTTACTCGTAAGAGTTCTGCATTAGGCATCTGTCGTTCTGATTTGTCTCCGTTTTCAAAAACACTGAACTTGGACATTTATTATTTTGGACACGATGAATATGTGAAAGTTAAGTTTTTTAAATTGCCCAATTCATTGTACAAAACTCAATTCAGACAAACAAATATGAAAAAACAAGAGCAGAAACCACAGCTTATTTTTTTTGATAAAGTATACAAACAACTGAGGCTGAGTGTGTTCGTACCTGCGTCCTGATTGGTCCATGTGAAATCATGTGACAGGTACAGCAGGCCCAACAGTCGGTCCGTCAGCACCAGGCACACCTCCTTCTGCTCCACCTCCTCCTTCACCTGAACACAGTAGCACCACAGGACCCTGCTGACCTGCACCTCCTCCTCCTCCTTCTCCTTCTCCTCCTCCTCCTCCTCCTCCTCCTCACACAGCTCCCCCTGCTGGCCACCGGACTCCTCTGCAGGAGGAACAGCGAGCGACGTGGAGGAGGAGGAGCCGACCGACTCCTCAACAGAGTCGTCCAGACCCATCTCGAAGTATCCGTCCCTGGAGCCTGGACTGGAATAATGAGCACAAACATGAAATCGAGTTAAGAGTTTTTTAAGTTTTTAAACATTTTAACACATTGATATTATTAATTACATCAATCTGTGTGGATTTAAGGGAATCTCAGAATCCCCAAAACAAATGTTTTTTTATTTTCTCAGAGACCAGTCTGACTTTTAGAAGATCCCAGACACCAGAGGAAACATCTCAAAACCATCAAAACCAGGAGGGACTTTTAAGAGATCTCAAAGAGTCAGATCCCAAAAACCAGCAGGAATGTCTGGACAGACAGAAACCAGTGAAAGTCAGTGCAGCGAGCCTCAGAGCGCCATTTTTTTTTTTTTTGTACCTATATTTTGTACTTAACCTTTTATCTGCACTGTCCCCTTTGCTGTTGTAGCGCTGTAAATTTCCCCGCTGTGGGACGAATAAAGGTTTTCTGATTCTGATCTAGTGGAGGTACTGCCAAGTCGTTAGATAAAATTAAAAATACTTTTTTTTAATTTTTATTTACCAAGCTAGTTATTTTTACATCTAAATGTGCTCAAGAATTCACATGAATAAAAAAACGTTAAATTAAAATACATAATTTCAGTGACCAGAGACATTTGAATATCACCACGCCAATCACGACACATCATCATCATCATCATCATCATCATCAGGTAAAGACAAACGCGTTTTGCCACCGTTAGCTACCTAATGTTCCCTCGGATGCAGCGACACAGCATTTTTTCATTTTCTGAAATGAGGAAGTGATGGTGGAGACAGCCCTGCTCCATTAAACTCTCCCAAGCGCGTGGTGAGGAAATATGACCCTGAATACATTAAATTCATAATTTATTTTGGTCGTTACAGCTGACAGTGGTGTAACGCATATTTACAGCCCAGTTTTCCCCTTTTCACGTTACGTTTCTTTGTCATTAATTTGTGAAGGTGTTCTGCGAAAATATTTTAACAATCAGAAGTGGTACAAAAGGTTGAGAGCCCCCAAGTTTAGAGGATCCCAGAAGCCAGCAGGACTTTTAGGGGATGTCAGACTCCATTGGGAACATTTAGGAATCCCAGAAACCAACAGGACCTTCTGGAAGTCCCAGAAATCAGTAGGAAACCATAAGACACGTACAGAAATGTCAGAAATCAGTCTGGATTTTAGGAGATCTCAGTAACCAGTGAGAGAAGGTTGCTGGTTAAATTACCTGAGACTTCCCACCTCAGTGCCCTCCACATGGGACTGAACCTCTCTGGATTCAGACCTCTTCTCTTCCTCCCTCTCCTCCTCCTCCATCTCCATCTCTTCCTCCTCCATCTCCCTCTTCTGCTCCTTCAGGGTGGAGGCGAGACGCAGGGAGAGCTGGGTAATGAAGTCTTTGTTGAAGGAGGAGAGGGAGAGCAGGTGAGAAGGAAGTAGAGGACAGCAGGCTGCGCTGCAGGAGAAGCAAGTGGTTTCAACTGGTCTGGAGGAGGAAGAGCAGCAGACGCCGCTGGAGGAGAGAGAGACAGGGATGGAGATTTATTTTTTAAATTCTACGATGTCATGACTACAGAAGAAACATATTTTCAGATACGACTCCATCAATTGATCGCTTCAGTTATCAGCTCATTTTACTTCCATAAATACCCTGACACTTTTTAATATCTTTGTTATTAAAGACACTAGTGGAGTCAGTGATGTGACGTCATATTTAGAATAAATATTCTCTCATCTTTCTGCTTTCTGACTTCCCTGTTTAAGAAGTATATTCAAACGTAGCCCCCCCCCCCCCCGTTTTCTGACCTGCTACCGTTTTAATTTGCAAACTCAACACTTGATGTTCAAGTCATCATGTTCTGTTGCTCTCAGTTTTTTTTACCCAAAATACTTTTCCACAATTTTCTGATACCTCTACTTCGCAGGGTTTTTTTTATTTTTTACTATTGAATAACCATGGTCAATAATCAACACAATAATGTTGAGTTTCCCTGGCAGTAGATTAACAGAAACACAAAAACACATTTAAAGTAAAAGCACAGAAAAATTTATTTAGAGTCTTTAATTAAAATGACGGTAAATAACGTCCTCTCATACTGACCAGACAGTATTTGTAGTATTTGTAGTAGTCGTAGTGTTTGTAGGAGCACCAAAGAGTGTGTTTTCAGACAGACTGACGGCAGGTTGTTGTACCTGCACACAAACACACAAAGCAACATTAGAGACAAACAAACATTCTTTACAATGCATATTTAAAAAAAATGTTGTATCAATGCATATTGTTCAAATGATAAATTGTTAAACTCCTGTCAAATAAAAGGTGAAGATGCCATAAAAATTATTGGAGAAAAAAGGGCAGAGGCAAACGCAAAATTACAAATCCTGATTTCAAAACAAATGTAAGTTACAGATTGATTAGTTGTTGCCCTCGTCTCACCTGGGTGGAGTCAGCAGACAGGAGGTGTGTGTTGGTGTTAAAGCTTGCAGGGGGAGGTGCAGCGTCCGCAGGAGGGAGCGCACTGGGGGGGGCAGCGTCTTCTTCTCTGCTCGTCACTTCTGAATCAGGAAACCAAACAGATGAGGAAGCTGTGAGATGAGGAGCACGCTGGGCTGAGTTTAACTGCTGTCATTATTTTTGTATTGATTGACAGCTTAACATCTTTAAATATGACTATTTATGTGGAGAATTATTTCAAGTGTTCACAAAGTTTTAACTAAATTAAACCGAATTGTGTTCAGAACATGCTGCAGATTTGATGGCTGCAGCTTCTTAAATATGAATATTAGATGTTTGTTCTTGTCTTAACATTAGATAATTAAATATGTTTGGCAAAGCGAGACATTTTAAGACAAAAAAAACTTGGGTCAAAGAAATTGTGATGGGCGAGAAAATAATCAGCCAATTAAATCGATTAAGAAAATAATTAATAATTAATAATTGCAACACTACACATCAGGCTTAAATATGATCAACAACTATGGCTGCTCAGTTGAAAACATATTGAAATGCATGAATATAGAAAATCTTGTAACAATTAATGTGTTATCATGCAGAGTTTGAAAACAATCCAACATAACAGTCGAACCTCGTTTCACTGGACAGGCATTAAATATGAACATGCACCGTTTAGATTCACTCGCAGTGTGCAGCCAGAACAAATATTAGTGCCACAGATGGAAGTTAGTGAGAACACAACCTCAACATTAGTGAAGATCAGTCACTGGTTAGTTATTCTCCTGCCCTGCTCCACCAGCTGTTTGTACATCCATCACAATCTGTGTCACATGACATTAACTGCTCAGAAAAATAAACGTGTCATTGCTCTCTAGTGGACAAACTGTGATCGAGACTCCGTTTCTTATTAACCTCAAACGTACTACAACTTTGGTGTTTTAAAAAGGGTCAGTTCAGATTCACACAATAACACAAACTAAGTGATCGAGGCAGCGGTAGACCAGCGACTCCTGTGATCAGAGAGGTAAAATTACTGTTTTTGTCAATGGAGTCTGGTGGCTTTGAAGAGAGCGTCGATAACGGCTTCAGTTCCCCGTCGGAAAGGTGAGGCGGTGAACATATTACACTTATACTGATATTGATTGTTTTAGGAGGCTAAAATACTCCAAATAGCTCCAGTGCAGTAACTCCTGCCCGTTTCTCCAAACTGGGGCGTGCCGACCGCCATCTGCTGGATAAGTACCTCATACAACCCCACTTCAAAACGTCCCTTTAACAGCACGATCATGTTGCCAGTTGGTCATCAGTCAGTGAAGCAGCAGTGGACTCAACTTGTAGTCTGATAATCAGACTAAATATCCATTTTATTTCTCTTCAGACTGACATGGTTGTCTGAAGAAACATGTTGTTTAAAGAGTCCTTTGTCGACTTAAAAGGACTTTTACAGCAGCAAATATCTAATCCACGCTTGAACACATTTTTGTTGCCATGTTTCTGACTCTGGCACATGAAGATGACGTCCCCACTCTTCGTCCGCCTACAAAGCTCTGATTGCCTCAGACTTTTCTCCAATCAGGGAAACAGCCGATATGGACAGAAGACTGGAATCCACGACTAATAGTTTGTTGGGTTCAATATAATTACAGCTATGTTTTATGTAAGAATCCATGAGGCTGGTGCAACCTGTGCGGTGGATAAACGATAACTTAGTGAACGTTTATGTTATAAAAGGCAGGAGGAGTTTGAGCTTATGAACAGATGAAGCAACAGGCAACTGATCACAACTTATATAAAAGTTAGAAAACAGACAAAAAAGCTGTTTGAACAGAAAGCAAAGAGTCTACAACAGGAAACATGACGCTGCGGAGATCTGGTGTAAAACAAGACGGAGAGACAGCAGCAGGTTAGCTCCATCAGCTGGAGAGACATTTCACCAGCCTGCGCAGTCAGCTGCCGCTTTTGGGAATCAGCTGTTCAATATTCCAGATGAAGAGCAGAGGAACATACTCATCTGTCTGGCACCACCGCCCCCCCCTCAGCCCTGCACAGCCTGATACGTAAATGATTACCTTGGCTGGGGCAGGCAGCCTGCTGGGCCGGACAGGAAGAGGAAGAGGAGGAGGAAGAGGAGGAGGAGGAGGAGGAAGAAGTGACAGCAGGAGGAGCAACAGCAGAGGAGCAGCATGAGGAAGAGGAGGGGGGAGAGGAGGAGGAGAGGTGAGGAGGTGCAGCAGCAGACAGCCTGGTCTCCTCACTGATCTGACGAGAGGACAGAGAGGAGGAAGCCTTCAGAGAGCAGCAGACACCGACATCATCAACCAGATCACATCCTAAAACCTACGCCCAGCAGCTCCATCAGCAGCAGAGAAACACTCCGTCGGGGGTTTAAAAACGCAATTTTAGCCATTTCTACAGAGACTCCTGCTCTTTTTTTATATGGAAACAAAAACAAAGAAATGCAGCAGTATCCAGTGCTGCTCCCGTTGCATCATCACTGTACATGTATGAGGTTGAGTGGAAATGTGAATCTGTGAAGTTCGAGAGCTTAAACTTAAACTGTGCTGAAAGTTCAAACAAACCTCACGACTCGTGGCGGGTTTTGTAGTTTTCTTTCGATCTGTAAATGTGCCGAAATCTGCGACCAAGCTGCATTCAATATATTGCTTTTGTGCTTAAAATCTGGACCAATATGCATCTGAAATGTTTTGATTCAGGTTATTTATTATGCATGGTAATCAGACAACTTTTTAAAAAATATATTAATTTTATTATTTATTTATTATTATTATTATTTATTTATTTATCAAACAGACTAATAATCCTTTGCGAAGCCAATTTTCTTGTTACAAAAGCAAAAAGAGGCCTGGAATAATTTACAGCGTAGACTGAAAGTTAACACACTGATAACATTTTTTCAAACATTTTGTGAGAGGTTTTATTGATTTTAGGTGAGATAATAATCTGTGTTTATGTTTCCTTTTTAAAGCTACGCCAAGGATATTTCAGAAATCATTTATTTATAATTTCCCATGCTGTTGTCTATTTACTTTTATTACTATAGTTTTATTTATTATTTCTCTGTACTCAGGGTAACTTGTAAATGAGATCTCAATCTCAATGTGACTTTCTGATTAAATAAAAGTATAAATATATGCAACTAAAGGAAAAAACATCACCGTTGTGTACAAATGCATTTCATGAAGAAATAAAATCCAAATAATAAATAATAATAATAATAATAATAATAATAATAATAATAATAATAATAATAATAATAATAATAATAATACACTTTATAGCCCGGTACCAGAGCTCTAAAACACTATTCATCCATCCAGAGTTACATTACTCAGAATCGTCATCTTACAGCTTGTAACTATAAACTCAAAATGATCCTTTTTTGTTTTGGATTTACAAACAGCAAATAATCTTGGTTATTCTGGACACCTCAACAATAACCAACAAACAGAAAACTGTGAAGTGTCTTCTGCTGGAGGCCACAAATACTTTATGATGTTCTCAAGTAAATACACAACTACAGACTCACACTATTCTGCAGTAAACAGATTTAGCTCACAAACTTCACAGATCCGTTAACATTGGTGCATGTTTGTTACAATTTAAAACCTCACACACACCTAATCATGCATGTTTTTATACTTCTTTGATTTATTGGCTGTATTTTGTATAAAATCTTTACTCTGCTGCTGATGTGCACAATCTTCAGGCTTCAGAGATCTGTTAGTATTTCACTTTATTATTATCTCATTATTAGTCAAATCTATTTGTGGTGATGTATAAATCAGGTTAAAATTATAAAACCACTGCAGAAGGTTTAAGTGTTAATTTGTAGTCGTGCTATTTAAATCACATCTTCTTCTAAATGAATTGAGTACTTCTCAGAGTTAAGAGTCAAATTAGTGAAAAACATGATATAGAAAATCCTGAAAAACCTGAAAAAATTCAGAGTAAAAATCCTCTTATGTGACGTACAGAAAAGAAAACTACTTATTTACACTGGATATGCAAATGAAACATTATCTAAATTCTTAACATTGCTCAACTATGTAATCCTCTTTATGAATGTCAATATAGTCGACATAAAAACTGACAATTTGACTTTCTGAACTGGTCTGAAGCCGCCTCCCGTGGAATGATTCAGAACGTACCTTCTTGTCGCCGCTGCTCATCCTGTCTTTGACTTCTTTGGCTTTCTGAATAGCTTTCAACACTTCCACTGTGTCCAGCTCCTTCTCTGTCGTCACTTTACCGTCCAGACAAACCTGATCACGGCGAGACAAAAAAAAAACAAGTTTTTAAGTAGATTCAGTATTAACAGCAGTAGCTGTAGTAGCATAAACAGCAGAAATATTGATTGTAGTACTACCAGTAGACGTATGAGCATGTGGATCAATAACGTTAGATTGCATTTACTATCAGCAGGAGCAACAGAGACAGAAGCAGTTTGGTGTCGAGGGTTGTTTACCTGTGCAGCAGTAACAGTGGAAGAAACAGTAAAGCAAGAAAAACCTTTCGGTGCGATTGGCTGCTGTTGTAGTGCAGCAGTAATATGAAACAGTGTGGTGGTTTCTGTGGTGTACCTCGGCTGCACGGTCTCCAAACTGGGCCAGGACTTTGGTTCTGTAGTCTGGGATGATGCACATGGGGTTACTGGACAGGTTGAGTTTCTCCAGGCAGGGCAGAGAGCCGATGTTCCTGATCTCCTCCAGCTGGAAACAAACACGCAAGTCACAAACTGAAATCAACCTCCGCCGTCTGTAATGCAGCGCCAACAGTAGAGAGTAATGTTCACATTGTCAGTTTTGTCTATGTTGTCATTTTACTATGTTGTTTATTCTGTACACGACATCTATTGCACGTCTGTCCGTCCTGGGAGGCGGATCCCTCCTCAGCTGTTCTCCCTGATGAGGGTGTCGTGTGCTGTACAGTCTGTAAAGCCCCCGAGACAAATGTGTCATTTGTGAGGCTGTAAAAATAAAATGTGATTGATGGAAAGTTTGCTTTTTACCTTCTCCGATCGAAATTAAGCCTCAAAATGTGTGCTCATTTGATTATTTTATTGAACAAAACGGCTTATTATCATAAACATTGGACTTCTGTCGAGGTCATTTCAAGTATTTCCTTCTTTTCTGGTAGTAGCTTATTTAATACCTTTTGTAAGTGATAACTTTCTACGAGTTTTCCTTTCTTTAAATGCAAAAATATAAAAATTTGCCAGAAACATAATCTACAAATTTCTTTCTGAACATTTTAATTACTTTGTAGATTCAGATATAATTCTAAATATTATCAACAAATAAATGATGACATTATTACTGTATAGAATTAAGACTTTATTGATCCCCAGGGGAAACTAGCTTCACAGCTGTGTTTAAAAGAAAGATATATAAATAAAATATATATATACCTAATTCAAATTAGCCTCACGTTTAGCAGCCGCAACATTAAAGTGATGAACACATTAATGCATTAATAATTATAATCCAGTAATATAATATACATTATTCTGAAATGGTCATACAGCATGATGATTAGTTACTTTGAGTATATTTTGATACCCATACTTTAGTACTTTTAAGTAGAATTTAAAAGCCAGAGTATTACCTGGGCCAGCTGGTTGTGGCTGAGGTCCAGGTTGACCAGAGAGTAGAGCTTGGTGAGGCCGGTCAGTTGGTCCAGCTGGTTGCCGGCCAGGCTCAGGGTCTTGATGTTCCCCAGACGGGTGTGAGCAGCTTCCAGGACCCGCAGGCTGTTGTAGGACAGATCCACGTGCACCAGGTTGTAGAGGTGCTGCAAACACAGGACGGTAACTTCAGCGCTACGGTTAATGAAGAACGACACATCTGGAGGTGAGTCTGACTGCAGCTGTCAGGACCAGAGGCCTGGTGCAGCAGCTGACACCAAGTCTGATCACTATCCACTGAACATTAGGTGGAAACTATTTTCAGAATTAGAAATACTTTATTGATCCCCGGGGGGAAATTGGGTTACTGCCATTCTAGAATATATATCTCTCTCAGAGA
>CALSBV010010288.1:466837-484245 GCA_943590825.1 Bovichtus diacanthus
AGAGAGAGAGAGAGAGAGAGAGAGAGAGAGACATACACACATACAGTATTTAAACATTAAAAACTATTACTTTTTCAATAGAAATAAGTATATAAAAATATGTGTGCCTTACATCACAACGTATAACAGTAAATATGGAAAATAACAAATGTATAAAAATACTGCAACATATAACAATTAAAGAATTAAGAATATTTGTTGAAATGTACAGTGTAAATAAATAAAAGCAGTATTAAATCCAGAGTATTGCACCGTTGAATTATTGCACAAAATGATTGTACTGTTAAGTCAGTACTGCACAGTTGAAGCTATAAATAAATGAATGAATGAATGACGGGGTGACAGCTGCTAAAAACGGGTGGAATAATATTTGAAATAGACAATATACATCATAATTAATTCAATGTTTATGTCATGTATCAAGCAGAAATGTCAAACATTGTCTTGTTCCAGAATGAAGATTTACTGCTTTTCTCTGTTCAGTAAACTTAATTTGAAGACTTGAATCATATCAGGCTCTTTATGACATAACAGAACAATCAATTAATAGATAATCAAAAAACTAATCATCACATAGCTGCAACCTTAGAGATGAAATGAATGACGAGTGTCCGGGCAGAGCTGGTCACATACCTGGACGTTTTCCACTGTGCACAGCTGGTTGTGGCTCAGATCCAGAAACTCCACCTTAGGAATCAGTTTCTACAACAGAAAAAAAAACATGGAACATGGAACCTAAACTTTCCTTTATTCACATACCAGCCTTCTTAATCCCTGTGTAAATACAGAGCGATAATAAGGACCTGACATCCTGATACAGCAGCTAACTGAGCCAGCACAGGTTTGTATCGAGTGTTTTTAATGAAAAATCATTAGCAAATGATCTGGATCTCCAGATATTAAACAAGAACACAAGTTATTCACCTGACACAACTGCTTTGTATGTAACAAATTAATTCATATTCCTTAAGGCTATTACAAAGCTGACTTGGTTTGTAAAATGTTCCAAATTACTCCAGTTGTTTCACAAATATGATGAACTTGGCATGCAACTTTTCCAGGATTTTGCAAGAAATCATCAAAATCAGACACAGTTTTCCTCTCTTTGTCTACGAAGGTGGTGGGTTGGAACAGGATTTATTTTTGTTATTATGTCGTGCAATAAACATAGTTAATTATTTAGAAAAATTTATTAAAAAAAAGACATCGAAGATATTGTGTAAAATTAACCAGAGTCAGTCAGTATTTCAAACAAATATAATGAAACACTGGAACTGACTTTATTATGATTATTGACTGAAGTTCACACTGTGTTCAGGTTTGCTGTGCGTGTCTCACCACTGAGCCGTCGATGGTGCTGATGCCGTTGTGGCTCATGTCCAGTGTGGTCAGGTTTCTCCACACGGGGATGACAGCGGTGACGGGACATCCCGACTCGCCCCCCTCAGCCTCCCACTGCGAGAACTCGCTCGCCTCCGGCACCAGGATCGACTGGAAGGTGCCAGAAATAACACAAACATCAGTACGCGACACACAGGAAGCTGAATAAACACTGCAGAGTAGTATTTAATCTCAACCGCACCGTCATAGTTTCCGTGGAGTGGTGGATACTCAGAGTTGCCAGACTCGACCTCAGAGACGGCAGACCTCGAATCTGCTGAGAGCTGCACTCACTGATCTGAAGACGGACAGAGAGCAAGTTACCTTCCATATTTTGGCAGCTTTTAAGCACATTTCTGAGTCAAAATAAACTTTCCGCCAGTTTGTTCCCATCAGTGCTGTTCTAAGAATATACTCACGAGAACATGGAATGATTACATAATAAACTGAGAACCAAAACCTCAAAAACATCGCGGCAATTCATCGCTGCTGATCACCAGCGCAGGAATTTGTGTCTTCATAATTAAATTAATTTGTCTCCCGTTTCTTTTTCCGTGCGGTAAATGGTTGGTGCCCATGTTCGCTCCTGCAGTTCATGTTTACAAAAGAAGTCCAGAATCAAGCAAGTTATCATATTAGCTTTATTGCACCATCCAATTTTATATAAATCTGCTCCACAGGTGGAAAGTAACTCAGTACATTTACTAAAGTACTGTATTTAATACATATGTATTTAATTATTAAGTACATTTTGAGATGCTTGTAGTTTAATTGAGTCTTTTCCTTTCTGCTACGTTATACTTCTAATCCACTACATTTCTTTTTGATAATTTAAATCACTTTGTAGATTCAGATTAATAATTAAAAATATTATCAATGGATAAATGATGACGTTATTACTGTATAGAATTAAGACTTTATTGATCCCAGGGGGAAACTAGCTTCACAGCTGTATTTAAAGATATATAAATAAAATTAATATATATCTAATTCAAATTAGCCTCACGTTTAGTAGCCGCAGCATTAAAGTGATGAACACATTAATAATTATAATCCAGTAATATAATATACATTATTCTGAAATGGTCATACTGCATGATGATTAGCTACTTTTACTTTTGAGTATATTTTGATACCAATACTTTTACTCAAGTAGAATTTAAATGCAAGACTTTACTTTTAACAGTATTTCTACACTGTGGTATTACAACTTCTACGTAAGTAAAGATCCGAGTACTTCTCAGTCAAAACTCTCCTCTTTATATCCATACATAACTTCTGTGCTACTTTCTGGTGTGACCAGGTACTAACATGGGACCATAGTCTGGTATAAATGGGTTAAATATGGGATCAGCTGGGTTTCATTATTCCATTATCAAACATGAGGTTTGTACGTGCATGTGAGAGGCGGACAGAGACACAGACAGACAGTCACCTCTATCTGCAGCAGAGATTTGAAAACAGACAGGTCGAAGGGGAGACTGCTCTCCTGGATGTTACTGGTTCCTACTGGACCTCTGGTCCCAGCAATCTGACCAACAGAGACAAAACCAGTGAGAACATTCACCACGTCTGCGCCTAAAAGAGAAGTTAGGATCCAACACTGAACTGTACGACGGGGATTTGAGTTAAATAAAAAGGCGTGTGTGACCTTGAGGTATCGCAGCCTGCAGGTGAAGTCGAGGATGTGTCCCAGGTCGGTCTTGGCGTCTCCGCTACAGCAGGTTGGTTTTGCCAGACGTAGCTGCTGGGAGACGGAGTAAAGCTGCAGAGGATGGAGAGAAAACACCTCGCCGACCTGCAGCAACTGCTCACCTGCAACACACCAACAAACACACAGCGGTCGGGACAGCTCGATGCACAAGATTTTATCCATTTCATCAGGTTATATTTGGTTGTATAAACATGAACTGCAGGTGAACCAGAAAAGATGAAACTTAATATTTATTTTGAGTAAACTGGATCAATTCAGCTGCATCAGATCATAAACTATTTAAACTGGTTCTGTGCAACCAAAAAACAAATAAGAAACAGTGCCAAGTCTAATATTGAGAAACACATTAAACTAAACAGACGGTTTTACATCATGTGTTTGTGCAATGAAAGAGTCAACTCATTATTTTCACAAACTGTGTATTAAAGTCAGACATTGACTAAATCTGTCACATTTACGTCCTTATAATGTCCATGTATGTGTATTGTCTCACTGCACTTCTCTTAAACTGACAGTGTAGTAATAACTACAGGGAGAAAGTCTTCTCAGCTACATAAAGTGGAAACACACTACTCCACTGAAGGAGTTCATTGTTAACACAGATGTAGAAACACTAGAGGAGGTCAAAGGTCAGAGAGGACGCTAACCTTTGTTGAACAACTCCTCAGCCAGAGCTGCTGTGATGCCGTTAATCTCCTGAAAGAGACAAAGAGTTTGTTAATAACTGGATTCACTTCAAAAATAAACAGTTAATCTTATATTAAACAGTCTCATTTCTTCACTGATCATTGGTCATATTTCCAACTCGCTCTACTCATGTTTGACGTTGCTGTTCTTTAAAAATGTTTTTCAACACATGTTTCGTCAACGTAACTTCATCCCAGATTAACACATCAAACTGTGTTTTAAAAGGATCATTTTATCTGGATAACATCATGTTAGGCTGGATTATTAAAATGCATTTGAAGATCATGGTTTATAGCAACACCTGCAGAGGCCTGAACGTCATGTTTTCATTGCATTATACAGTAGTTGTGTGCAGCATTAATGCAGCTGAATAATAAACATCAATACATCTCGTATCACATGAGGGTTTTTTTTAAATTTATATATCAGTTGTTTACTCTGCAGAGTCCTGAGGACAACACTGCTCTGTTGTTGTACGGACATCATCATCTGATCACAGGTCAGTGGCACCACAAAGCTTTTAACTGCTGCCAACACCAGCCTGCAGCAGCGCTTCTCAGACGGGGAAATAATCACCATACAAACACAGACATCATTGTTCCATCACTGGATTTTATCCTATGACCATACAAAACAGTTTTCTGCCCATCAGCAACTTTTGACATGCCCAGAACCAGAACTGTTGAGACAAGAGGCTATTTAAATAAAAAATATGTTTGACCTGGTTTTAGTGAAGTAAAGGTTTTGTCCCAGAATTAAGAAAGACCAGCCAGACAGTTACTAGACAAGACCTTTATCTTGACACAAATGTTGAGTTCATCTTTCAATTGTTTAACATCGTGTTCTCATCTATAAACAATGACAAATAAAAAAACAGTCCAAAACCCAAAGATGTTCAGCTTCCACAAGAATTGTGTAAATGTGACAGCCAAAAACGGATACATGAGACTGATCAGCTGCTTCCCACCGGCGGCTGATCGATCGGTGCGTCTCTATTATAAAGTCTCCAGCTTTTTGGAAGAACAACAAAAAAATTAATAAAAAAATTAAAATAAAAATCACTGGAGATTTACCAGAAATGTATTAGTGTACCTTAAAAAAACAGTTTGGGTTCCTTTCCTGCTCCAACATGACAATGCTCTGTGCACAAAGCAAGGTCGGTAAAGAAATGGTTTTCCCAGTTTAGTGTGGAATAACTTGTCTGGTCTGCACAGAGCCCCGACTCACTAAAGCTTTTTTAGCTGAATGGGAACAAATCCCAGCAGCCGGGTTCCAAAATCTGGTGGAAAGCCAGTCCAGAAGCCTGTTATAGCAGCAGATTAATGCCCAGGGTTTGCAATCACATGTCACTACTATCAGGTGTATTATCAGGTGTTGTAGAAGAAGGAGGCGCCTCAGGTTTACTCACGTAGAGGTGAAAGTGCAGGAAACATGCGAGCGGTGTCGGTGTGGCCTGTGGGAACTGCTGCAGCAGCGTCTGCAGGTAGAGCTCCAGCTCCTTCTGCCGCCGCTCCACCAGACTCTTTGAGTTCTTCCCCAACATCTTCTTTGGAGGAAGCAGCTGTCGGTCCACCTTCTTCTCTGCCGTCAGCTGCGGGGAAACACACATCAGGATAAAACATTAAGTGAAAATGCCAAACATTGTCTGAGTGCTGCTTCTCCAATCTGAAGATTTGCTGCTTTTCTTTGTTTTATATTATTGTAAACTGATTATCTTTTGGACAGTTGGTCAGACTAAACAAGACATTTAAACATCACCTTGGACTCAGAATAACAGAGACGTTTTCTCCACAGTCTGAATATCCTGCTTTCTGTTCTGTTCTATTGCCAGTTTGAATTCAGAGTCACTTTTAAAAAGGCCCATTTTTGTTTTAGCACATTACTATTTTTCAGGATTTTCAGATATTAGATAGCTAATCGATGACAGTAAACATTTAGTCAACCTTTTTTCCATCATTGAAGTAATGCATTGTAGTTATTAATGAATGGAATTGCACATTATATCTCTGGCCTGTATATTATCCTCAGACAAATGAGAAATTTCTATTATTAATCATCGTTTCAGGCCATAATTGTGTCCGATAACTTGAAGCCTTTCTTACAACAGCTGCGGGTTGTTGTTCCTTTAAGATTGTGGATGAACACCAAAAGTATAACTATAATAATAATAATAATAATAATAATAATAATAGGTACAATAAGTATAATCACACACAGGTTACTAGATACAATTATATCAGTTGCATTGCTGATTGTTAGTAAATGCAAGACAAAGAAGGATGTCAGTAAAAAGTGTCAAGCATTTGGTAACTAAGATTGTTTGTTAAACTAAGTCTTTATTACTCTCTTCACATTTTTTGCAATTGCAAGACCGACAAAATACAGTTATGGCCCCAAAAATCCATATTGTGCATCTCTAATAATTATTTCAAATGATGATTAAATATGGTTGCTTGTGGAATTATGAAGTTTTAATTAATTAATAAGTTGTTGTGCTTTGCAACATAAAAACTAAACTGTTCAAACCAGTTAAAGCTTCATGCATCACAGCACCAAACTGGACAGACAGACGACTAAATAAATGTTTGAGGAAAGCGATCAGGCCGATTAATCTGAGCTGCTTCGGTCTCTCACCTTCTCGTGGAGGTCGTGGAAGTCACTGTAGCGGTGTTTCACAGTCCATCTGTGCTCTCCATCTGACACCTCGATGACATAGACCTGAAACAGCACAGCAGGACACTGATTACAACCTGCCTCATTTAACTACTGCTTCCTGAGCTGCATGGGTGCGGCAATAATTAAACAGTGAAAGATCAAATATCATCCTTGAACCATCTCCTCCAATACGCAACCACCTGCTATCAGGTGAAGTTGTATACTCCAGTCATGTGATAACACTTGAACCATCTCTACGACAGCTCCGTAACGGTCACAGTAAGCGTTCCACCATCATCTTATCTTATCTCATAATTCAAGTGATTTATTTTCATATGCACAAACAAAAAGCAGTCATTGGTAATGATATATGAAACTGTTGAATGGACTACACTGTGTTTAAGGAGAAAACCCCACGTGTTAATTTTTATTGCAAACACTTTACAGGGTAAATTACCGCAGTACAAATCCAGTTTACTGACATATTCCTCTAGTAGCTGTAACACTAGATCATCAAAAAAATAAAAAATTCTGCTCATGGATGCTTTTTCCTTCCACGCCCTGCAAACTTGGAATGAGCAGCAAGGCAAACTTAACCTTGAATCTTTACATGGTTAAAATACTTTTAAATCTGTTTTTACAGAACAATGTTGTTGCTTTTAACAAGCACCATTATTTGCCTTGGTTATACTAGACTTAGATTCCTATACGTTTTGCTTTTGGTATGTTTTTATTTATTTGTGATGTTATTTTGAACTTGTATATGAAACTTTTTATTTTGCTGGCCATCGTGACCAGAGCTCCTGGGCAGAAGATTTAACACAATGGGACCTTTCTGGTTAAATAAAGGATAAATAAGACATAACAGTACAGATTGTTACACTTTAAAGACATAGAATATCACCCCTGATAGAGAAATAAAGCGCTGCAGTGGGCTGTCAGGTCTGTAACCTTAGAGGAAACGCTGTAACACTGTAGCTCAGTTAGCACGGCGGTTAGCAGTTAGCTTGTCAGATCTGTCGTTTCTTTGAGTCCAGCCTCAGGAAGATGAAGACATAACGACTTATTGGGAAAAAAGCATAATAACTGAACAATTTATATATTCCCTGATAGCATAATTTCTTCAACATTAACTAACTGTCACGTTGACAGACCTGAAGCTAAGGCTAGCTACAAGCTAGCTAAGCTAACTGGCGCTCGGCTAGAAGAGCCCTGGAGGTAGCTTACAGTGTAGTTTTCCACCGGCTCCGACCCGACAACACACACGTTCCTCTCCGAAACATCCTCTGGAAACGGGGCTGACTCCATCTTGAGATCGTGACGAAGCAAATGTTATCTGTGTTTAAGTAATACAATTCTCAATTAACACAGCTTTAGAGGATTTCCAGCTTTTCTTCTCAGTTAGCCGCCTCCTGACGCCATGTTTGTTGTATTGCTAAAGCAGCTGACAGCCTCCTTCTTCTTCTTCTTCTTCTTCTTCTTCTTCTTCTTCTTCTTCTTCTTTTTTTTGGCATCCAGCTTATTGGCGCATTACCGCCAACTTCTGCTCCGGAGGTGGATCAGACAATATACCGGTACTTTCAATCTAAATACCTTCAAACACACACACACACACACACACACACACACACGCACGCACATACACGCACGCACATACACGCACACACACTTATTCCTACTGTAATATCCGTATGATGTCATCCACCCTCGCATCCTATCCCTGCTTATCCCTCATATCCTATAAATAAATAAAAACCATTGTCCCCACAAATGTGCTGTAATGTATGTTCCCTACTTTCCCAGCACTTACTCGATCGACAGGAACTATTTTTTTTATTGATTAAGCCATATTTCATGTAGCCTAAATACATTCAATGGTTCCAGCTTCTCAACTGTGACGATTTACTGCTTTTCTTTTAATATTTTTTATAATAATGTTGAGGTTTTGGGACTGTTGGTTGGATAAAACAAACGTTGTGAAGGTGTCACAGGGCTCTTGGTAATTGTGACGGTATTTCTCACCACTTTCAGAGCTTTAATAGTTCATAATCAGCTCAACCTACTACAAAAAAAAAATCCTTCTTTTAAATTAATGCATGAGTAAAGATATAATATATTCTATTATATAACAGTCATAGGGGACACGTTCTGCTTTTAATACTTATAATTACCTCATTATAAATATATATTCTTAATTATTTGATTATATATACACACTATTACTTAAGTAGCATTTCAATGCAGATTGTTTTACCTGTAACAGAGTATTTTTACAGTGTGGTATTAGTACTTTAACTTAAATTAAACGTATCTGAATACTCCCCCCACCATGGATTAAACACTGCCCCCCTCCTTCTGCTTCAAACTGTCCTGTGTAATATACATCACAGCCACATGGGGTCACTAGTGCAGCTGCAGTCATATACGTATGTTATGTCATATTATGGTCTATGCTTTGTTCAATTGACCTACATATTTGTGAACTGAACATAATTGTAACAGCAGAGATTAGCAGCTGCAGGTTTAAGTTCTTTAATTAGTTTTAATGGTCATTCTGGGTGGTAGTGGTCAGGCTTTCAAAAGAAACACCAGAAGTTTGAGTTCAATACCAAGCTGCCACCATTGAGCCCCTGAGCAAGGCACTTAACCCCGAGGTGCTCCAGAAGACTGTCCCTGTAGTTAGTTCACTGTAAGAGAATCTGCTAAATTACCTGTAATGTAATGTAATTCTAAAGAGGAAATGCTTTGTTATGTTATTTAGGTGACATTGAAGACAATTCATGTTTTATTGCTCATTATATATTGATAAAATGTCCTTATTTTCTGATTACTTCTTCTGCTTGGATAATTATAAACAGGACTAACAGCTCCGTGCTTTGAGCTCAATGCTTACATGCTAATGTTTGGCAGGTATAATGCTTACCATGTGCACAATCTTAGTTTAGCCTGTTAGCATGCTAACATTTGCTAATTAGCATTAAACACAAAGCAGTCTACGGCTGAGGCTCATGGGAATGTCATTAGTTTGCAGGAATTTGCTCATAAACCAAAGTACCAAATAAAAAGTTTGACCTGATGATGGCGCTGCATGCAAAGTCAAGTTGTTACAATTCATGCTGAGGGGAACGTGAATGTCTGAACCAAAACTTCATGGCAATCCTCTGAACAGTTGTTGAGTATGTTCACTAAAATCACAAACGTCAACCTGGTGGTGGCACCAGATGAAAGTCACAAAGAACACAAAGTTATTTGGTTGCATTGTAATGCTGCGTTTAAGAAACTAACAGTCATTTTTTTGTGAAGTCCATGTGGGTTGGGTCCTTGTATGTGCATGACACAATACCTAACTACTGTTACTGTCATTTCAGTAACTGCCACTGTCCTCTGGCCCTGTGCTGCTGCTTGTTGTTGCTGTACAGTGTTTCTGTTGTCAGAGGGGAGGGCAGTAACAGCAGCTGTGGATCAGATTTCAGCAGCTAAAACTGAAGCAGAGTGAACCATCCTGCTGCAGGGTGTAGCACAGTGCTCAACACAACAACACAACACAACCTTACAAACCTGCAGGCCGACACATATGTTTTAGTATATCATGGATATATGCGGAAGTAATATTGTACAGAAGTCTGTTGTATTTCAATGTTGTTAATTGACACTGGACACATCTTCTAACCCTGCCACCCCCTCTCCTTGCGTTAAACCTGTGAATGGATCCTTCCAGCTCTTCATCCAGACTCTGAGGGGGAGGCAGAGCCACAGTCAGTGCTGGTCAGAGCTGAGTACACTGCACTTGCTTGGCCTTAAACTGAGAAAAAAAAAAACTGCTTTAAATCAACTAGACAACGCTTAAAACCCCTTTAGAGATTCATTACAGTTAACTAATCAGAGCTGTGAGAAGCTAATTTGATTTTCAGAGAAGTGAAAAAAAGAGAATTTCTAGAGACAGAGGAGGGCGTGACAGGGAGCCAGCCGAGCAGGCAAGCTGCTGCTGCAAGGCGAGGAAGAGCAGGCGATGCATCAGCCAAAGCCAGAGGTCAAGAAAAAAAGCGAAAGAATAGTGAAAAGGTAGACTCAGAGAGAGAGGAGGGTCATTTGTGATCTGAGAAAACAGAAACCAGCCTCTCTTTGTTGTTGTGTGGGCCACCGAGCAGGGATGTGAAGGAGGGCAGCAGGGAGGAAAGGGAGGCGACTGCAAGAAAGACTGCAAGAAAATGCTCTCAGAGATGATGTGCAGGAGGAGCTGCCAGCAGCAGGATGGCAAAGAGGCTCCGCAGAGGGACCCTTCCAGCCGCAGGAAGCACGGCTGGTCCAAGGGCTGCAGGGGGCGCCTGCAGGGGCGGAGGACAGGAGGGGGAGGGTGGCCGAGGGGGCGCAATCACCAGCAGCACCCTCAACGTCATCATCCTCATCCCCGACACTTCCAGAGGCCGGTGATGTCCCTCCGGCCCGTTAACGTCAAGGGGAACAGAGCGAGGGGCATGCGAGCCCCCAAGAACACCAACCAGTTTCTGATGCACGAGAAGTACCAGATGCTGCACATGCGCTCCGACTCAGTGGGCAGTGACAGCGGCAGCAGCTCCGACAGCGACGTGGAGCTCACAGACATGGACTCGTACCTGGGCGTCCTGGAGAATGCAAGAGGAGCCCTCTTGGACAGTCCCAACCCACACGGGTCAACGACGCCCCCCGGACAGATTGTGGTATTGCACGAGGACAGTCTGCGTCTGCAGGAGGACAGTCTGCAGGAGGACAGCATGCAGTACTTCCCCTCTGAAGATGACCTGATTCAGAGTCAGAATTTCATGCAGAGGGACTTTGTGGAGTTCTGTGACATCCTGACACCCTGAAGGGGAACTTTCAGGGAGCCATTTTGTTCTCCGCAGTGTGAAACTCAAACCACAGACTGAACGGGGTCAGGTTTGTTTGTTTCATGTTCACAGGAAATCAAATAAAAATCTCCATCTTGTCAAGTCATTTGGCCTTAAAATGTTAAGAATCTGCTCGCAGGGTGAGATGATTCCACCATTATTATTATTTTTTTAAATCAAGTGTAATTTTCTTAATACTCGTGCAGTTATCTGCCTTAGTGCATCTTCGTTCAAGATGCTGGAACAAAGTGAAATTCTCTCATCCTGTTGGTATTTTTCTAAGTTTAATTAAATGCAAGATTAAATGACATTATTAAGACGGATGTTTTTTACAGTTTACATTTGATTCATGTTTGGTCATGTACAATGTGTCCAGGTGCTGTCAAGTGCTGCCTTTCTGTTGTTATTGTTGCACACAAAGGGAGGTGGGTTGGGTGGTGGGAGTGAGCCCAAACAGCCAATCGGCATCAAGCTGGCTGGATTAAGCTGCAAGATGATTGGCTGATGCAGACTGTCATTAAAAAAAAAAAAAAAAACCTTTACTGTACAGAAGAAAAGAAAAATCACAAATAAATATCTGATTGATGTAACTGATTGATTGTTTTTATGGATATCATTGAGTGTGAATGAGTTTTTTGTTTGGTTAAGTTAATCAGGGTCAGTGTGTCACTGTCACCAGGTTATCTCAGAGCGAATAATGCACAATAAACCATGTAAAAGTAAATATGCAGTGGTGCTCACATGTGTTAAAACAACAGGTCACGTGACAATATGTGAGAGCAACAGCAAAAACGGAGACGAGCAGAAAAGAAAAACATTTTCAAGGAATATAACATTAAATATACACGTGCAGACACTTTTCTTTGGGGTTGCATGTTTGGATAAATTAATAGATAACGTTGACTTGATTTTATTCTGCCACAAACCAACACTTGAAATAGACACAGATGAAATTTAAGCAAAACACAAGATTAAAACACGATTTAATGTATTTAATATAATTTATTTCCACAGTGGTCGAGGCCACAAAAAAATCATGTTTTTAACAGACTTCTGGAGTGACATGCAGAATTAATTATAATGCTACTCATATACAATTAGTACACAAACCACAATAAATACATTCATTAATACAAATGTAAATCTCTACTCCTCCATATCTTTAATAAAAAAGATTTATTTCTCCCATGCATCCTCGTCTCTCACGTATTCTTTTTAACGAGCATTAAAAAATGTTTAATTTTCCTATTCAGATATTTTAGACGAGCATTAAAGCAGGAAGGAGTGACCTGCATGGAGCGCAGCAGAAGTGGATTACATAAAGTGAAGTGGGCTGGTCACACCCACTCAGGACGGGCAGGGAGGTATAAGCCTCTTTGTGTTGGTGTGTCATAAACTAATAATGGTAACGGGTCAAAGTGTGAGCACCAGGCAGGTTTCAGATGCTCCTCACTCTGATTTATAACATCTATTGTTCTGTCCTTAGGAGTGAAACTGAGACTCTGGAAATGAGAAAAAAGTTTTCACGCTGACTAATCTGTATAATAGAGAGAATTGTTATAAAGCCTTTATTTTATGCCTTTTTAGTCTGGTTATTTTCCCCAACTAAAAGGTCAGTGGCATATAGTTTTTAGGTTTTTTTTTTAGGACTTTAGGATATGTCTATGTGAGAGGAAACAAAAATGTGCTTTTGTTTTTCATCTTTATTGTCCTCTTTGAACTAGTATCAGAAGATGAACTTAATTTTGATGATTTCAAATCAGTGCAATAAATTAACGAACAATTTCATAGATACAGACTTGTGATTTGAGACCAAATCTCATGAATCACATTATTTTTTTTCTTCTCCATTTTGACTGGATTTAACTGCTTTAGAAACGTCCCTGTGCACACGCAGACATTGGAGAAGAAAAGTTGAGAAAAGGAAGTCAAGAATGCCCAAACGAAAGTTTAGAGAGGGTGACTCCATTTTAGAAATGGGGGGGCCAAAATGTTTGTGTGTGTGTGTGTGATATTGTAAATTTAAAACAAGACTTTACTTCTAACAGCTGATCTGAGCACATCGTCGCTCTCTCTGTCGCTCAGCCACACAGCAGTTACGCAAACATTACGCTGCTCTTGTACCAACAAAGTAATACTGTATATAAACAAGTGGATTGCACTTAAAGCCGGGCCTTGGACATTTTTACACAGTAGTAGGCCTACTGTGAGCATCAAAGCTGTTTTCTTTATCTACGCTCATTCACAATAAAGTAGGGCAGCCAATGGTTGGGAATTTAACAAAGAGACAATATAACATGTGGAATAACCAGCTTAGTGTCCCTGGGGCAAGACTGAAGCGTTGGCCCTCTACACCCATGTTTCTCCAAATATCTGCGCATTGTGCAGTGTATTACAGTAGTAAAAAACATAAATACTGTAAGAAACAATATAAACTGGAATCATAAAGGTGTTAAAGGTGGATTGTGATTACAACACGGCCTTGAAATAAAACAGATAAATCAAAACTCACAATATCTACAAATTCTCTCTCTTTCTCTCTCTCTCACACAGACACACACACACACACACACACACACACACACAAAAGAAAAATGTATAAATACTGAGAGCGTAGCATTTCTAAAAATGTAAATAAATATAGCCTGCATGTGTAGCACTCCGGCTCTCCGCGTGCCTCTTGTTGTCTGATCATTAATGCCGTCTGGGCTCAGTCCTTTAATGATTATGGAAAAACAGATAAAACCTAATAAATCTCCTAAAATATAAAGTTTTGGAGAGCATACAAATTGCATTCATTTAGGCCTTTAATAACAGTAAATCTCCCATATCCTCGTCTCCCCTGCCCTTCCTTCAGGGTCTTTCAAACAAAGTATCTTTTATTTATTCAAGAGTTGCTCCAGATTTTATTATGGTTATTAAATTATGCACTTTTCCCAAACACAAAAGCAGCGGCTTTCAGGGCCCCCGTTTAGTAAGAACCTTTGTCTGGTTGGATAATCCAACCTTGGAAGATTTAATCCATTCACATCACAGCAGTAACTCATACAATTGTATGCTACTAATAAATCCTACACGTCTCAATGAAGGCTGAGAGTAAACACGTGGTAAGAAGTGACGTGATGCCATGAGACAGGTCGAAGCTCCTCAGACCTCTGACCTGCAGATCAGACGATTGTTTGCACTGTTTTTTATCTTACTACACAGAGTGTTCAGTGCCTTGCTCGAGGACACGACTGTTTGGTCTCTCCTGTCTCTGTTGTATCTGCTGGAGCTCCTGTTTCTACGTTTTCAGCTGTTGTCTGCAGCAGCTTCTACTTTAAAGTCTGAGTCGTTGTTTCGCAATGCTACTGGTCAGCTGTCACTGAAGAGAGGGAGCTGGCACACACACACACGTACACACACACTGGCAGTAAAGTGGTGTGTGAAGTACATCGGTCCCCTGCAAACACGTCCTCAGCTTGCTATGCTAATCTACTAACACTCAAACACATTTGTATGTCTATACTTGTGAGGACCCTCTCTGACCAAAACTTTTATATTAAAAAGTCTTAAACCCCAAACTGCCCTTTGACTAATTTATAAGAGAGAAATGTAACTTTCAATAAAATTAAATTAAAAAAAAATACTCTTTTTTTTTTTTTTTTACACTTAATTTGTAAAATTATACATACACGAGCACACACACATTGAGAAGTGTGAATTGTTGGTGAAGGGGCAGCCGTCCAACAACAAGTACAGACAGAGTTACAGAAAGAACAACGGTTAGAAAGATCACTGACACACCCACACACACACACACACACGCACACACACACATGCACACACACACGCACACACATACACGCACACACACACACACACACACACACACGCACACACACACGCACACACATACACGCACACACACCGAATAAATAAACTTTTTTTCTGTGATTGGAGATAAACTGTGCAGCTGATTGGTGAAGGTCAGATAAGATTTGAGAATATTACAAGAACATAAATATATTGATATGTTTTTTTATACTATACATATTGATGTGTTTTTATAAAGTGTGTGTGTTTTTGCATATACTGTGTATTTAAAAACAAATAAACGATGCTGCTCTTTTAATTGCCTTTCTTTGTCTCTTTTATTTAAATTTTTTTTATTAAATTGACTCTGAGATACACACAAGAACTCCAATGTAACTGGTATTTAATCTAATCAACAGCTCTTATAGTTATTCTTCGCCCATTTCGCGGTATTTCTTTTATTTCTTCGGTTTTACAACTTTTATTAAAACCATAAAGTATGACTTGCTGAAACTATGAACATAAAAAATATTGCCTACATAAATATAAAAAAGGAAAACTAGTGCCAGTACATTATAACTTCCTCTGGGGAGTTTTCCTTTCCTTTACCTAACCACAGAGGCAGAGCAGAGCCATGGAAAACACATGAGGAAATAATATCGTTTGGGAAAACAGACTTCTATGAGAAAGTTTTTAATAAGACCGTTTGGAAAAGCTAATCAGCAGAATTAAAGCTGATTCACAACGTGACGGGGTGAAATCAAGATTTTCGGATGCCAGGAAAGACATGTTGTGGTCGTGCCTCACAGGTCACATGACATGAAATATTTCCAGAAAACAAAATAATATTGAGGCTAAAAGAAAAGGACTGAATTATCTTCACATCTCACAGAATCCACCACATGTTCTGGGTCTACCAGAGCCTAACCTCAGTTATTGTTGTGGTTCTGAATGCAACCTGGAAGAAACTTCTGTTACCTCAGCACGTGTGTGTGTGTGTGTGTGTGTGTGTGAGATTGGGGAGGGGGAGGTGTGTGTTATGAATAGATGAAGTGACTGAGGGGGGAGTGGATGGAGTTGGATGCTAAAACTCAGTTTGGAGTGGAAAAGTACAGCCGTGTGCTCCGGAGGCGGAGACTTCTCTGTTGAATACACAAGCCGGCCAATCAGAGCACAGAAAAACACGTTGATTGACAGCAGAGCTCAGCAGAGACAAACCAGCAGTGAGGCTCCATTTCTGAAATCTGTCTTCATATAAAGTTCTTGACAAACTTCAGTCTTAAATATTCAACTCTGTAGTGAAACAGTATTTTATGTTAAGAGAAAAACATGTTGAAGCAACTTTACCAAAACAGTGGTGGAAAGTAGGACATTTACTCAAGTATTGTACTTAACTTACTTTTTGATGCTCTTTAATTGAGTATTTCCATATTATGCTACTTTATACTTCAACTCCACTACATCTAAGAGGGAAATATTGTACTTTTTACTCCTCTACATTTACAGTATTGGCTTTGTAACTTTGCAGATTTAGATTATTAATAGAAAATATAAACCAGCTAATAAATTATGATGTATTATTATGGGTTAAGCTACCCAGCAGTATATAAAATTATTAAAATTAGCTCCTCTTTTACCAGCTGCAACATTAAAGGGATGAACACATTAATCTAAAATGAATTAAATTCAATAAATTCATAATATATATGATTTTGAAATGGGCCGTTCTGCATAATAAGTCATTTTACTTTTTGTACTTTTACTTTAGTAAAATATCCGACATTCTGTTACAGCCGAGTTCACGAAGGAATGTTTTTTTGTTAATCAATAACTTCTAAATAAAGGTTAAAAAAACAACAACTGAAACTTTATTAACTTTTATTGACTCCCCATCGTAGCTTGGCAACTGTAACCACGGCAGCGTTGGCTCAGTGTGAATGGAGCTGGAAGAATATTTACTCATATATTTACTATACTACTGCAATGAAGTAGTATAGTAATAGTACTTTACTTTGTGCTACTTTTTCTACATTTCAGAGCAAAATATTGTACTTTTTACTGTTGCAAGTTACTTTGCATATTTAGATTATTAATACAAAATATAAACAAACTAATAAACTATAATGAATTATTATAGGTTGAGACACCGAGCAGTAAATTAAGTATTTTTGCATTTTTTACATTCAATACATTAGATTTTTTAATGTATTTCTATTACTTGTGACGCTGTGATATTACTACTTTTGCTTAAATATTAGAAGAGGCCACACACACACACACACACACACACACACACACACACACACACACAC
>CALSBV010010288.1:514652-530747 GCA_943590825.1 Bovichtus diacanthus
AGAGAGAGAGAGAGAGAGAGAGAGAGAGAGAGAGAAATAGGCTGAATTTCTGTGCCAGTAACAGGGTTTTTACAAAGTCTTGAAAGTTTGGAAAATGATTAATTTTAACCGTGTTTTCGAGGTGAGGAATATGCTTGGATTCGAATATACTTCTTGGAAAAACGCTTAATTTTTATCTGGTGTTTCATCTACATGATATTCCTCATTTCGGAACAATATTAGTGCTAAAACTGCTCTTCAATTCAGATTTACTGTACGTGTCTTCTTCACATTGTATTTCCTTTTATTGTATATTTATGTTTCCTATACACAACTTTTGATTTTGTAATAGTTTTTATAATATTTCATTTTAATTTCTCTTACTGTGTTTATGTATGCACCATTATACACCAAAGCAAATTCCTTTTATGTGAAAACCTACTTGGCAATAAACCAAATTCTGATTCTGATAACTTCGGTTAAAGAAATCCTTAAATCCAATACTCTGGAAATGACCAAGCATTAAATAATTATGATGATTATGCAATTTTGATATGATGGTCTTTTTGTTGTATTAAAAGTGTTTGAATTTTCCTCTTAAGAAACTCTACGAACCTGTAATCAAAGTTTCTAAGGTCAACACTTGCTGGGAAAGTGTCTTTTCATCAGTTTTTTTCGTGTCTCTCACACATGTGTTTTCTGCGTTCAGGACTCCGTGGAAGCGCTGCTGTTTCTCCGGCGATGGCGAGTACATCGTGGCCGGTTCAGCCAGGCAGCACGCCCTCTACATCTGGGAGAAGAGCATCGGCAACTTGGTGAAGATCCTTCACGGAACCAGAGGAGAGCTGCTGCTGGATGTCGCTGTAAGGATGGCAAAACTGAGATTGTGGTTTATAGAGGTTTAAAGATTGACACTTCACGTCTTTGTCTTTCCAGTTGTTTAAAATCTGATGTTTACCCATCTCTCCTCTGACCTCAGTGGCATCCTGTCCGTCCGATTATCGCCTCCATCTCCAGTGGAGTGGTGTCCATCTGGGCTCAGAACCAAGTGGTAAGTAGACAGTGACAGTAAAGGCTGGAAGTACACAAACAAACATGGTCACAGATCTCTCATGTTTCTGATTGTTCAATATTATGGTCAAAAAATGTGTGAATTTAGCCTTTAATGAAGCACCACGACCAGCCGAGCTGTAAAGCGGTGTCATGGTGTGAGCTGATGTGTGACTGATCGGCTTTGTCTGCAGGAAAACTGGAGCGCGTTTGCTCCAGACTTTAAAGAGCTGGATGAGAATGTGGAGTACGAGGAGCGAGAGTCCGAATTCGACATCGAGGACGAAGATAAGAGTGAACCAGAGCAGACAGGTAGATAAAACACACACACACACACACACACACACACACACACACACACTACTGTTTGACTGACAGGATTCAAAATTTACAGCACAAAACACTAGTTTAAAAAAAAAAGACGAAGAAAGAAATCCAAATACTAAAACATGACGATGGTTTGTAATTGCAAGCAAAGTTTTTTTTGTAAAGCATTGCGCCCAAGACTCCTAAGACGGCGCCTCAGACGTGAACTTTTGCTCGTGTTACAGGTGCAGACGCTGCAGAGGATGAAGAGGTGGATGTCACCACTGTTGATCCCATAGTTGCTTTTTGCAGCAGGTGAGAAACAATTAAAGTGCAAAACATGTTCCCTCTCCGATCTGATCCATGTGACGCTAAACTCATGAATCATCAAAACATTAAGCGGTGGTGGAGGAAGTATTCAGATCCTTTACTTAACTTACTAATAATCCCACACTGTGTAAATACTCTGTTACAATCTAAAGTCCAGCTTTCAAAATGTTACTTAGGTAAAAGTATGTAAGTATAAAATAGTATAAAATTCATTTAAAGTATTAAAAGTAAAAAGCACAAAAATATGTCCCCTGATATACTACTTACTACTTATATATTATATCATCAGATTAGCTCATTTTGAACTATTAACTAATGATTCTTTTCACGATGGCCGTCACAAATACCCAGAAGTGACACCTTCAAAATTGTTTTTGTTTTGTCCAACAGTCCAAATTATATATATATATATTTAAAAATGTTTTAAAAGTTTTAAAGGGAAAGCACGAAATCTTCACATTTCAGAAGTTGGAAACATGAAATAAAATAAAATAAAATATTCCCAATTAATTTTCCATCAATCGACTATTTGTTTCAGCTTTTGTTGTACATTTTCATATGTTTTCATTGCAATAATCTTAATTTGTAAAGTGACTAAAGCTGTCAGACACAGTTGAGTAAAAAGTGCAATATTTCCCTGTGAGATGAACTGAAGTACAAGTACTTAAAATGTCTACTTATGTAATGTACTTGAGTAAATGTACTATGTTACATTCCACCGCTGCCTTTTAGTCTTAAGTATCATAACTGAGAACTTGCCTGAGAGGCTGAGTGTGTGAACTATTCCACCGCTGACCGTCTGTGTCCTGCAGTGATGAGGAGCTGGAGGACTATAAGGCCCTGCTGTATCTGCCCATCGCCCCCGAGGTCGAAGACCCAGAAGAAAACCCCTTCGGCCCCCCGCCGGACGCCTCGGTCCAGACTGCCACACCAGAGGACGCGCTGGCCGGCGGCGACAAGAAGCAGCGGCAGCCTTCATCTGAAGGAGGCCCGGCCAAGAAGAAGGCTCGCACCACCACCATCGAACTGCAGGGGGTGCCCAGTGACGGTGAGAGAGAGGACACAACAACTAACACACACACAAGATGCAATGTCCGGCTCAGGTTTATATATTGGATACGTTCTCAGGTACTGGCCGGGGCCATTTCCCCAAACTTCAGGAAATTAGAAACAGTCTTGTACAAGAGACGAGCCTTTATTTATAATTTCCCCTGTTTTCTGATCTGGCGGTGCACCGCTATGATCCTGACTAAAATATCTCAGCAATTATTGGCAGATTGCCATGAAATTTTGTACGGACATTCATGCCTTCAGACTGGCAAAACCCACGAGACAGATGCAGGAAATTGACTCTCAGTGCGCCGTCTTCTTTCTAAACCGTCTCGCATCATCATATGATTGTGTCTTTTGTCTTATTGTGAAAAGCTGAACTTTCCATCGTCTGTCCCCTCAGAGGTGCACCCCTTACTGGGAGTGAAGGGCGATGGCAAGTCCAAGAAGAAGACCGCAGGTCGGCCCAAAGGCTCCAAAGGTAAAGACAAAGACTTCCCCTTCAGGCCCAAGCCCTACAGGGGCGAACGGCCCTCCTTTCCCGTGGAGGCCCTGGGCAGCTCTGGCCCAGGAGGAGGAGGAGGAGGAGGAGGAGGGATGAAGGGCAGGGCAGAGGGGGGCCTGGCCACAGGTAAGCACGCCACTGCCCCTGCAGCTGCTCAGCTGGTTTGACTGAAACCTCACCAGCCTGTCTCCAAGGCAACCCCCCCCCCCACCCCCCCTCCCTGTACTGCTTCCACCCAACACAGACCCCCACCACCCACCACCCACCACCCACCACCCACCACCCACCACCCACACAGCTCCCTGACAGAGACCTGCATGTTGTAAAGCCACAGTCTGGAGGTCAGAACTCAAAATCTGCTCCGTGTATCACATTAGATCTGGTGCCGTCTGAGAAGATGGATCACAAAGAAATTATGAGTCATAAACAATGACAAACATTAATGTTACGGGAGGAAAGTTTCTGTTTTGCAGTTATTTTTATTTCACTTTTCAATGAGGACTTAAAAATATCTGTATATTACAAGATATTCTTTGTATAATATTTATGAGATATTATTGTTAATATCCATTCTATTTACCAAAATGTTTCCACAACCTGAGGGTTTTTACTTTAATCACATTTAAGTATCACTCATCTCCTTCGTCTCACTCTGTCATTTATGATTCACGCTGTCCGCTATGGTTTAGATTTTATTGAGTCTGTTACTGGTTTTGATTCTTCTGTATAATGTTAAAAAAGGTGATGATGAATACAGTTATTCTCTATTTTACAATCTACAAGATTAAAGTTGTTTATTTGAGCTGGCCGTCCTGCAGTAGCTGGTTCGGAGACATTATGATTTAGGGTTAAATTCTTGCTGAAATCTTCTCCCATTTCCTGTGAAAAATCCCTTTTTTGTGAACCCATTTTGCGAAGAATGTGTGGGCCTGTGTTTGTGTACTGAAGGCTCCTGTGTGCACTGAAACAAAGACACCATCTCAGATATAGAGATAAAAAATACGCTGTGTGGAGCTAATTTCCAGCCTTGAAGTTATGAAATAATAACAGTGATATAACTGGGCCAATCTCTCACCTGCAGATGTTTCTTCAAGTTACTTTCCACGTTTAAAATGAAAACTTATTTTTTTGGCTAAATTGTCTTTTGCAATAAGTGAACAAAGTGGAAGTGCAACATAAGTAAATAGAAACGTCACATAAACAGGACTCGTCTACTAGGAAAGAACCACAAAATGAAATAAAAATTTGAAATCAGAAAAGTAGAAACATAGTTGTGTGATTGATGCTTTTGGATTTTTTTTTTGCTTCTTTTGGGACATATTTCATCCAATCTTCACCAAACTTGGTACTTACCATATTTATATGAGCCTGAGATGAGTTTGCTTTTGGGTATCTCTTACTTTTGCAGGCCTGACGTGCTTAACGCTTCATAACTCTTCAATGCTAAATTGGATTACATCCAAATTTGTGAATGTTGTAGATACAGCCACATTGTAACATTTCATACATTCCTCCCCACAGGGGGCGCTGCAGTTGCATTAAAACATGATATTTCTACAATTCAGTTGACTTTGATTATTGTACACATAAATCCACAGCTGCAACCACACACGCTCTCTTCAGGATATGCAAATATTCTAGTTTTTTAATTGAAATTTGTGGGAAATGAACATTGTATTGATGTGGTTCTGTGTTTTAAACTGTAAGTCAGATGAGTCAGCTGACGGGGAACAGTGAAATGTTTGTTCTGAGGAGGGGCTAAAGCGATGGACTGATCGAATCTCTCGTCACGAGGTCAGCATTGTTTAGCGGATGGCGTCAACCGTTTGGGTTTCATGCTGCATGAAGTAAAGAGATTTGATTCATCACACCGAGTCTGTAATTCTTAAAGGAACTAGCAACTCTCTGAGAAATGATCCACATAAGAGCTGAACCGCCGCGTGATTCGCTGATTGTCCTTCTCCCAGTGACTCCTCTTGTACGTCACAGTTTTATTCCTCCCTGACTGTGGCTTTATGACGTATCACCTCTGCTAACCTCAGCCTCACTCTGACTAATTCGCCGTCATTCGAAGTTGGATTGTAGTTGGCAGGTGGGTGTTGACGTGGCTAAGCGGTGGGATGGTGCAGCTTGTTTCCCCTGCGGGCTAGCTGGCTAGTCTACATCTACTTCCTGCTTGGCCTTTGACCCTCCTGCTCCCACTCCCACCTCGCTCCCTGGGCTTGTCATGTGACATGAACGTACATGTGTCTGTAGCCGCGCTGCTCAGGTCCCGTCTTTTCTGTGTGTGTGTGTGTGTGTGTCCGAGAGGTGTGGGGCGACTGTGTACGTTTTTTTTCGGTATTGATGTCTGAACTCATCCTACTTTGACCTTCGATCAAAAAGTCTGTAACCCAAAAGCTGCATTAACCATGCAGGTGTGCAGTATATGTCAAGTATAAAAGATTAATAAGACATTGTGTTCAGGACTACATTATTAAAAATAGGACCAGGGCATATCGACAGCGCACTGGTGAACGGTCTTTCTATGCAGCACATGAACAAATACACGAAAATAAATTGTATAATCACAGATTAGACATTTAGTCAAACATTTGTCTTTTAATCCTAACATTACACATTAACTTATCAGGGAAGCCACCTGAGAAATGTGAAGACGGCAAAAACATGCCTGATGCAATCATTGAGCTCAGGTTGTGGGCTGCGGTCGAAGAGTCAAAAAATGGCATCCTATGTCTTTTCCTAACCACTTTTCCTTGACCTTGATAGAAAACGTCACAAGGTCAAGGAAAGATGTGAAGGAGAATTCATGAGGACGTCGTAATTACACCATCATTTGTTTGTTTTTTACAATTCAAGAAATTCCTGTCCAAAACAGAATCGCACCTCCTAAGAAGGAGATTTACAATTTATCAAAAGTGGAAAAATAAATGCCACATTGATGCTATGCATGCTATGCTAAAGGAGATAAGAAAGGAAGCATTGAAGCTTCTTTTCTTAGCATTTAGAGAATACGAACAGCTCTCATCTTTACTGCCACTTTGATACATCTGGGTCATTTCGCTCTGTTAGGAACCTTCAGCAAAAAAAATTATAAATGTGACCGCAGCTCAGGTCTTTGTACAGGCAGTCTTTATGCTAAGCTAAGCTAATCATGTCCTAACTCCAGCTCCGTATTTAAAACACAGAGACGTGGTTGATATCTGTGCGAGCATCTCCCTCTCAGAAAGAAAGACAAAAAGTTTTTCCCAAAATGTGGAACTATTCCTTTAATATAATGTTCTTCTGAAGCACCATTATCACCTAATGGCCAATTATTTCTTCTGTAACTTCTCAGCTTTCTGTGCTGTTAGCCTGCTGTCAATGAAACTCAACACTTCCTGCACAGATTTTCACATTAAAAGCCTTTCCAGCAGCTTGAAACATCTGAAGGAAGTGTTGTGTTTGATTAAGTTGCTTAACAGTGATGAATAGTGAATGAATACAGTATTAGTGTAAACAGTGTTTTCAGCAAAGTGGTGAGTACACCTCTTGTACTGATGGAATTAATGCTGTGGAAATGTACATTTGACTGAGTTTATTTATTAGATTACACGTAATTCCATTCTTCTTCGAGTGTTTTTTACCTGGCCTTTATTAGCTACCGGTATATGACTATTATTTGAGATTATCTGTTTTTTATTTGAGAGTTTACAGTACTTAATCTCAGGAGAATATTGTGTAAACTGTTATTATCCACGACGAGTCTCTCTGACGCCGTCTGTGTTCCTCTGCAGGGAGTCTGGTCACGCAGTCGTACAAACAGCATGATATTGGAGGGATGGACTGATCGCTGCTGTGTACAGTTAGTGAAGGAGCCACCAACAGACTTAAGCAAAGAGACACAAAGCCTGATGTCTTAGAACAGACTGTGAGCGAGCAGCCTGTCTGATGTGCAGACTGTTTCCTCTCCCGACCAGCGTCGCAGGGAAACTCCCCGGATCGCTTGACAGGAGCCGACAGAGTGAAGCAGTCGAAGACGTCACAGTAAAGTGTCCTCTGTCTCTGTAGGATTCATCATGTATAGAACACGTGTGTCCTGATAGTGTGTCGTCTTTCTTGTTGTTTTTATACGTATTAAAACATTTTGATTTATAAATAATTAGCTGCTGTGTGGTTCTGTGTGCATGCCTTAACTCGGCTGCTGATTTCTAAAAGCTGGAAAAAAGATTTGCAAAACATATTTAAAGGGACAGTTCACACCCAAAATCAGAAATGCATATTTTTCCTTCCACCTGTGGTGCTTTTTATCAATCTAGATTGTTTTGGTGAGAGTTGCCAAGTGTTGGAGAAATCGGCCGTAGAGATGTCGGCCTTCTCTCCAATATAATGGAACTTGTGGTGCTAAGAAGCGGCAAGAAAGTGCATTTGAAAAACTCAACAGCACTGTCTCTTACGTAAGATCAAGACCCTGTTACGCAAGATAATCCACAGACCTCGTGATGAGCAGGTTCATGTAGGAACTATTTTCTCTACTGAACTACTCCAGCCAACGAGTGAGTAGATGCACGCTTCCTTGTGCGTGGTGATACGGTCGATACCTCTAACACTCGGAAACTCACATTAAAACAATCTAGATTGAGAAATAACACGACAGATAGGAGGAAAAATATCTATTATTGTGTGAAATGTCTTTTTAATGTTTGTCCTGACGTTCAGTTTGGTCCAAGGCTAATTCACAAAGCATGTGGAGCCTGTTTTTACTATTTTAATTACTGTTATATTAAACGTGGTCTTTAAGAATGCATCCGTTTTTATTAGCTTATCATATGTTTTCTATAAAAGTCTTTACTTTTTGAAAAAATTCAAATATTTCAGGTATTTTCATTACAAGTTTATTTTCATCATTTCATACTTTCATCCTGACACATTTATACATGTTTTACTAGTCAACCAAACTTTATTTATTTATTTTTTCTTTCCGGAAAAGTTTCTTGTTGTTTCTCGTGTTTTTGTTAAATAGTTAAGTCTTTACTTTTTACATAAGTCATTACCAAAGCGTTTTAATAAATTTAGTATAGTGGAGTATAAGTATAAAGTAGCATAGAATAATGTAGTAAAGTACAATTTGGCTCAAAATGTTACTAAATTAGACTACAGTATGTGGGAAATACATGTAAGCCTACTTATTTACCACCACTGCAAACTAAGCTATTTTCCTAAATGTAATATATATAATATTAAAATATATATTAAAGTGTACTTTTCCATTGCTACTGAGGGATAAACTCTTCTTTTTCTCATTTAGATAACGGCTGTACTCATTTATCACATGATCTACTGTATGTTTCCACTTCTGGATCCTTGCACGTCATTGCTGTCAAATGTTCCACCTGTCCAGCCCCGACCAATCACAGTGAAGTGGGCGGGACATCAGTGACTGGCAGTAACGGGGAGAGGTCCAACGACCTGTCAATCAAGCAGCCAATCAAGCTGGACAGAATAACACCGGACACGGCTTAAAAAATAAAAGCAACAACCAAACCGAAAGCTTTTTGTTTTAGGAAAAAAAGTCAAGAAATACTAAGTTGACATAATGTCATACATTTCGAAATATTTAGTGGTGTCATTACAAGATGCATGTGGTGATTGAGTTATTCTGATTTTTAATTTAGCAACAATCCGTCTTTAGAAAAAAGGAACACAAGTCATAATATATAACATTGATAAAGTATTTTTGTCTCAATAGTAGGTATTTTTTTGTAAACGTATGACTTTTTTCTTTTATATCTATATACTTCTTCCATATTAGAAATGTGTTCTTGTAATATAAATTGTCTTCTCTTAAAATAACTTCTTGAATATTATGAATTTTCTTGTGAAATTACAATCAGCCCATCTTATTGTAATATAACTTTTTTCTCTTAATTTAACAAAATTCTTACCATAATAGGACCTTTTCCCACTAGTAGTACTAGTACTAGAAAAAGTACTTTTTCTTATAAAGTTACAACTTTCTCATTAAACTAACTTAGTCGCAAAAAACGCATTTACGTGTGATATTAAAATATATTGCCAAATTCTGAAACTAGTACTCAACTTTTACATTTTCTGCAAATATGTAAATGTATTTGAAAGCAGGGGACTTTTAGTCAAGTATTCCTCAGATATTGATTAGGGACTTTTATTTTGAAGTCTTAATGGAAAGTCTTATTTTGGTGGGTAACTGCCGGGGCCGGGCAGCAGCAGTAGAAGTAAGTCAGTCCTGTGGTACTTCTGAGTTATTGCTAGCAGACAGTAGTACCAGTCGGACTACTTGTATGTTGCCGTGCCGTCGTGTGTTACTTTCTGGGCGTTAACGGGAGCTCAGTTTGTCGTCGTTGGTGTGATGGAACTGGACAAAATGGACGAGAACGAGTGGAAGTATCACGGCGAGGGGAACAAGAGCCTGGTGGTCTCACACGTACAGGTGAGCAAGGCTAGGCTAACACGAAGCTACCCCAAGTTTGGCTAAAAGCAGGAGGAGTGTATACATTTAGCTTTAAGAGGACACACTTTTCTAACGTTAAATATGCTTCAGCTCGGCATTGCTGTCGATGGAAACTTTATAGTAACTATCTGGAAAATATGTTTATAAGTGAAGGGTGAAAGGTCAACTGCCAGGATTTTATTTCTTTAACGTTAGCTATAGTCGTTACCATTAGCCTGTGTATGCTAGCTTAGCCGGGCTTGCTAGTCAAGAGTTCAAATGACTCCAATCAATAACAAAAATATTGTTATACAGTGACAACAACGCTTAAAACCACCACTAGTTTTTGGAAATTGCATATAGATGTGTGTCCAGTCAAAGTAAAGGACTGACTGTGTGGTGTTGAGTCATAAAATGTAAGATGTAACAGGCTTCTGTGGAGCTAATTTAACCGTTAGCAGCAGTTACTGTTGGGAGTCAACACCACTGTCTAACGGGACCTGCCTGCTAGCTGAGTCTGAGGCAGACCGTTAAGACTTTTAACTTCCATGCAGGTTAATCCGCCGCTGACACACGCTGCCCTGACCCGGGCAGGGTGGTGGAGCCGCTGGCATGTCCCTTACCGACTGTGGGAAAGTCTCCTCCACGAGACTGGTCTGGTCATGTTGAGCAACCGGGGACATGAAACATTGTGAGAGTGACATCACAGCCGCGGTGTCGTAATCCACTCAGGAGATGTCGAGCTTTTTTAATTGTTTATATTTACTTTTTTTTTAATATATATTTTCTATAGGGATGGGCAATAATTCAATGTTGCTGTTTACTAAGTTTAAATGGAATGATACTATTGTGTGATGGGATCACTTGAACCTCTGAGTGAGATGGACCTGCTTTTTAGTATCGATAGCAAAACGTATGCACGTATTGCTCTACACACCCTTTTTTGTTTTTGGTGTCAAATGTTTTCCATTTGAGCCCTGCCCTTCAGTCAGTCCTCTACTTTGTTGGTGTGAGGGGGAGAATGCTAATTTTAGCTAACAGGTGTTGGATGATGAGTGAAAGGGGACCAAACCTTGTCCATAAGAGTGCATCTTATGTTTTCTAAATGAAGTGTGTTTATAAGGCCACTAAGCATCTTTGTAGAAGAGACTTCTTTCTTTCTCCAGTGCATGATGAGCAGTTTCTTTTCAATGATGGGAAACATTGATCTTAATTTTAAAACCTCAGCATCTACTCCTAGAATAATTTGGTTCTGATTTCTTGCTGGATTTGGGATATTAATTTCAAAATATTGTTTCAGTAGCCCCTTTTTTTTCACTGGACAATTTAAGTGTTAACTATTGTCTAAACACAAGCAGTTGTACAAGGACTTTTTCCAAATAAAATGCAGTCTAAAACTGGCAAAATTGTCATTTAAATCCGCAATTACATGATCAGAAACTTCAGTTCTTGACTGTTTTTTCCAGACTGTATGTTTTTCATTGTTGATGGTTATCATAACTTTACAGAAGCAAAAACTGAAACGGCTTTAATCATACAGCAATTTTGAGTTTCATTGTTGGAATATTCTCTTAGCTTTACAGATTACGATGACTAATTTTGTTAAATATGTTGCATTGTTCGGTTTAGGTATAACTAGATTTGTAATATTTCTTTTTTTAACTTGTGTGCAGGACAAGCCCCTAAGGCAGGGAAAGTATCACTGACAGAGTAGCAGGATCGAAAGAGAGATAATTGCATGTAAAGATACATCCTCTTATTTAAAACGCTTTAATTCAAAGTCTGACTAATGGTGAAACTAAGTCTAAAAGTGAAACTAAGTCTAAAAGTGAAACTAAGTTGCCCCTAGAAGTAGAAATTCAGTCGCTTTCCATCACTGAACATTCGACTGTAATATGTAGACAATTTCAAAGCTGTAAGAAAAAACATTCCATGCAACTTCTGCCACAAAGAAGTGTCACCAATACACGTTACTGAGGCATTGAGACCTTTTATTACTGAACTACTAAATGCTATTGTAGTACTACAGTGCACATAAACACAGAATTCCTGCATAACCTGATGTCTCTGAACTATGTGGTTTCTTGTGTGCACACTCACTGCTCAAAGATTAGGGCTGTACCGAATAGTTTGAAGCTTTTTTCATAACGTTAACATTCAAAGTCTAAATCAACTTGAATGCTGCGCAGCTTTTTTTCTTTTTTTGCCTGTCCGTTTATTCTTTTTAAACCCGGGATTTAGCACAGTTGCAGATAAAGATGAGGTTATACTAATATTATAAGTATTATATTATTATTATTATTAGATTCCAGTGGTGGCTGCGTAGGATTGTTTCTGACTCGTATGATCTGAACATTTCCAATAACTCCAGAGCGCTGTAAAGTCCACAAGTCAAAATGTATTGAAAAAAGATTAACATTATCGTTTCCTAAAATCCATGTTTTATCTAAAGAAATAATCTGCTTCAATCCATATTTGTTGACGTTAATCCATTCAAAAAACATTTTCACTGCCATCAAAAATCTGTTTGAGCTCCTGCTGGCTTTTGCTTTTTTTTTGTGAAGGGTGGTGACGCCATAAAACATGACAGACAAATAGGTTTGAATGTAAAAAGAATTCTATTCAGTGCCGCCCTTTAAAACGTCCTGATATCTGTTCTGTCATCACATTCCCACATATGGATTTTCTTTACTAAAACACACCCAAATGCTGACAGAAGTAGTCCCTGTTGTGTATTCTGTAAAGTAAGTACTATAGACAATCGGAGACACTTGTCCCGACTTGCGGTGGATTTAAGGTTTCTGCTGCACCGTGGGAAAACTATCAGTATTTTAACCCACGTCAGGAATCTCTTTGAGATGTTCCTGTATTGCCCCTTTGCGGAGCAGTTCAGGTGTGAGTCCAGGTCTGTCCCGTGTGTCCACTGATCCTAATGGAGCTTCTCTTCTGTTCTTGCAGCTTTCCAGAGTTCTGCGCCTGCTCAAGTATCCAGCTGAGGACTCTGAAAACCCACCACAGGTAAATATGAGTCAGTGTGTGTGTGTGTCAGGGGTTTTCTGAAGCTAAAGCCTGGTCCAAATTACTGCACAGTAAAAACATTTGATGCAGATCACATGGGAAGTTGTAGGAATCTTTGAGTTAATGTGTGCTTATTGATTACATTTTATTTTTGCAGTGTGAATTTATATTATTTCTGACAGACACTTTACAGAATAAACACACATTTTAACCCCAAAGTGGTCATCCCCTCTAATTTTAATATCTGGCCCAGTTTCCACCAGATTGTCTTGTTCAGTTTGAGGAGGTCGATGCTGTGAAAAGATCCATCATAAACTGTAATGAGCTCGTTTTGATATTATTAGACTGGTGTTGGATGTTGTGTCTGCTGAACCACAGACACATTCATCTCCAGCTTTTTACCTCAAAACAAACCAAACTATCTTCATCTCCCACCCATAAGACTCGATCAGGGTTCGGTGTGAGTTCTTATGTCACGGTTTATTAATTGAAATGTGCAGTGTGAGTTAACACAATGTAGAGGATTAATAAACTCATACAGTGTCTGTTCCCCCCAAAAGTAATCTTGGTGACAAACAAACAGACCAACAAACCATACCGAAAACATAGGCCACGGCGATATTGACAAAATCAAATATCACAATATTTTTGATCAAATAAACCACTTTGCTTAAAACGGTCTCATGACTGCACCTGTAGACAAACACAAAACCGGTTTCATAGTAAATAAGCCGGCTGTCGGCAGGGCTGTGTGGTGAGTTTTTCATGTTTATGAGTGAAGAGGAGAAATGTGAGTAATTTTAATGTCTGCCGGACGGATCCATGACTGAGAGGAGACGACAGATGCTGGATGTCCTGAGGCCTGGATGAAGAGCACAGACCTGGATAAAGGTTTAGTGCTGCAGTACAGAGATCCATTTAGTCACAGCTTTGTTTGTCTGTGGGGCAGCATCGGATCATACATCCTGGTCAGATTAAAGGCCTGAAGGCACAGTCCCTCCTCCAAATGTAAACTGCAGTGTAGCCCCGCCCTAACCCTAAATTCAAATGTACCCTGAGCTGCTCGTCAGCTGCTATCACTCTGAAGCGGATTAACTTCTAACACTGGGACTAAACTTTTCTGATTCAGTTAAAGATTTGTTTATGTTTGTGTTTTTTTTGTTTTTTTTCTCGTGAAGAAACGGCAGGAAAACAGACTAGTATATCTAATTCACCTATAGCTCTTCTAATGTATATGAACTTACTTTAAAAAAGCAACAATAGATAAAAAAGATATTGAGCTTTAGTTGAAATCCAGGGCCAGTTTTAGAAAACGGTGTCGAGTGGGTTAACCAGATAACTTTAGGTGTTTGTCAGCTGTGATGACAAATGGAGCAGGAGCCCAGTATGGACAAAAAAATATGTGCTTATGTAGGAAGATGACGTCTATGTTTTTAATCAGGTCTACAAAGATCTGAGCAGTTGATTGTTTGTCCAACCAAGGAAACATTTGTCAACTACAAGGGCACTCTGAGGGCGCAGAGCTCCGCCAATGCTGTTAAAATAAGTGAGAAATAATGCATGTATCAACCCTGTGATTCGGATCTGATCCAAAATTGTATGCGTTCTTCCTTGGCCCATGCTACACCCTTCCACCAGTTTTTCCCGTAACCCTGCTCGCCAGCATCAAACAACCCAAACAGACAAACATAAGCTCCCTCTCGGAGCACAACAGCAGAACAATCTGAATCCGTGAAAGAATCGTAGCATTGTTCCAGACCTCGGGCGTCTCCCACAATCTGAGCGTGAACAGAGTCGAATGGTGATCAGCTCCGTGGGGCTGTTTACTCCGAATCACATGTTGGTGATTGGTTTAGAAGACAGATAATAAGTGAGATGACCTTGTGCTCCTCTTCGGGCCTCAGGTTATACTATATTACTGGCGTTAAAATAACTCCAATCTCAAGACTGAACTGATTTTAACTTGCTTTTTACCTGCCTGTGTGTTTGTCGTGCAGACAGTGGAGCAGGCCTTCAGACAGGTTCAGAACATCGTTGACTTCAGCTCCAACGTGATGAGCAGCCTGTTGGGAGAGAAGTTCATCCACAGTGGGGTAAGACGCATACTAAATGCACCGCCTCCTACATACTCAATCATTAGGAGCTGCATACTGCGCACTAAATAAACGATTACCTCTCCAATTCAGGCCTAAAACCGACCACATTCTCGCCTGGGGAAACAAATAAAAATAAACTTAATTAAGTGACAATTTAACAGTTTTTAGCCTGGCTCAAAATCTCCGACATTTTGCAGTCTGAAGAGACGCAATGCATCGTGGGGCAGTTGAGTATGTCAAGTAAGGTCACGCCACATACTAATTTAGTTTACATCCAGGCATGTTGATGTTAAGCCTGGCTGGGACAAAAAAACAGTGCAAGAATTGTAATTAAATAATAAATAAATGTAATACATTGTTAACAAAATATTTTTATTGCACAAGTCAATTTTTGGAGCATGATGAATCCCTAATGGAAAACAAGCTCTTATCAGAAATTCACAATAACAATGAGTTAGTGTTGAAGTCTGGAGGGTTTTTAGTCAGATGGTGCCTGATTTTAGATTGAATTATAAGATAAGTTTAACATCTCAATCTATTTGTTTGTTTGGAGCAATGTTCACGATCAAAGCCGGCTCTGCATTATTAACCACATATTAAACGGATGACTAGAAACACTGCCAGGAGATCACAGTGCTTTACATACAGTAGAAAACAGAAACAAAGATCATAAACCGTCTTCCTTTTTTCTCTACAGGAAGTGGTCAAACTGCCGCTAGAGTTTGTGCGACAGCTGTCAATCAAAGTTCAACATCAAAGACCAGGTAAAACTATTTTTTTTTTAACTCTGGAAACATTAAACATTAAAATGTACACACGCACACACGCACACACACACACACACACACACACACACACACACACACACTGAAAATGGTTCTTTGTGTGCGAGTCAGGCTGGCGCTGTGATAAGGTGATGGACATCTACAGCGGCTGTGCTCTCTGTCTGCCCAACCTGACGTCTCCAGGACTCCACCAGCAGACACACACTCCTCCACTCTGCATCGAGATCAAGGTACACACACACACACACATTTCTTTTTAAGCCATAAAACTGTTTTTTAAAAAAAAAAATTTTATTAAATAGTGGCATTCCCATTGTTTCATGAAAGAAGAAGAAAACAATCCTAATGAAGAAGCAACGTTTATTCAATTAGTCAGTTTTACAGACATTGTCATTACTTTTGAGGTTGGTTTTTAATTTAATTTTAATCTTTGTAATAAAGCAATAAAGTTCTCCCTCCTGAGACGCAGCCACAGTTTCAGAAGTTTTTGCCTGTGAATCACTCTCACGTGTGTGTGTGTGTGTGTGT
>CALSBV010010288.1:530847-545456 GCA_943590825.1 Bovichtus diacanthus
AAGTTTTTGCCTGTGAATCACTCTCACGTGTGTGTGTGTGTGTGTGTGTGTGTGTGTGTGTGTGTGTGTGTGTGTGTGTGTGTGTGTGTGTGTGTGTGTGTGTGTGTGTGTGTGTGTGTGTGTGTGTGTGTGTGTGTGTGTGTGTGTGTGTGTGTGTGTGTGTGTGTGTGTGTGTGTGTGTGTGTGTGTGTTACTCACCTGCTGCTTTTGTCTTCGTTTTTAGCCTAAGTGTGGCTTCCTGCCGTACTCCAAACACGTCAGCAGAGATATCAAGACCAAAGTGTGCCGCTTCTGCTTGCACCAACACTACAAGGTAACACCTACCATGTTCCAGTACAACGACACCAACTGCAGCACAACAGCTTCTCATGTTTACTTCACTTTCACAGTTACACAAACATTGACGCTGGCAGTTCATATCAGCTGCTCATTTTTAAATCCATCAGTAACTTGATGCCCGATCAAAACTAAACTTGTCTGTAGTTGAATAAAGATTATTAATGAGGGAAGATTCCTCACTTCAGTGTTTTCCCTTAACATTACCATTAGTCTGTAGGAAGAATCAAAATGTATAATTTTCCTTTCATTTATGTCTTTACGGTCAATAACTGTCTCTCTCTCTCTCTCTGTCTCTCTGTCTCTCTCTGTCTCTCTCTCTCTCTCTCTCTCTCTCTCTCTCTCTCTCTCTCTCTCTCTCTCTCTCTCTCTCTCTCTCTCTCTCTCTGTCTCTCTCTGTCTCTCTCTCTCTCTCTCTCTGTCTCTCTCTCTCTGTCTCTCTCTCTCTCTCTCTCTCTCTCTCTCTCTCTGTCTCTCTCTCTCTGTTTCTCTGTCTCTCTCTCTCTGTCTCTCTCTCTGTGTCTCTCTCTCTGTCTCTCTCTCTGTCTCTCTCTCTCTGTCTCTCTCTCTCTGTCTCTGTCTCTCTCTCTCTCTCTCCTGTGTTTCACCGAGGACGCGGCTTTGTACAAAGAGAAAGACGCTATCAATATTAGCTGCTGTTTCAACAACGTTTGGAGAGAAAACGTGAAATTAAAAACTCGATCAGTACATGTCCAACTACAGAACAACAAACGTTTATCACTCGTCTTTCTTTCTTTTTCTCGTCCTTAATCACTTTGTGTTCTCTCTCCAGGTGGCCATTGGGAAGTGGAAGAGACGCAGTCTGTACTGTCCTCTAGACCTGTTCTCAGGGTGAGATTCATCAACTATCACATTTACTATGTGTGAAACTTATATGATCAGTCATACTGGAATAATGTGTTTAACAATAACACTGTATTTGTAGATTGGATGTTAAATAAGCTGCTTCACTGATGTTCTCTGGTTTCTCTCGGGTTCTTCAGGAACAGACAGAGAATGCACTTTGCCATCAGACACCTGATAGAAGAACCGCAGAACAACTTCAAAATATTCAAGGTGAGACACAAACGCAGCTGGAGTTTGGAAATGAGCGCTTTATCAGGTCACACCATTAGGTGTCACTCTATTAAACAGCCGCTCCCGAGCGCCTGTTTTCCTGCAGTCTTCACACGTGACCTCGTCTGTTTTCAGCTCAACTCTTTTGTCGGCTTCGTATCCAGTTTTCCATTCTTTAGTTTCTCAAAAAAAACTGTGTCATGTCTCGTCTCATCACCCTAAAAAAAACACTCGAACTTTCCAGTAAACAAACATATCGTGCACATCTTCCCCCTCCCAACTCCACTGAAATGTGATCTCTTTCATGTTGCCGGCCTCGGCTCGACAGTAAATTGCGAAAGGTCTGTCGGACACTAGTGACTCTGTTAGTCCGGACCTGGGGCTGCCCGCTGCCTCTGGAACTCTCTCCCCAAACACATCCGTGACTGCTCCAATCTGTCCTTCAAATCCCAAGTGACATGTTAACCATGGTGCTGATGTTATTTATGACCGAGCTACAGATGATCTCTGCACTTTATCTCTGCTTGAGATCTCAAGATTTTTTGATTCAGTCTGTTCACTTTGAACAAAAGACTTGACAAATATTTGTGTGTGTGTGTGTCAGGGCGGTCAGTGCGTCTACAGCAGTAAGGAGGGCAGTGACGACTCGATGGACCTGAACTCTCTGCTGCATCATCTCCGACCGTACTTCTTATACGGAAACCACCGAATCAACAGTCACATGACCAGCAAAGCTCTTCTGAACGACTTCATCCAGGTAAAACCAACACACACACAAATCTACAGTGTTTTATACACAAGTTTCCTTTTATTTAAAAGTGAAAATATGTTGGTGTTGCACAGCAGGTGTCACAACGCTGCCTGGTCTCCTAAAAATGACATTCCTGTACAACCAAATTGCATTATCAATTATGTTTCGAGGGAGACGAAGTATCACAGATACGTTTCTGATCAGTGTGTTGACGTCTGGGCGGATCAAACGCCGAATATTCACTGACTACTGTTGTCCCGTATGAGACCAGATGTCACATTTACGTCCGTAACTTAAATAACTTAATAAACGTACTTATTTTAAGACAGACCTTGATCTTTTTTCGAAACCTAAAATAGTTTTATTTAAATTATTTATTTATTTGTTTTATTTTATTTTATTTTTTTCAATTCACAATTTTAACCATAATCCGGGAGAAAATTAGTTTCCCTCAAAAACTTAATTGAGAATTGAGTTCAGTTGTATGTGAACATAATGTTGCAGGAGACGTTTCACAACGTCAGTTTGAAGTTGCATTTTTTATCAGATGGTCTTATTTTTAAAAACACTGGATTGAAATGAGATATTTACAAGCTGTATTGACATGGTGTACTTTTATTTTTACTTTTTCATCTTAAAATTGTAGATATTTGTTATTCTGCCATTATTGATCTGATATGAAGGTTTAACGGGGAGACTCTCCGCGACAGTGCGGATGTTTGGAGTGGACTCTCTTTGTCTAACAAACAATCTTTGGCTGAGTGAAGACACCGGCTGCAGAGAGGAAATGAACCAGGTTTCATTAAGCGTATCTACCTACACTGTGCTGAAGCCTCATGAGAGAATATTTGTCTGTCTGTAGGTCTTGGTGAACGCCCTGCTGAGTGCTGGAGGAGGAGACGGAGGGGTGGTGACGGACAGACGAGGAGAAGGACGGAGCTTCTGTGAAGCGAGTCTGTTCAACAGGGAGAGGATTCGTCACGGTCAGAACCCGTCTGTCTTTCAATGGAGCTTTAAACTCCACTCAGTTACAGCTGAGAGGATCGTGAAGCTCACAAAGTTCAATGTACTAAACGCACAGTATGCAGACTGTCAAATCAAACATTAGTAGCACTTATTTATTTATTGTCCTTAATAGAGCAGCGAATAATCAGAAAACAAATCTGCAACTGTTTTGTTCAATGTGATTATTTTCGTCTTGTAAACTGAATATTTTTGCACTGTTAGTTGGACAAAAACAACTTTTTTGCTCAATAATATGCAGGTTTCTTTCTGTTTTTTTTTAGTTGCTTTTCCTGCTTCCTTTTTTCTCTCTTCACTAGTAACATAAGATCACAACTTTAATGATTTAGTGAAGTTTGTCGCGCTGTGACGTTCCAGTTTTGCTGGTGTGAATTGTAACTACCTTTTGTAGATCAGTCCAACAGATCTGTGCCTTCCCTCTTACAAAGCTTTACAAAGCAGCAGCATCTCCCAGAAGTGTTTGTGTTGAAGTTTGAAAGTACACAAACATTTTTGCTCTATTCCTGATTTTTAAACATTTAACAAACGTTTCGGGAACTAGAATTCTGACCTGAAACTGTTTGAGAACAGAAAAGATGACCTGTCTGTCTGTCTGTCTGTCTGTCTGTCTGTCTGTCTGTGCTACAGGCTCTCAGGGTTTACCCAGCGACAGCGTTTTGTACAGGATTCGTCAGACTCAGATGTTGGACACTCAGGACATTGAAGGACTTTACCCTCTGTACCGCCGAGTGGAGCAGCACCTACAAGACTTCCCCAAGGAGAGGTAACGTAGTTAACAAGGACCAGAAGAAAGCTGTATAACAGTGTTTATTACATTACATACTTACGCTTCACTTACGAAGAGGCACCGTCTGGTCTGTGGCATCACTTCCTGTCTGTCTCAACATCAGAACTCGTCTCCAGATGGACGGGCCGTACAACGAGGCCTTCCTGGAGAAGCTGCAGAAATGTCCGACTGAGGACGACGGGTCTGTGGAGTACGCTGTGGCCAAGGTGAGACTGAGAGCTGGAACCTGTCAGGTTCTCTGTGGTGTCCAGGTTTCCTGCTATAACATTTCTCCCAATATCAGCTGACTGTCGTCATACGCTGGTTTAATCATCAGTACAAACTGAGCTGAGAAATAATCTTTTTTTTTTATTACCTTTGATTTTTTTAAAAATCTTTTCTGATGGCATTTCTTCTCCTTAATTGCTTCTAAATTGTGTTGTACTTAAGTGTCAATCATTTGCAGCAGTGTTGATGGAAAAATAGATCAGGAATACTCGCACATATCAAAAGGAAAACGGCACAGTTTGGCTGCTCGATGCTTTAAAACACTCAGACGCTTCAGTGTTAACGTCATGAAGTGGAAGCAATGTACCGACTCATTAACAACAGCGGCTAATTAAATGTTTTTCTTTTTGTAAATCAGTTACTAAATGTTTCCACCCTCAGGACACACACAAGCCTAAAAATGGTCGCATGTCTCACTGCTGTGTGTTTTGACTTCAGGTCCATCAGTACCGTGTCGCCATGACAGCCAAGGACTGCTCCATTATGGTTGCCCTGGTGCCCAGCAGTGAGGAAGAAAAGGATGATGAAGGGTAAGCGTTTAACTCTGTTGATCACTTACAGGAGTCTCATTAAGAGGTTAACTTTCAGACTGCAGGCCACTGAAGTTCACTGTAAACAAATAACATTTCTGTTTACAGTCAGTGTTTCCCACCAAAACAAACATCATTTACATCAATGTTGGCAATCCTCTTTTCCCAAACAAACTCCACAGCAGAGATGAATCAAGTATTCAGACCTACGTAAAAGTAGTAATACTGCAGGGTATAAATACTTTGTGACAAGCAAAAGTCTAGAAATTACGGTTTTATTTGTGTAAATACAAAAGTATTAGAATCAAACTATACTGAAGTTACAAAAAGTAAAAGTACTCATTATGCTGAATTGACCATTTCAGAATAATATACATTATTGTATTATAATTAGTGATGCATTAATGAGTAAGCACCAACTAGTTCTGACAGTTAGAGTAAAAAGTACAAAAATACCCTAAATGTCGTGTATAAAGCAGCATAGAAAGAAGAACGTGCTGCACTACACTACTGCTCAGTTGGGATAAAAACACAGTTTATATTTGTTAACTAACAACTGTCCACTGGAAGTTAAAGTTCTATGAAGACATTGAGCATCATGGTACATTTACAGCAGATTAATTCATTTCGATCACAAAAAAATACCGAATACATTTTCCTCTTTTTTCTGACACTTTTATGAAGTAAGCCATAATAATAATTTTTGGTTTTAGCCTTAGTTTGTCATCCATTTGAGGGAAACTTGCTGATTATAACCTATTGATGATCTAAACGCACCAATCATTGGTCTCTGAAGACCGTTAAACGGATCTGTGTAGCACCCAAGGCGCTCCACCAGGTGGAGACAGACATCAGCGCAGCACATCTAAACTGAACATGACCAACTCTGTTCTTCCTGTTCATTTATCCCCCTCCTCCAGTATCTCCAGTCAGAGGCAGCTCAGGGACTTCCTCTCCCCCAGACCTCCTGCTTTCTCCTACTCTGTCTCCATCTTGGATCTGGATCCGAAGCCGTTCGACAGCATCCCCCGTCAGCTGCGTCTGGACCAGAGGATTGTCTCCTGCTATCAGAGGACTGGCGTCGCCTTGCCGAAGGGCTCTCTGCCGCCGCACTCCGGCATCTTCTCTGCTGCAGAGAGGGAGGACTGCACGCTGCTCTTTCACCCCGTGTGAACGGCCAATAAGCGCCGGACGACCCTGAAGACGAAGACGAAGACGAAGACTGACGCCGCGCTGCTGCTTCAAACGGAGATGCAGAATCACTTCAGACCAGAGCTGTTTATCTGAACCTAGACTGCATCACTTTCTCTTCACTCGGCTCATGTTAAGCAAAATTTTAATATCCAGGAAGTCACCACTAACTCAGACGTTTTAAGCGACTTCCGGATATTTCTGTTACTGATTCTAGAGTTATTTGTGTCGTCGTGGCGACCGAGTTCTCGCTCCTGTCAGGAGGTGAATCCGAAACGTCTGTTCAGTCATGATTCATATTTATTAGAAAACGTACAGGGGGCTTTGTTTTTTTTTTTTTTCCACTTTGGTGACGAAGGGTTTAGATCAACCTCCTGACAGGATTTTTTTACGGTTGTCATGGGAACAACATGACAGTTTACGTTATCCATGGCAACGTTGCTGACAGCGTAGCTCTGAGACGGAGAAAGAAAGAGAGAAGAATGAAAGCGATGGAGCAGGTCGTTGGGCGTTGACGTACGTATGATGTCATTTCCTGAATGTAGGCGGGGCCTCTGCTAGAGGCGGAGCCAATATGTAAGTCCAGGTTGAACTGTAGCGACACAGAGTGCTGCAGGGATGACTCACTTATTTTTTTATTTTAGGCCAACCCGGAGGTTAGCATCTCCCTGCTTCCCTCGACAAAAAAACAATAAGATTTTTCTATTGGATTTTGAATTATTGCAGAAAAAAAACTGTGGCAAACACAAGTTTGATACGTTTTGAAAATAATCTTCACTTTTAGGATTTTTTAACTTTATAGTCAAACTACAAAATACACTAGTCTCATGACTTCAGCGTCACCACCACTACTAAGCTTCCAACTTGGAATTAGATTTTGCGCGCTTACCTCTTTAACAAAAGCCTTTCCTCTTACTGTGATAAATACAAGTTGGAAGGTTTCAGTTACAATAGTTTGCAGGAGCGCGAGTGGAAACACGAGGCTGTAAAGGCGGACGAGTGAGTAGATGAGTTTCTGTGATGGCGGTTAATGTCCCCGACAACCTCATTTGCCACTTTTGCCTTTTTTCCCCCCACAATTCACGAATAGGGGTATTTACTGATGGATTCTATGTTGAACAAAACGTTAATCTCTAAAGCTTGTGTTAACCGCAGGCCTTATTTCGGGCATCTAACCAAAAACCCATTCAGAAAGCCATTGACTTTGAGACGAGGGAAGCAGAAACTCATTTCCTGGTTTTAGAACTCATTCCTGCAGCACTCCATGGTAACGGGAGCACTAGTTACCATAGCTACAGCCACAGAGGAGGGTCTGTGAGTCTCGGAGACTGGATGGAGGAGACGGCTGAGCTGTGCTGGACTCCACGGAGGTCCACGGAGGTGTTCAGTCACGCCGATCAGCTGTTTAATGAGACGAGGTGTCTTCAGTTGGGTTAAAAACCTTCATGCACCTGGTGGCAGGTGAAGCGTCGCTCCTCCCTGTTTGTTTGACTCGGCGTGTTAACACATTCAGGCATTTGTGCCGCGGTTGTTGAAGGTCAAATGTTTGTGACTTTATTTTATCTTAATCAGGGAGGAGAGTAGAGTGTCGTTAAAGGGTCAGTTCACCCAAATAAAAGAATTAGGTCATAGGGTTTATTTTCTCCTCCCTCGACCTAAATCTTTCCATTTGTCCAGGTTTTGAGATTTCTGCCCAGTTTTAGATTTTCACAGCATTAAAAAAAAAAATGCATTTTAATGAATTATTTAATGAATTACTTCTCACTTGCAGTGCCATTGTAACTCTGGATTACCTACAGAAAACACTGGAGACAGTTATTAACCATATTAGTCTTTAAAAAAAATATTAATCCAGAAGAAAATTGTTCCAAAAAAATTCCAGTAAATTCTTAAAAAAATGTTGAACTAAATTCCACTCGCCACCATTTGTTTTGTGGTGGAGGCCAAAATCCATCTATATATCTTAAACCTGGACAAATAAAATAAAAAATCTGCATGGAGAGATTTCTCTGGAGGGAAGAGAGAAAACACCCAGTGGCCACTTTATTAGGTACACCTGTACAATATTATCCAATCCACTACAACAGCCCTGTTATAAATTACACCTTTATAACACTTTTAATGTTCATTTTGTGCTGATACCATCAGAGGTTATATTATCTTGACAGATGTTTCTAATGTTTTGTCCACTTTATTTACATAGGGGGGCAGAACTCAATATAATCGTCCTGTACGACACCACCCGAAGGCTAATTAACATATAGTTGAACATTATGAGATTCGTATGGGCTGTTGTATTGTCTTTAGAGCTGTAATGATAAACCTACTAATCAGTCGATCAACAGCATAATAATCTAAACTACTTCCAGAATCAATTAATCGTAATTCTCCATTAAAAAATGGCATGTTTGATATATTAAACTCAGTCTTTTGGTCTGACAAAACAAGACCTTTAAAGAATTTACCTTTGACTTGGAGAAACTGGGATGGATTTTTCAATATTTTCTAACATTTTATAGACCGAATCGGCAGATTAATCGTTAATGAAAAAAGAATTGTTAGTAGCAGCCATAGCCTTCGTAGTATTGAATGTATATATCTAAATCATTTGGGTGAACTGGCCCTTTAAAAGGTCCTGCTGGGACCTCTGACCAAGCAGCTCTTGTAGGGTTCTTCAGGCGAAGACGTTCATGTCCAGCTGCCTTTTTTTCGTTCTGTTGGAGAATAAGCACATTATTTTAACTCTTTGTTGGAAGAAAAGCAGCAAATAAGTAGTTTGTCTAACACTCCTGTGTTTACTTACCTGGTGATATGTAACTTTGTAAAGGTATAGTTACAATACACTTCAGTGCCGCGAATATTTGCTCCGTCTCTTATTCACAATTTGAGCCCAAACCACAAATTTAGCCACAAGTTTGCTGTTTTGATGCGGACTCAGAGTTCACCTTTGACCTCTGAGTTCACACAGTCGATAAGATACACTGATGCAATGTGTCATCCCACTACCAGCCTTCACTGAACAGAAGACTAATGTGATCGTACACTTGCAGAGCAGGAAGCGCAGCCAGAGCAGAAGATTTTAAAGCTGCAGCCCTCTTCAGACAGGAGAGCCTTGTGCTGCTGCGCCGCTGGTTTTTGTGCCATAAGTGGCTTGTTGTGTGTTCGTCCATGTGCCTAAATGTTCTGGTAGGGGTGGTGGCGTGCGTGTGTGTGTGTGACTTTGTTACAGGCTGCGTCCACACACGACTGATATGAGACAAATCCATGCTGGTTTGTTCAGACTGACATCAGATCAGTTTTGGAAACTGCTGTGGACGCAGCCGTAAACTCTCAGTACCTCAAACTCCTGACGACCCGAAGCGTCGTCTGATGTTTGCAAAACGATGCATTCAGGAGCGCTGGGAGGTTTCTGACGACGTGAAGGTGACAACGAGTGGCTTGCGAGTCCAGCTCTTTGTCACCACCAGGAGACGAGCGTCGAGTCCAGATGTTTGTGTTCAGATTATCTCGGGTGTTTTTGTCGTCGGGTACAAACCTGTGATTTTTTTTAATCTCCTGGTGACCTCATCGTCCTCTCAAACCTGCAGCGCTCACGGAGGCTTCAGATAAACTGGTAACACTTGACTTCAATTCCTGTTTACAGTGTCCACTCTCCATCAGCCAATCAAACGTCTGAAAACAAATCGCACTACAAGACTGAAACTTCCGACGACAGAAACCCTTTTACACTCCACTCTGCTGCGTTTACCAGCGTCACTGATGTGGTCAGTACTTCTGTCAGACACTAAAAAGGTTTAAAACGAGGCAGATTTCAGCCCGTCAATCAACAATAATCAAACATTTCTTACTCCGGACAGTTTGACCTTTAACCAATCACGTCAGGAGTTAAAGGGCTGGAGAGTGGACCGCAGTGAACTGAACCAACCACTGATCGTTCCAACTGTTGAACTAAAAACGCAGCAGGCAGCACGACAGGAACACAGAGGCTCATGGGAGTTAAGAGGGAGGAGGGCGGGATGTCTGAGTGAGACAGTCGAAGAGTTTGATGTCATTATGATTTGATTACTTTTGAAAATTTTAAACAAATATACAAACTTAATGCCAAAGCATCCGATCACAAATTCTGTAACTACGTCTGAAAGGATTATTTTCATAATGCTGTCAGTGTGATCGTGAGAAAAAGGAGCCGCAGTTTGTGTCTAATCATATTCTAGGACTTACGAGGGTTCACGGTATCAGACCGCTCAAGAGTATGTATCTTTAACAAATTGTGAAAGTCAAATAGCTGACAGAAAAATGATCGTCAACTATTTTGATGTTCGTCGAAGTAATTTTATATGCAAAAGTTGCAGAAAATTCAGTTTTGAGCCTCTTAAATATGGAGATTTCCTGCTTTTTATATCATATTAAACTGAATATCTTTGGACTCACAAAACATTTGACGAAAACTGGGAAGAACATTTGTCACTATTTTCTTACATTTCACAAGCCACACGATTAATTTCTAAGTGTGTTAACACTATAATCATTAAATTATCATTCAGTTATCTTGAAAGACCCTTTGGATGACGTGAGGCGGCCATCTTTACTTGTGTTTTTAGGTACTTCCGAATTAAATTTGGATATAGTGAGAAAAAAACATAAAATTTTAGTTCTCGTCACATGATCCATCTTTGTGTGGTTCAGAAAAAAATAAGATTTCATCCAGTTAAACAAACATCAACGTTTCTGGAAATCTCTTCAACGTTATCTAAGTTTTGTTGGGCTCAGATTGTCAGTTTTAAATTAACCATAATACTAAGATACAGGACAGACACAAACTGGGGCTCCAAAAACAAAGAGCTGCTAAATAAAGTAATTCCCTTTGAGATTACAGGACAACTGTAGTTGTCCTCCCGACAGGTGAGCTGCAGTCTGATTGGTCGGTTGCCTCTGCCTGCTGCCTTGAGCGTCGGCCTGCAGAAACATCACAGCACTGTGATACTTATAGACTTCTAATAACTGCGTGTGTGTAAATAGCTGAGAGAAGAAAACTATTTGAAAATACAAAGGCGACACTGCTGTCTTGCATTTTGTATTTAAATTATTTATTTTTGTAGATTTTGACCAATGAGCTCGGCTGTTACAACCAGTCACAGTCGAGCTCTTTCTATTGAATAAAGATTTCTAAGAAGACTAAACCATCGCTGTGTGTTTGACTTTATCTGTTATCAGCTCACTTTTAACATGTTGACATATAAACGGTATAACAGCGGGAGAGTGTCGCTGGGAGCTACGTGTCCTGTGAAAGGCTGACCGCCCTGATGACGGACTCCAAGGCGGCTTCAGGTCCCAGAATCCTCAGCAGGCTCTGAAAGGCCTCAGCAGCGCCGCCTACAGCCTGAGAGGGAAACACCTGCAGCGCTGCAGGGACACGGAGAGGAACAAAAGTGAACATCACTTCACCTGAGAGGTGCCGGGACACGTCAGGTCGACCTCTTGGTGTCAGAAAAACTCAATCTTCTTACATTAAGATGCTTGGCAACACTTTCATTTATACTTCTGCAATTTTCAAATAACTTTGTAAGGAAAATGGAGACTTTTCAATTAGTTCTAAATAATTTCTGAAAGAGCAACAATGATTAGTCGACTGACAAAATTAATTATGAAAATGATTTGCGGATTCCAGATTCTCAAATGTGAGGATTTGATGCTTTTCTTTCTGATATTTAACAGTAAACTAATTTTTGGGTTTTGGATTGTTAATCAAATAAAACAATCAAACGTATAAAATAATCGTCAATAATAAAAATTATTGTAAGATCAGCTGAATGTGCAAAATAAAACAATCTGTCAACAGGTTATTTATTTTACAATTCAACAATTGTGGAGAATAGAGTTTTTAAAAATAAATAAAAGTACTTTTTTTAAAAAAAGAAATTCCTATTTTCTCTAATTGGCAGCAGAAACTAATTTAGTTAGTAGGAAATAATTAGAAAATAAAAATGTTTCAGTGAAAACTAAATGTGTTGCTGTTTCAAGTTGACACTTGAGACATTTTAACTGCTGGATTCTTTGTTTTGATCAATAATTCATCTGTTACAATCGGAGAAAAGGCGAAACAGTCAAAGGTTTAATTTACAGACATGTCCCCTCACTCTTCAAAACATCGGAGCTGGTTTGAGCAGCCTGCAGACACGAGTTTTTTCAGAATAAACAAAATCTTAAAGTTGTAAATGTAATATTTTCCTAAAAACATGCATCTTATCAGCAAAAGATAAAGCATTCAAAAGGACAGTACTGTTTTTTAGTAAATACACAAATCCTGAGTAATTATCTGGCCTTTATTGAATTAAATGTGATTTTTAGGGAGAATCATTGTATTAATGATAGAGAAATCTCAGTTTTTTTGCTACATTGAAGACCCTCTGACCTCACTGTCAGTAAACTGTAGAGTGACTGACAGGCGGCATCGCTCACCTCTCTCAGGGATCTTTGTCAGCAGCTCGATCTTTGAAGTGACTCCGCCCTCTCTGCAGACCTCGACTGACCAATGAACGAACAAGACGCAGCTGTGAGGAGAAACATGCGGCGACAGGTCAGCGGAGGACACGGCTCAGGGCTGCGCGTCTGTGCTGCATCAGTAGGAGTGTATTTACCCAGGAAGCTCGGGGTGATTCAGGGTCATGACCTTTGCCTTGCAGCCTGTAGGTAGAGAGACGACAGACGGATATTTCTCCTGCAGAGAAACAAACAGAGATTTACTCTTATTATTATTATTATTTATGTCTGTTTTTGGTCTCCATAGTTGTTCCTCCAGTTCAAACCGACAGTAAAAGGTTCCCTTCTTAAAGCCATTTCAATGTAAATGTCAACAAGTAGAACGATTAGTCGATCGACAGAAAGATAAACTAATTTAATAATCCATTAATTGTTTGTCATTTTTCATGCAAAAATGGCAGAAAATGCTGTTTTAAGCCTCTGAAATATCTCAAAGATCTGCTGCTTTTCTGTGTTTTATCGTATTAACCTGAACATCTTTGGGTTTTGGACTGAACACTTTGAGAAACTCTGATTCATAATTTTTCAATATTTTCTGACATTTTATAGACCAACGATTAATCTAGAAAATAATTGGAAGATTAATTAATGGTGAAAGTAATTGTAATTGAAGCCCGAGACACAAGCTATAGTTATTTCACATAGTGACATGTCAGTGTTTAAAAAAAGAAAAGTGAAACTATCCTTTAAGTCCAACTGTCTCTTTTAACCGTTTGATAAATAGGTCCTTTCATCATAGATATATCAATAATATTTACTGACTTTGGATAAAATCTACAAACTATTTTGTATAAAACAAATTAATTGACGTTTCTTCAAAATGCTCCGTTTGTCACACTTTGTCCGATCACTTGAAACGTCGCTGTAGGAAAATGTAACTTCTGCTAAAACAATCGTTTTGTTCCTCTGACATTCATACTTTTACACTTATTATAAGCTATTATTATGCAGATCATTTACATGCACTTAATATCACAGCAATAATTATATAAAGAAAATCAATACTTTTAATCTTCTTTAAAAAATAAAGATTCTGTCGGTCACTGCTTTAGTTTTATCAAAGAATGTGCTTCTTTCAGTCTATTTCATGTAAAGTTATGGACAAAACTACGCGTTGATTTACTCCTTTTTCAAGAACAAATTGTTTGTAATTTCCCTTTAGTTCTGGCTACATCAGGTAAGTGCTAGTTCTGTCCCGGCCTGTAGAAACTTGAAGTGTTTTCCACCATTTGTTAAAGTTGTCGCAGTTGTCCAGCGGGGGGCGCTACAACATCTGAACACACAGCCTCATTCATCACACAAAACACACAAGTTTGTCCCAGAGGAGACGGAGAATACTTTGAGAGTGACGTCGTGTAGTTGTTTCATCGGCTTTACTGCTGAAACGTTGATGAATGAAAGCTGCTTCGGTTTAAAACTTCTCGTCTTAAAAACATCAGCAACATTTGTGAGTTTAATGACCACACACACGCACGTTAGGGGTGTGTCCAGGTGACTTGACCCAGAGGCATTTGGAGCTGTGTGTCTGTTGTCTGTAACAACTTTAGTCTATTTTCTTTTTATCCCAAGTCACATTTCTCATTTTGTCAAATAAATAAAAGCATATAAAGCTGTCAGGAACCAAACATACAAGAAAAATGACAGACGCCTATAAAAATGTTGAATTATTATTATTATAGAACAGTTCTAGGTTGTAAATATTGTTTTCACCATTTCTCCACACAAATACAGAGAACTGTGAGAAATAACTATAATATAGTCTTTACCTGTAAAGTAAACTAAACTTTGTAATGAAATTCATGTAAATCGCTTTAAATATTAATAATCAAGTTGAAACATGTTTACATTCTGCAGACACACTTTACTCGTCTCAACACGTTGACATCACATCAGGCAGTTTGATGAACTTGTAGAGTCTCGCTCGCGTAAACTGTGTTCTTTCTTTCTATATTATAACTCTTCATCACTATATTATAACTCATCATCATCACTATATATTAACTCATCATCATCACTATATTATAACTCATCATCATCACTATATATTAACTCATCATCATCACTATATATTAACTCATCATCATCACTATATATTAACTCATCATCA
>CALSBV010010288.1:545556-561333 GCA_943590825.1 Bovichtus diacanthus
TAACTCATCATCACTATATTATAACTCATCATCATCACTATATTATAACTCTTCATCATCACTATATTATAACTCATCATCATCACTATATTATAACTCATCATCATCACTATATTATATTATATATTATCACTATATCCGTTTTCCTTTTCTTTTAATGCTCCTGATTCAACACTTTCACTTTAAAGATGCTTCCAACTCATGAAAAGTTCAAACCCACGATCACAAACCTCTGACCGCTGAAAGTAGTTCCAGCTGATCTGTTTTTCTCTTGTTTTCTGTGATTTGCACGGTTTTTATGTTGTTGTGTAACTGCTTTTTACAGCATCACTGTAAATGAGGGAAACCTCAGTGAACTTTATGGAGTTTGAATAAAGGTTTGAATGAATTCATGAATTTCAGGGATCTGAGCTTTAAAACCTCTCAAGTAAATGTTATTCCTAAAATTATACTTAAACTATTAGCAAGTTAGAGGTTCATTCATCCATGTAAAATATTGTATCCTTAATGGGGCTGATGTGAAATAAAAAAACAGATGCCCAGTCACTTTGGACCTTCTGTAAATCCTTTCTGATTATTAAACATTTATAAGTCCCTTCAGTTTCACTGAACCAGAGGACTACAATTAAAAATGGTGGTAAAACCCTGAGTGAAATGTTTGTACTTGGTATTTTTTATTGTTATGTTTTGGTGATATTATGGTTTTGTTTCATTATTTTACAAGTAAACTACCAGCGTTGTGTCTGGATAATAATGTTGTGTTGAGTTTCCTCTTTAATTATTTCTCATCATATTCACTCATTTTATAAACAAGCTGATTTTTATTGATTTGTTCCGGGGGGCTTTTATTTAAACTGAGTGGGGAAAAGTTTCTCACATGAGGTCTTTTCTAGTCGAGGTGGGATGTTTGGGGTCGTGCGACCTCTGACCTGCTTCACCGCTGCTTCAACTCGTTCTCAGACTTTCCAGTTGTTTTCTCCACAGAAGTCTTCATGTTTCATAAACCTGTTTTTGTCCTTCTCTCTGTGGATATTAAACTTCCTTCGGCCCGCTTTACTGTCATTCTCCGATATCCTGCGGCATGTTGGCAGTGTCGTTCCCTCAGACAGGAAGACAGATGTCTGACCTGTCTCACTCTCTCCGTCTTTATTTATTACTCTCTCCCTCTCACTCTTTTTGTCCCAGCTGCAGTAGAAATCCTGGCTTTCCCTCACAGCTCTATTAGCCTGCTCTGCTCCTCACTACTGCCCCTCGATCTGAGAGACACAGAGAAACAAAACACACACACACATACATACACAGACACACACACATACACAGACTCACACACATACACGCACACACCGCTCCTGGAGCTCCTGCAGAACCAGAGGAGGAGAAAAGAGAAAAGAATTTGGCCTCAAGTCCTGCAGCCGCCTTCAAACTGCTGGTAAAGTAGAGTTAATGTCTGTCTGTCTGTCTGCCTGTCTGTCTGTCGTGATGGTTTGTAAACAGTTGTTTCAGTTGCTGTAGATGATCTCCACAGGTCCAAGAGAAAAATAAACTCTTGCGTGCACACGTCTGTGCTCTTCCTGGTTTTTATGCAGCACTCCCTAACTTTCCCCTCAGCACGCTGATGATGTTCTGTGGCGTTTGAAAACATCAACAATGAGCTAAGAAGGATTTCTGGGGCGTGAAATAACTAACTGTGGTAGACCATCTTTATTCAGGTTTTTCAGATTATTATTATTTGTTTTTGCAAAATAACCAGTTTTTCACTTTACGTAATTTAAAGATACGAAATACGTTTTGAAAATAATGAACTCATTGAACAATATGACTTCCACAAGGCTTTTCTTTTAACGCGCACATTTCCTGTGATCAGTTTGTGCTCCATGAATACGAGATTGTTGAATCCGATTCAGAGTGCGAAGAGTTCTGCACTGCGTCTACGAGACATGACGAGTCCGACACAACACCCAGAGCTTTATGCAAAAAAAGTGTCTCTTGGTGGGGAGCAGATCTCTCAGAGGTGCAGAACACACACTTCATGCTTGTTGGCGGATGCAGTTAGAGGACGTCAGTCTGTCTTTGTTAGTCTGTCCGGGCCCCATCAGCCCTTTCTTCACTGCAGGAATGTTGGGAAACTAAAAACGATGAAAAATAAAGATGAGAATGCTGGAGCCACAAAAAACTATGAAGCGGTGCGATGCTCTGGTAATTATCTATAGATACTAAAGTATTTATTACAAAAATGCTCATAAAAGCTCAGTAACTTCCAGTTTTTAGAGACTCAGGACAGAGATACACGTTGTTACAGATGCTGGAGAAAGAGAAGCTAAACTCTGTCACCAAAGAAACCGGGATCAGGATTTTTCACAATTTTCTGACAGTTTATAGACAAAACACAAAAAAAAAAAAATCAAAGCAGGTTAAGTGAAAGTGACTGTTACTAGACTCTTGTTGTTGACTTTGAACCAGCTCACAGTGAAACTGAGGTTTTAGGAGGGACAACAACTGTCCACCAATGACAACTACACGTCAGTCACTTTTTCACTTCAGTTTTTTCTTACTGAAAACGCATGGAAGGTGATCATAAAACTGCGAGCTGTTCTTGAGTCGGTGTTTTTCTCGTCTTGATGTTCCGACAAAATAAAACACGTCTGATACAATCAGAAGTTAATGTGAGAGGGTGTCAAACTTTAGTCTTTTAAAAGTCTTCTACGACATGGTAGATTTAAAGGATGGTGTTCAGAAGTAATTTAACTGTTTCATTAACTCCCAGTTAATACGTGAAATACTGAGGGGAAGCAGACGGAACAAAACTTCATCTTAAACGCTGTCTGAGTTTCATTAAACTTCACACAAACAGCCTCCAGGTTATTTTTATCCTCTGCTGTGCCTGCTGGAAGTCTCACCGTCTGAGCCTGCTCATCCAGAAACTCAACTGCTGAATATTTTCCATTTCTCTCCCCTCCCTCCTGTTTTCTTTCCTCTGTCTCCTTTCCTATTTCCTATTGGCCTATTGGAGTTGCGGTGGGAGGGTCTCAGGGCTGACTGTGCGTTTAGACCTCCAGTCTGTGGAGCTGCAGACTTTAGTTTTGTTTTCATCTAAAAGAGACCCATTTATCATGACGTGTAATATGTGCGCTGCTGATCGCCTGTTTTTTGATGCTAACAAAGGAATCGTTGTTTAACCTTGTTAAAATCATTAACGTTTTAAATTCTAATGTTTTTACTCCTTTATACAAGGCCCCATTTACACTTACTATACTTACTACTACTATAAGTGTACATTTATGCAACCAAGTGCGCTGAAAAATTCCCACCATAGAACTTAGATTTTATACAACTAAAATAAATATTATGTTGAGCGACAAACAAACACGGGTCAGTGATGACGCAACATCACGAGGATTGTCAGAAATCTGAATTTACTGCTGACTAAACGGTCTCTTTGAAGGGAGTAGTGAACGAGAAGAGCAAAAAGGAGAAATGACTCCTCATTCTGGGGGGAAAGAAAGAATGTGTCACTTCCTGCCACAATAAGAGACACAACCAGTACTTGTACAATATTCTGGTTTCCACTGCCATCTCCTTTACTGATTACTTGTATATATATTATTTAAATTAACTTACTTAATTCATTATCTATTCTATTATTTAATATTGTTATTCGCTTCTCTATATATTTTTTTTGTTGATTTCATTGATTGTATGTAATCATAATTGTGCTTTGGCAACACATGTCAAATGTCTTGCCAAAAAAGCACATAGAATTGAATTTAGTTGAAATTGATTGCGTGAACACGGGTGTGATTTCGGACACAGTGTAAGCCACATATACGGGTTTATGTTGGCCAGATCACACACCTGGTTTTTTTTCTCTCTCGCCTACATTCAAATCAGCGTTGACACGACGCCTTTCCAAAAGGTTGTGTTAATGCACCTGAAGCTGTTTGACGGTTTAGTTACAACAATAACAGTTAACTTTGGTAACTAGCAATTATCCACCAGCTAACACAATACTAAGAATATGAGTCTGATACTGTAGATGTTTGGGTCAGTGTTAATGTTGGACTGGAACTGGAGCTGGATTACAGCGAGTTATAATTAAAAGGCTGAAATCAGCACCGTGAGCTGATCTGGGCCCAGTTATTACAGTTTGATGTGGACTATTTCTTGTGCTTTCATTTCATTTAAAAAGGTCTAAAACACATAATCAGGACCGACACCAGATCCAGGATCAGGTAGAAATGTGGTCTGAGAGTGAAACTAAGGCTCGGTCTTTCCGTTTGGGTATTTCAGGAGTGCTGCTGTTATTCTGACTGTAACAGAGGAGCTACAATATGTTGGAGGAATAAAGAAATTAACAAAAAAATAAACAAAGAATATAAATAAATAATATAGAAATAAATAATACTGGTTTATCCACGAGAGGAGAAACCTCTCTCAGATAGTTTGCAGAAATTTCTCAAACCAGACATGTGCAGATAAAAAATACATACACACACCCAGAGAAAATATCACAAAAATAGCAACAAATGTGGATTAGATGTTGTTGCAAGTCAAGTTACAGAAATAAAAACTCTTAAATAGATATATTTGTGTGATTGTCATGACAAAAAACTGATGTTTGGGCCGCTTTGATGCAGATGTACTATTATAATCTTAAAAGGTAGTTGTGGCTAACATGTTAGCAAACAACCATTACCACCTGATGAGTCCAAGTCAGAATATTCACTCTTTATTATTTATATATTCATTATCTCTGGTTGTGTCTCCACCACCAACTCCTGAGAATAACATCTGTCTCTTTAGCTGCTGATGTTCCACCATGTTGACCCTTAAAACAAACAAAAACTAAACGTCTTACTGGACATTCAGTCTTGTTTGGGCTCCATCCCAATATATCAGAAACTCCTATGATTCAACAGCACCAGCAGCTCCCATCATGCACTGGGGCACAACTACAGCACATTTATTACTGTTATTGAGGCTGATACGGAGAACGAGTTCAATCTGCTCCAACTATCAGGTGTGTGAAGGTGTGTGTTTGCGTCAGATCTCTGCTTTAATAATGACAGGACTGCTGTGTGTAGACTACTCATTACACACACACACACACACACACATACACACACACACACACACAGACACACACACACACATTAGGACCCCAGTAGAGAGCTATATGAGGGCAAGCAACAGCACTAACAGTCGTTTTGTCTGAGAAGCTGCTGCAGGTAAAAACCTCCGTCTTACATCCGTCTATTTTTCTGCAGGCGGAGAAACAACATGGATCTGTTTGGTTCCAGTTATTTTAGCTGCTGGTGTCTGCAGTAATTCAGGATTTAAATTCTTACATTTCAAACATGAAAACCAATCGTTTCTCTTCAGGATTTTACGACGTTACTGAGAGTTGACAGTTGAGAGAAGAAAGGAAATGAGGGGCGAGAGAGAGAGAGAGAGAGAGGGAGAGAGAGAGGGAGAGAGAGAGGGAGAGAGAGAGAGAGAGAGAAGGGAACGACCAACAATAAAAGGTCCTTGGTTGGACTCAAACCATGGACATATCGATTTATTGTCAGCACCTTAATCCCCAAGTTCATGGGGTACCAAAGCGTTTCTGCACTTTTGATTTCCAACTATGGCTTATGGGAGAATCAACTGTTGTATATCTCATTAACTTACAGAGGAACCGAATGCGTTTGTAGCATCAAGTATGGAAAACTGTACAGCTGCTCGTGTTATGACTACAATTTAATATTTAAGAAATTCAGCTTTTTTTGTTAAATGAAAAAAGGGTTTTGTAGAAAAACAATTCAATATTTCTCAAAGTAAGGCTTCGACATAAGCATCACTTTGGTATCAATACTTAGACCGGTCAAGTCTCGACACTGTATCAAAAACTTTTTTACATAGGTATGGTGAAGTACCAATGGAGGTAAAAGATTTTTGAGAGGCAACCTGAACCTGGTCTGTGCTGCTCTGCTCTGCAGGAATGAGGTGGCGGCTGGTAGCGGCCAGTTTGTGGCTGCTAGTGTTCCTGACCGTCTCGGACGCCCAGGCCAGGATCAGACCTCGCAACCAGGACGGTGAGATCCGTCGGGGGAAGAAGAAGAGGGACGGACAAGGTAAGGTTCTGCCTCGAAATGAAAAACACTGATATCTGACTGCACAATGAAAAAATCTCCTTCCAACAACTTCAGAGCTGTTTCATTAAATGTTTAATTTTGTTCATTAAAGAAAGGTAGACATAGAAATGTAAAAAGGAGACATTGTGGTTTTAGCAGCAGTTAACGTGACTACATGCTTGTAGCGTCTCAAAAAGATAAAAGCTTAATGTGGCTTCACCAGGTTTGAACTCTGTCCTAACATTTTATGTTCCTCTGACCATCACAAGTCAAAGTGCAGTTTTGCTTTATGATGTAAAAAACACGAATGACAGCTGTTCAACTAATAACATGTGGAGTGCCACAGGGGAGCATCTTGGGGTCCCTACTGTTTAAAACAACGTTCATAAATCACTATCTGGAATGTGTTTGTGCTGAAAATGTATTTTATATGCCACCGATTACGCCGATTTGGCTTTCACAAGAGTGGGAATACATTGAAGTGAGTCTCAAACAAGGAATTTAGTAAGATCAAGAGCTGTCTCGCAGACAAGAAGTTGTCTTTTCATATGGCTAAAGCAGAATTATTTGATTTAGTTTCAAAACCTGTCTATCTGCCTGCCTACATTGATACGGCCATGTGTTGCAGGTCCTGGGTGGGCCAGAGGTGGGCACTCTAAACCTCTGAAGATCAGACTGGGTCCTGGTCCCAGCGTCCCAGTGGAGCCTGGAGAAAACCAAGGAAACACTCTGTTCCTGGAGTCCTACAAGAACCTACATAAACAGCACTCCACCTACAACGTTATCCCAGGTAATTGAGACCAGTGACTTCTACAGATGCTCTGATCAGGCTTTTTAGGGTCAATATCAATTACTATTTAATATTATTACACATCTGCAAAGATACACGCTAACGTTTCTACATATCTCGGTGGAGAAGGTGTTATGGGTACCACACCTACCAAATAGATCTGCAACATTTATTTATTATTTTCATTACCAATCTTTTTTCAGGTAATCCTTGAGTCTATAAAATATGGGGGATATGCTTCACAATTTTCAAGTGCAAGGTGACACTTTTAAATATTGTGTTACAATCCAAAACTGAAATATTAATTTCACAATTATATAAAACAGAGAAAAGCAGCCAGTACTGAGACTGGAGAAGTTGTAACCGTCAAATATTTGTCATTTTTGAATGATAAATTATTTAAATTATAAACAGTTTAGCAAAGTTGTTGCAGATAATTTTTTTGTCGACTAATCGATAAAACAATTGTTTCTGCTCCTCGACCAAATATAACAACACATCAAGCTGATTCATCCAACTTCCTGTTGGGAGGTGAATTTGTAATGGAACAATGGTACTGAAGTGGAATTATTAACGTTATACTCAAAGTATAAAAAGAAAAAAACAAACATGTAAAAGTTGCTGAGAAACACTAGTGCGAGTTTGTTCACATGGAAATGGAAAGGCACGTTCCAGCCTTTAATAATATATGAAATCTCTGATACATCCAAAAAGAATCCTCCAAAAGCCGGTTTTAATTTGGAAAATAAAAGCATGTCTTTGATGGTTTACACACAAACACACAGAGTGTATCTTTGCATTCAAAACTTTTAATTGGAAGAAAACACAAGTTTTCTAGCTAATAAAATCTTCATAGAATTAAATAAAATCTTGAATCTAATTGAATAAAAACAGGACATTTTATTCAGACAGGATGTAAGACTCTGATGCTTCATCTTGTTCTCATAATGAAGCTGCCTGTTATTACAGCTCAGTCATTTAATGACAAATCATGACATTCCAACATGAACAGAAGGGAAAACCCAACTGTGGGAAAAGAGCTGGACAGAAAATAAAGTCCCACACAGAAATGAGGACAGAGACGTTAAAGAATGACCTCAAAGTCACGCAGAAGCCCTTACGTTTAAAACAATAAAGTGAGCATTATGTAATTAGAAGGGAAGACGGCGTTGAAGGTGGTGTGTTGTGTGATGAACCTTCTGTGATGGGACAACAACCTGCAGACTGCAGAGAGTTACAGATGTTGGGCCGACAAGATAATAATTAGTTTAAGATTAATTCTTGATCTTGGGAATAGAATAGTAATAAAATAAGAATATCTCATAGAGTATGTTTCCATCCCTTGGACCCTAAGAATGACACTTTAAAAAGAGACCTCTGCCCTCTGGTGCATTGTGCCTCCTACCTAAATCATCATTTACTGGAAATACTTATTTACATCAGCCTTCACTGCATACAACTTTTGTTCCTCAGCCAAGTTTCTTTTTTAAAAATTATGAAATTTCATTTTAGGTTATATTATCTCATGGACAAAAGATAAAAAAAAGAAAAAAAAAAAGAAAACACAATCTTGGGGATTTTGAGACTTAGGGTGGCATCTTCAAATATCTTGTTATGTCGAATAAAATGTCAGAAACCCAAAAATATTCAGTATACAATAATATAAAAACAGCAAATTCCTCTCATTAGAGAAGATAGAATCAATAAATGGTTGGTAATCGAAAGATTACCTGATTATTTAAATTGTTGTCAATTCAGTTTTTTCCCATCTCTGAATGAACTAATTGCTAATAAAAACACATGCACTGAACACCATAGCATGATAGCGCCACAGCAGAGTCTGATGCTTGCTATACTATTTAAACACAGCCCAGCAATTTACTAGACAATAAAGATATTAAACGACAGCAAGACAATATTTTAAAGAGAAAAGAAAAGCTCTAAAGTATGTGTGCTCCAGAAGAGATGACAGGGTGACAGTCACACTGCTCTCAGTAAAAAGGACAAAGATAGGAGAGACAGTAATTAAGAGAAATAACCTGAGCCTCTTAACTACCTGTGTTTCTATGGACGTAACAAAGAGCATACCATTAGAAAGGATAGATGACAGACAGGACAGACTTAAAATCGGCACAAAGAGCCTCTTCCTGCGGTATCATAGTGGTTTACAGTCTTTTCTACTGACTCACTGCCAGTCCCAGCTTCGGCCTGCCCAGGTCTGCTGTTGAAAGGTGGAGTTAATGCAGAGGGAGGAGTGGACATGCTACAAATCACTGCTTTGTCTGGTTCTGATGGTAAAATACAGGCTTTACATTTGACTAGACACACACACAGCAATTACTGCAGCAGGGCCCGCTGCTGAGGAGGACGAGGGTCATTCAAGCCTGTGGGGTCACAGCTGTAACCTAACATGCTGCGACCCCACGCTTTAATTTGCCTCCTTCTAGACTTCTGATTTGTTCAGTGATATAATTACGTCTGCTGTTGTGCTCATTGACAGATGTTCTCTCGGTGGAAATAAGAATCGGGACGTCATCTTCTTCTACAAAAACAACGATTAGTTAAGATGAGAAGTTTGCAGCTGTGCAGGTTTTTTTTGTAAAAATCGCCATTTTGCTTCTGATTGGTCGGGGCAAATTTTATCTCAAGGTGCAAACTCTGGCAGCCGGGGGTGTCCTGGTTACCACAACGTCCCCAGTTTGATTCTTACTGGGATCTTGGTTCAACTGCATCATGTGAATCGTTGAAAACTTTATTTTGTTTACCTAAAATCTTGCCATCCGCTGCCGCAGACTGTATGCAGCAACTGGAGGCGTAAACACATCTGCCTACCCAAACAGCCGATCTGTCATAAATAAGTCATTCTTGCCTCCCTACAGTGGCTGCCTGTAAGATATGGAATTCATTTTGAAATCCTGTTTGTTTATAAAAGGTATTAAATGGTCTTGCCCCTCTTACAGAACTCTGGTCCACATATCTCGCTGTTAGAGAACTGAAATCATCTGACCAAAGTCTGTTCTGAGATGCAGGACTATGTGTTAAGGAGACGCTGTAAATCAACTGTGTTGTGTGTAAAGTTCTATATAAATGAAGTTGAGTTAAGATCCACGATCGTGTCTGACGTTCGTGTGGGAGTAAATGAACGTGTCTTTTATTTTATCCACATCACGCTGGCCTCGACTGCCATATTACTGATGTTTTGCATTTGGAGCTTATAGACTGAGAAAGAAGATTTATCTTGCAAACTGATAATGGTCATTATTGGTAAATAATCAGATGACTTTATGCCCATTGTGGGACCTGTTAATAAAGACTTTGAACTACAATGAACTACTGAACTGACTGTAATGTGTCTGTTGTTTCAGGTAAGCAGGGTCAGTGTGTGTTCCAGGGCCTGACCATGTTCAACCAGGCCGTCTGGTCTCCAAAGCCCTGTGTGACTTGTCTGTGTACCGGAGGGCGGGTGGTTTGTGACGAGATCGCCTGTCCCATAATGCACTGCCATTTCCCCTTCACCCCCTTTGGGGAGTGCTGCCCCGTCTGCATGGAGTCAGGTAGAAACACAACATGTGGCAACGCCATGGTGCAACATCCAGAGGCAACAGAGACGAGCAATGTGTCTGACAACCAGAGCCAGTGTTTAAAGGGTTTCATTCAACACTTTAAACCGTGAAAACCTACGAGAATGTTTGTACAACATAATTAGTTCTTTCAAAAGATTTTATCTAACAGTAGGAGTCTCATTTTGGAATTAAACTCTCCATCATGCAAGCTATATTCCTCGTCACATGAATTAACTTAAACATTGTCCATCACTGACGCCTCAGCATGTTGCTTCCTGTTTCCATCATGGCTTTAAAAAATGTGTTTTTCGCACATTTTGGGCCAGTTCTACACACATGTTGTGAAAGTTTTAACATGTCTGTATTATTGGGAGATGCAGTAGTTGCTCATTCCTCACAGTCATACACTGCTCAGCCACGGTGTGTATGTGGAGGTGAAGCAAGAGAAAACCTCTCCAAGTCATTTTATCTATGACTTATCAGTGTGTGCAGAATACAGCATTTACATGATAGCAATAGCCATAGAAACATGTAAGTATCTGTATATATACACCGTGTATATGTCTGCTGTATGTGAGGAGTTAACTGGAAATGAAAAACACTAAAAACTGCTTTATAATCAGAAGTAAAGTGTTGGTCCATCAAGTGTTGCTGAAGTATTCTCAGATAAAGTGTTAGGGGACATTTTACACTTTCCCCACGTCACCAGCATTATTATGGTTCCTGACCTCTGAATCACTGCTCACATCTTTGATTTGTTCAGATACTGAAATATATCTGGTGTTTTGCTCTTTGACGGCTGTTTCGCCAGTTGGAAAAACAACCAAGCCAATCAGAGTTTTGTAAGCAGGGTTGAGAATCATCGGGAAAGCACAAAGTTTAACAAACCAATGAAAATGTCAACCAAAGACGCATTTCTACGACCTTACAAACACTTAAGGCTACAAGACATGTATCTTTGTCTTTTTCATTAAATATCTGCTAGATGTCGCTGTTGGCGCACAGTGTTATGAGTATAAAACACTAAGTCTAAATTATTTATTTACACTCCAGTACTGTATTTCCACTGCACGGCTCTTATCAACTTGACTCTTTGGTTTTCTATTAACAAAAGTTGTGGATAGTACCTGTTTTTTTTTTTTTGATACGACTTCGGTCGAGCTTCCAAGCGAGCTGAGCCGATACTAGAAGGTGAAACACTGGCGCCCACTGATTGGTCAGAGAGAAGAGTCACGTCCTACACAAACCCGTTTTTAAATCTCCCAACGATTGTCATAAGCGACCGAATGTTTTTAATTCACTCGACTCAAATTTTTAAGAAATCGCTATCCGCAATGGAAAACGAAATAGAGAAAAGCACCAAAAGTGAGTCAAACTCCATCATGCAGTGGAAATAATATAGGATTGCTTGAATGTACTATGGTGCTTGGTTTTGCAAAACACACATTTAAATGAATTCAAGTCTAATTCAGTATCAGCTGGCACCAACTTTGGCGAACAACAAAAAGACCAACTTTACGTGACTGTGGTTATAAAAGAGAAGTTTAATGGGATCTGGTCCAGACTGGTCTACAGCAGCCGTCTGCTCTGTAGCTACAACAAGCTGGTCTGTCTGTCTGTCTGTCTGTCTGTCTGTGTACAACACTAACACACAGCCGTCTCTGTCTGTCCACCTCCTGTCTGTCTGTCTGTCCTCTCCATCATTCTCTTTTAGTTTTCTTTATTTCTTCCTACTTTGTCCTCCTCCTCTTCCTCTCTTGTCTTCATTACTCTCCTCTTTCTATGCTATTTCTTCCTTTTTTCTATACTTTCACCTTTTTCTTTCCTCTCGACCACTTCCTGCCCTCTGATTGGCTGCCCTGCACCTCCCTACACCCACCCAAGACCCTGACCTCAGCCTTGACCTTTCTGGTGACTCCCCAGTTCCCAACGACCCCGGCGAGCCCGTAACCGTGCTGACCCAGGAGGAGATCCAGCGAATCCTCAGGCGGGAGGAAGAGGAGCACCGCGAGGAAGAGGTGCGCCTGAGGAAGAAGGATGAGGCGAGGAAGAAGAGGAGAAAGCAGAGGAAGGAGCAGGCGGAGAAACAAAGGAAGATAGTGGAGGAGAAGAGGAAGGAAGAGCAGGAGGCGCTGAGGCTGCAGGTGGAGAGAGAGGAGGAGGAGTGGAGGAGGCTGATGGAGGAGGAGGAGAGCCGGAGGCAGGAGAAGAAGAGACAGGATGAGGAAGACAGGAGGCAGAAGGAGGAAGCAGAGAGAGAAGCCAGGGAAAAGGAAAGGAAACTAGAAGAGGAAAGGAGGTGGCAGGAAGAGAGGCTGAGGGAGGAACTTCTAGCTCTGGTGGAGGAGGAGGAGGAGGAGGAAGAGGAGCAGCAGGGGGAGGTGTGGCTGAGAGGAGACGTGTTTGAGATGCCTCTAAAAGAACCTGAAGAAGAACCAGACCTCTTTCCTGCCCCGATACCAAGACCTCCTGCTGCGACAGAGGACGAGCTGGAGGAGATGGAAGCAGAGGTGGAGGAGATGGAAGCAGAGGTGGAGGAGGCAGAAGAGGAAGGGGAGGAGAGGGAGGTGGTGGTGAACAGAAGAGTCCTCCCTCCAGGCTGCGACTTCTCTGATGTCAATCTGAATTGTCAAGACGCCAAACTCACCTACTTCCCTCCTCTGTCCATTCCTGAGCTCAAGTCTCTCAGTCTGGAGGGTAAGTCAGCGGCAAGACGAGGAGAAAGTAGTGCCACAGAGCTCCACCACTTTAACACATACATCTCTACTGTGAGGGTTAGAATTTATCTGATCTAAATCACGTATCAAACACATTTGGGTTCAACTTTCACAAAGTGAAACTAAAGTTAAAAATAACAAAAACTCAAAGATTCAGTAGAGATTTTTTTGTGAGGAATTTCTGATTAGCTGCAGCCTACTTACTTTTTCACAACCTATTTGTGCATCTTATTTTACTTTCATTGTCCTAAATCAGAACTATTAACTATTAAATTGCTTAAAGGATAAGCCTGGCATTATTATAAGGCTTATAAGGCTCAGTAATTTCCTAAAAGCATTAATCAAACATAAGGAAATGATGATTTGAATCATTGGTCTGCACGTGAGATTTGTTGACAATAAGAGAAATATAGAATATGACAAGAATAATTTATATATTTCAGATCATTCATCTCAAATAAATGAACAGCTGATGGTTTCACCAGAGAACAAGCATCACTCAACAAAAACATCTTCTACCTTGTAAATGATCTTTGGCTGAGTTCAGTTTTACAGGGAGCGCATTAATACAGGGTATAACTTATGGCAATAATATTAATTATATAAAGTTGACAACCTGCTGCTGTTGATGTATTTTACTACCTGGATGTTTTATGCATTAATTATATAAAAAGAGCAAGAGAAACTAAATATTCACTACAAGATTTGTCAGTTTTACAGCTGAGCAAATTCAGGCATTTTATCAACCTGGAACAAGAATCAAAAGAAATGATTGGAACTCAATACTATATATTGCATTTAAGAACAAACTATGAATAAAACACAAGCACACTGAGAAACATACAGAAAACCTGCCAATTTTCCTGCTTTCAGTGTGAACTGACTGTAACTCTTCTGACCTGCAGGCAACAACATCACCAGCATCCCAGCAGAAGCCTTCAATGGCATCCCCAACCTGGAATGGATCAACCTGAAGCACAACAAGCTCACCTCTGCCAGCATTGATCCGAAAGCCTTCAAAGTAAGATGCTAAACCACTGCAGCCCTTCAAAATAAAACCACACTTTTGTATCCAACCATCTGTCTATCAGTCACTTCTGGTGTTTCTCTAGAGGCAACAAAGTGTGAGTCAGGTTTTTAAAACATATTGAACATCTAAAGTAATGGAGCTGGAAAGAAAATTAAAAATATAATATTCTCAAAGACCTTCAAGTGTCACAGAAAAACAAATCAGTAGATGTTTTTAAACAATCAAGCTTGAAAGTGAATTTCATAAAAAAAAGTAAATAAACAGGTAAAAATTTGCTTGTTTTTTTTAATGGGCCGAAAACTTTTAAACCATATGTAGCATTTCTACAATTAATATCTGATGTATGAAGGGGGGCAGTCAGCTTCCCGGTATCACTAGAACCTGTGTGTGTGTGTGTGTGTGTGTGTGTGTGTGTGTGTGTGTGTGTCAGGGTCTGAAGATGCTAAGGCGTCTGTACTTGGACGGGAACCTTCTGGAAGCCGTGCCCTCTGACCTACCACCCACCCTGCAGGAGCTGAGGATCAGTGAGAACAGACTGAGAGGAATCCATGAAAACAGCTTCCAAGGTAACTGCCACAGTATCCCATCATGCACCTCCTTACTGACATCAGCTTTACTGTCACAAAATACTCAACAACCCACCGAGCTGCCAACTACTACCTGTGTGAAAATGACACCATGCAACTACTGCCCCCCCGCCCTGCGACACAGAGAAGAGGCTCTTAATTGTTCAGCCCTGCTACCTTTTGATAAACTAATGTTTCACAGTACTGTTAAAAAGTTATACGAGTTAAGTTATGACAATTTCCTTTTCTGTGGTGCAGAGTAACTGTTCGACTATTATAGTCTGACAGACGTTTCTTTGCTGCGCTGATTCCGAGACAAATTTCCAGTGTACAATGACGTTTATATAATTCTTTTTTTTAAAAATGTATTTATCTTTAAGATCTCAGCAGCCTGGTGACTCTGGAGTTGGAGGAAAACCTGCTGAGTGAGGGGAATGTAAACCCTCTGGCCTTCGCTCCCCTCATCCAGCTCTCCTACCTCCGAATGGGCAGGAACCACTTCCGCACCATACCACAAGGCCTTCCCACATCATTGCTGGTATGAAATAATATCCGTTTACATAACTACTGCATCTCTCCAGCTCTTACATACTCATTCCCCACACTGGGATGCCTCATATAGCCAGACGCTTGACTTAAAAATATATTCACAGACCTTTTCTGAATTTGTCTTTTGGCAGAAATAGATCTAAAATTCTAAGAAAAGCTCAATGAACGTAATAATAACTCCAACAGCAACATATTGGTCTGAATTCAATCCATCAGGCATTCAGTGACATTATCAGAGGCTTTCTCTGAGCAGCTGGCTGCAGTCAGTCAGGAATTCAGGTTAGCTGATGCATCAGTATTTTCTTTTTGGCTCTGATGTTTAAGAATCCTCCACTAAGTAAACTCCGCTTCTACCTGTGGGAAACCAGTCCACCCAACTTGTAATTACGGCCTCTGGTTAACCACACACACACACACACACACACACACACACACACACACACACACAC
>CALSBV010010288.1:561343-577363 GCA_943590825.1 Bovichtus diacanthus
ACACACACACACACACACACACACACACACACACACACACACACACAGACACACACACACACACACACACAGAAAAATACCAGCCACGTGCTGCTGCTGTAAATCCATCTTAAAACAAACATCATTTTATGACCTTGGAGAGTTTCTACACACTCTATAAATCTAAACAGCCCATTCCCTTTCTTAGGTAATAGTCCTGACGATTGTGGGATTCCAGGATTTAACAGCTTTGTGTAGCCAAGTGTGATTTCGTTCATGGTTTAAGGATGATGTACAGTCACTAAGCAGACATCCAGAATGTGTTATTCATTCCTCACCATCATCAGGTTGCCAGGAAAAACAAAAGATTGTAGGTAGAACAAACGTGAATTTAGTTTTGAGGTGGATTATAGCCCAAAAATAGTCCCAACAAACCACAGACTTGTCTCTGAACCAAAAGCCTTCACCTAACACAACAGCTTAATGACAAACTGGTAACTCATTACAAACTACAAAAATAACATTTTGGGATCCTACTGTGACTCAAACACTAAATTCCAGGAATTGTCCACAAGTTTCCACCAATCAAAACATGTTCCTTTCCAACCCTGATGATGTGAAATATTCATTTTTTCTGCCATTCAGGAGCTGTACTTGGAGAACAACCTGATCGAGGAAATCTCAGAGACGGTTATCAATCAGACCCAAAGCCTGAACATGGTTTCTCTGAGACACAACAGGCTGGATGAGACTAAGATCGCCCCGCTGGCCTGGTTCAACCACAGGTCTGATAAAAAGAGACATGTTACTGCCTGTGGAGCGGGAATCTAGTAGCTATGTATTACAATCGTCATTCATCCCGTCACCAAAACAGATATTTTTTTTCATTTTGCTACCATACCTTCATGTGCTGTTTCAAAGAGTAAAGGAACATTTGTTTTGTCACTATATGTGATATAACAGTGTTTCTACAATCAGCTGCCATCAAGGACAATCAGTAAATCACTAACGTTCTCTCTCATTTCCATTTCCTTCCTCCCCTCATCTGCAGAAATCTGGAGTACATCGACCTTTCACATAATGACTTTTACCTGGTTCCATCATACCTGCCCAGGTCTCTGGTCCACTTAAATCTGTTGGGAAACAACATAGAGAGGATACCTGGTAGGTTGAAAGTGTTGATGTGTCGGACAAACATGAAACCGAGCAGATGGGACAAACTGTTTCACTTCCTCAAAAACTTGTTGTCCCCTCCCCAAAATTAAGAATGACATACTACTATATGTACAACAGCATGAAAAGAGCTCTAAATTTGAAAAAAAAAAAATGCAAATAGCGTGACGTGACTCAAGTCCATCAATTAATTGTTGCCCGACATAGAAATACTTATATCCCTGTTTTAATGCAGGAACTCAAGCAAACAGTGCAGAAAAAACGTAAAAATATCCAACAAGGTTATAGGAAAATAAAAGATTACAATGTGTGCATTGGAGAAAGCCAAGTTGGTTGAAGAGCTGAACACCGTTTTGAGCAAATGACCGGCTTATGCCAGCCTCGGGGGGACCTGGATTCTCTGTCCCTTTGTCTCTCTTATTCATGAAACTGTGAAAGAAGCTCCGCCATCTTTGTCTGTCCCACAGTCCCTTACTTCAACAGACCATTCAAATGTAATTATGACATTTTATAGACATAATAATGAATGAATGATCAAAATAATGGTTTTCTAGACAGTACAGTACACAAACAGGGTCATGGTCCACTATAGTCACATTGTTTCCTGTGAACACCTCCACAGGTTACGTCTTCGCCCACATGGACCCTGGTTTAGAGCACCTCTACCTCTCTTACAACAAACTGGATGGGGAGGCAGTGGAGCCCGAGTCGTTCTTCGGCTCGTACCACTCCATGGTGGATCTGTGTCTGGATCACAACCAGCTGCTGTCCATCCCGTCTGGCATCAACGAGATGACCAATTTACACTTCCTCAGACTCAACAATAACAAGATCAGGTATGAAGCCCTCATCCACAAATAATTACTTCCTTGTAATATATACATTGGCCTTTTTCCCAGGATTTATGAGGTTTCTTGGCATGAATGAAGTTAGATTTTTTAAACAGAACTATGAATAATTAATCATAAAATGGTATATATAGCTATTAACTTGATCAGAACATGAGTACAATGTTATCATGACTGATGGAAATGATGGACAAAACTATAGAAACTACTACAAACATAAAATCCAATTAGTAAAAAATGTACTTAAGTGAATTAAAGTGACAATAATACAATAAGGTGATTAAGGACAGAGCTAAAAAGGAAAAAACAACTCTAAATTCAATACAGTCCTATAAGACCAACAACACAGAGTCCCACAACAGACCAGAGCCGTACCAGACGACTGACTCACTCATCTCAGCTCGCCAGACAATATTAAAACTGAAAGTTCACAGAACGGAGAGTTGTCTTGACGACAAGAAACAAAACACGTTGATTCTTGTTTCCACCTGTGGGTCTGCCTGAATAACCTCATTATGCCCACACACAGGTCTGTGCACGGTACACACCGTTAGTCCAGGCTGTAGCATGGTTTTATATAAAATAACCATTTCAAACACCATAACAACTCTTTAAACATCATACCATGATCTTTGCTGCCTAGATGACAGTCCAGGTGGGAAATTAAAGCCAGCTCCAGTACAAACTTATTTTATTTACTCTCATTTCTGGATGCAGTATTCTGAATTAACTGTCATTTTCTTATAGATGTTTTAGGTAACTTGGTAAAGGAGAACTTCTGTAATTTAGGCAACTTGTAACTAAAAGTGTGTTCATTCAGTAACAGTTAACAGTGGTCTAATTTTGGCGATTCTCCTAAAATGAAAAACACGTGTTTTTGTTGCCTTGATAAAATGACTAAATATTACAAAAGAATATATGATTTACATCCGAGTCTAAAACCACTACCAGATTTGTAACTTGTGTTTCATCTGCACAGCAGTGCCATTTGCAATTATGATGTCCAGAGGGCGCCTGCATAAAAAAGAAAAGAAGAAAAGAAAAGGGCCCAGAATGCTTCCTTGAGGAACTTCATAATCAAATCCATGCTCAACAAACTAAAAATCTGCTTCAAAATAAACGATTGTATTTCCTTGCATTAGCAAAATTGGGTTGATAAAATGTTTTTGTTCCTGACATGTATCGACAAACAACAAAGCCAAAAATCACCTCATTCCAGCTTTTCAATGGTTAAGATGTGTTGCTTTTCTTTTACCGTGTGATAATATATTGAATATATTTAGATTTTTGATTGTGGTTGGACATTTGATGATGATGATTTTTCTGAAATTTCATAGACCAAATGATTAATTGATTGTTGACATAACGTGCCGTCCTAGGATACACAAAAAGTTTAACGAACCGCATCCTGACACTGTCTTACAGGAGTATCTCTGACGAAGCCATCTGTGACCCAAACCACAGCGGAGAGACCACTCTGGTGGTCCTGAGCCTGGAAAACAACTACATCGACCCCCAGAAGATTTCCCCGACAGCCTTCTCCTGTGTACGCTTCTCCTCCGGTGTGGTTTTAAAACCCCAGAAAACCAAGTGACCGCTCAAAAACAAAAAGCACAATTGTTCAAAACCCCAGAAACACGGGGGCAAAGATTTTGGTTTTGTGTCAAAACACAACATTTCCCCTCCCTAGCTTCCTCTCATGCTACAGGTTATTAAAACGACAGCCAAAATAATAAGAAATTACTTGGAAAAAAAGGCTCTCACATGATGTTCAGGTAGAACATGGAACAAAAATAACTAAACTGTCAAAACACAGTTAGTGCTGATGTAATGTTCCTTATGGGAACACACTGCCCTGTCATATGCTTGGACTGAACCCTTACGAGCTGCATAGAAATAAGATTTTCTTCTTCTTTGGCCCTCATACACTAATATGTTTTCGGTAAGTTGTTTTTCGCCTCGCTCACCTAAACCTGGTCTGAAGATGACAGAACACCTTCAGACTTCCTAAATCAAACACATCTGTCTCGTTCAGTGAAATGCTAAACTCTCTAAAATGGAAAGAACTCCTGCATCATACACCGTAAAATTAAAATGCTAATAAAGAAATGGAAAGAATTCAATGAAATGAGACCGCAAGCCAAACGCATTATTTTTAACAACCTCACCACCTTCATGTTCCATTTCTCAGCTCTGTGTCTTCCAATGCCTTTTTTTCATAAAATCCCTGACATGGAAAGGAGTCGTGTGATCACATGTGACACATCCTTTGAGCTCTTTGTGTAAAAGATGAAAAGCAGCGGTGAAGGATTACAATAAAGTGAGTGCAGTTGGACAGCTAATCCCTAAGAGACAAAAGATGTACAGTCCTGCCAGTTTCCTCCTCCTTTTACATTATTTATGTACATTTAAGAGGCCAGAAGCAGGAGGACAGTAACTTCCTCCTTTTGATTCATACTTCAGCATCAGATTCCCCCCGTTACAGTCCCCAGTACACATGTATAATCATGACGTATTGTGCTTTCAATCATATTCCCCACAGTTTCACTTCACTTTTTGATATAAAGTGGTCAGCGCACACACTCGTATAACTGGAGTTACATCCAGGAATCTTCTATTTTGCCTCGTCTCGTTATTGAATAGGAGACTGTTAAATGCAGGTGCTGTGTTCATGCAGTTGTAGCAGGTTTGCTATGGACTTTAATGGAGATGAGTATAGCTATGTGGTCTGAGGAAACAAACCTCTAACGAACGTCTTTCAGGCGTGGGAGGAACCGCTGGCTCCAGAAGTGTTTTCCCAAACTGTAAATTCCCATTTCAAAGTTTTCTTTCAATGATGTCCTCAGTGTTCCTCAACATAGAAACTTTGAACCATACGATATGTCTATGTTAATGCTTCAAATATAAACCCGTGTAACTGCAGTATAATGTAATAATAACTCAACTTCAGCACTGAAAGTGAATAAAATAAGGCTTGTGCAGGTTGGGAGAGTCGTTTCTTTATGTGTAAGAGATGGACTACATGCTCGTAGTATTTACAGTTTTTACTGCCTCTTTGAAGAGTATTAACTACAGTGAGCCCAACAATCTGAAATTTCAGTTGCAGTTAATAACTGTAATACATCTGCCCCTCACTATGCTCTTGGCTGATATGACAAAATGTCTTTTTAATGTAATCATATATAGTTTAACACAATGTTCGATTGATGAAACTCCACCTTCACTAAATTATAAGAATAAGATAACAGGATAATTATGACTGCACTGGAAGCCATGTTCATTATGTTTCAAAGTGCAATATTATATAAATAACTAGAAGCAATAAGACATTCTTGAAGCTTTGAGGGTCCCTGTGAAATAAATTAAAATACTAACAAATACGTCTTTTTGAGGCTGATATTGATATTTGGAGCGATAACGATGTTTCCGTTGATTTTTAAACATTAACATCACCAAGATATGTAGTGAGCAGGACATTTTACAGTGTAAGTGCAACTTTTCAGTGTTCTCTGATGGACAAACTACGTCATTGCAAAACATTTTCTAAATGAACTCAACCTCATCTTAGCGCCGACACTGTTTTGTTACCAACAACACACTGTGCATCGCTGATAAGGTCATTTGGATTTGGATGTACTGTGATAAAATGTACGACTGTGTGCACCTTCATGCACGGTGACTGCTGCACACCGTTCTTCTTGTTGACGTTTAGATTCTTAGTGTGTGGAACTGAATGTGCCTCTTCATACAGCCTCATGATCTGGAAGCAGACTAATCTGAGTGATGAGTCAGACGTCTGGAACGAGGCTACATAAAACCTCGTGTTTCCATCTGGAACTCTGTACCATGAGTGTTTTGTTTCTTCCAAGATTAGACGCAAGTTGACACTGAATGCAAATACTCAACCTGTGAGGTGTACGAGTCACATATCCCAACAAGAAGCGAGTGTCGTGAGCCCCTTCGCTGTCAGCACACGCAGGACATTGAGGAGTACGTTCATTCACTTTCATGTTACCAAATTAACACCTCAGGCCTGGGGGAGGAGGTGGAGCCACGTTGACTATTAAAGAGAGATTCAGGATAAAATGCGGTTATCTTTGCATCACATGTCCTCTCCTCTCATGCAATAAACATTCAGTGGAAGCTGCAATTATCAGAGCTGAAAGCCAACTTTATCATAATATTTTCCTCTGAAAGCCTGAGGTTTAGGATCATCGACTTCAGTAGCAGACAGATCTAAAGGATGATTGGAACAGAAAAGCTAAACTGTGAAGAGGACAAAAACCTCAGCTCCCTCGTTGGTAAGAAAAAATGGAAATATTAGACAATTATATGCAGACAGGAATACATCTAAAAGTAATAAAGCAATAAAAAACAACAATCAGTAATGTCTGGTCACTTTCAAGATGCTTTTCCCGTACCTCAGCTGGAAAACTTTCTTCCAACAAGTCGAAGCTCAAAGATCAAACGTTTTCCTGTTGAAAAGAGAGAATTCTTCTCGTCTGCCAACGTGAACAGCTGCTGCGTTCATCAGTATCACAAATCAAACACGAAGGAATAATCTAATATTCATCAGTCACATAACCTCTTCAATGCTTCTCAGGAGGAAGGCTCAAGGTTACAATAAGGTTTTATATACTCAGCAGACATTTCACCAGGTATAAATAATAAGTATAAAAGGTGGGACCTTCATTCAGCTCCATAACTGGAGGAATTCTTTCAGGATTAATCTGGTAATAATTATATGCATTATTATTATTAATACTAATAATATATATTTAAATTATTATTATAACGTGGGTCTTATTTTTGTAGTTTTGAGATTATTAAAAATATATGAAAGCAGAAAAAAACATCCTACAAAAATGAATCAACATTGATTTTTTTCAGTTTATCTGAGTTTTACTTATTTCTCCATGTGAATTTCTGGATAATCCTGCCTTTGTAGCCCTCTAAAAGTTTAAATAAAATTGGAAAAATGACTCTTTAATTGACATGGTCATAATCTATACACGCAAACATCCACTGACAATGGGCCACACGTATTCATCACTTCATTTCAAGGGGTCACAAGCCAAAAAGGTTGTGAACCGCTGATCTAAAACACTTTATTTGGTTCGGGCACATATAACGTATTGTTAAAAATGTACTGCTTTCAAGCAAATAACTAAATAGAGTATGTGAAACTTTCTTGGTAACACTTAGGTAAACGTATGTAAAATGTATAATATTGTTTTAAGTAAGTTTACTGAAAAAGCTGCAACATTTAAACCTAAAGAAGAAAATACAGTCATGAAAATGTATATTATCATATATTTTTTATTTCTTGCTTGCGAGGAGACAAATGTCACATTTTTGCACATTCAGCTGAGCAGCTGACTAAAATAATTTCTTGGTTGCAAAAGGAATTAATTGTAACTTATTGATCCGGAGTGGACTAATTAAACACCGTCTGTATTTAATATCAAATGATATCATCCTATAGTACAGCTATCATCATTGCCTGGCATTGCCAGTGTCAAGTCATTTTAGCTGTGGTGACTTTCCCACGCTGGTGCACGTACAGTATGTACTGTACGTGCTCTCTTCAAGTCTTACCGTGCATTTTTATTTATTTTTTTTACTTTAATCCTTCCTCTGAATGCCCAATACATTGTTTTTGGAGCATACACTCTAGAAACTAAGGTCTTGTTCAGACTGCTAGCCCAGATTCATGGTTTGACATATCCAGATTGTAATTAGAAAGTCTGGACGACAAAAATAAAACACATGAAAAGTGATTTTTGCAAGTCGGATCCAAACCACATGTGGCGGTTGTTTGAAATGTGATTTAAATCAGATTTCTACAGATGTGTCTCAGTTTCAAAGTGTCTGTTGAGTCACTTGCAACGCGACACACAACAATGAGGTCAAACCCCCCAGAGTCATATGGAAGACAACATGCAGGAGAACAACAGTCCTCGGACAGATGCGGAGAAACCGGCTAATGCACCACAACTTCATTGTTTGGAGGACGAAATGATGGACCGCTATTTCTCCTGCTTCCAAGTTGGAAGGACACATCACCAGCGTAGCTACTGACACCTACGTCACAACCAGAGCAACCCTTGCAGAAAGCTTGGTCTGATCACTTGCACATAACAGTGCGGTCAGTCTGTCTCTTTTTTTGAGAATTTTTGGGGCTTTTTGCCTTTAATTGATAGACAGTGTTTCACCTTCCATTGCCTCCTGATTGATCGAGATACTTGATGATTTTGCTGTTGGTGCTCACAGTTACCCGAAGGTGCCCGAGCTCCTGAGCACTGACTGAATCAAAACTTAGGCCCAATCATCATCATCATCATCATCATCATCATCAGGTGGACTCATGGTGAGTTGAGGTCATGGTGAAGTGAAGGGGAAGGATGATGAACACTGGTCTGCTGTGCCGCCTGGCTGGGTAACACTCCCAGCAGCAGGTAACACATGCTGAGTTATGACCCGTGCACAGCTCTAACAAAAAATGTTTCCTGGCATTAAGATGTTCCAAAAATGCACTAAGACAACAGCAGCGCTGAGGCAACTCCTTGGCACCGCCGGCCGGCAAGTTGCCCCAGTGACCAACAGCATGTGAAGGCTCAGATGGAGGAAATTCTTCTCAACATAAGAACGCAACAGGCCTCAGCCAGGCCAGAGCCCTCACAGACGTCTGCCGGGTTGGAAAGTATGAGATCCTGAGAGAGCAGAGACATCCTGACCCTCTCCCATCAGGAAATAATCACTAACATTTCATTTGCAGTTTGAATACTGTAATTCCAACAATTACGCCATATACTTTTTCACTACCACAAACCAATTTAGGTCTTTGGACTATTGAAGCCACCAAATTAAATCTTTCTGTGGCAGACCAGTCAGCTGAGAAGTATGAGGTTTTCATGGCCAAGACCCTCCAGAACAGAAGTGACGGCACAACAAAAGTCCTGCTCAAAACAAAAAGTTCAACATTTTAAAGGTTGCTTTTGTACTTTTTGGACATACAACTATACTGATGTCCAGGAAAACGTACCACAAAAAGACAGAAAGCAGAAAACATCAGGCTCTAATTAGATCCCTGCAACATGCGAAAATGGCTCCTTTTATCTTAAAATCTGGCTCATAACAGGGTATTGTTTCAGCCAAGCTATGAATAAAGCTATGATAATGAGAAACTGTAAACTAAGTCGGAGAATAATAAAAGTGCAGTTGCTTATATATCAGATAATAGTATCTTACAGTGGGCTTTTGAAATGTGAGGTAGATGGACTGAGCTGAGATCTAAAACTCTTCCATGGTGATCGAGCCGCTCGCTCACTACCGGCGACTTCAAAAAAGTCCTGATGTTTGAGGATTTTTCATTTTATCAGAAATATATATATATATTTAGTAAGTAATGACTTAGTTTGTGTCCCGACTCCCATCCACAGCAGGCGATAATAACGGTAAGATACAAACTAATAACATAGAACAGAGAACACAAAATCTTGAATAAAAAACATGATTAATAGATAAATAAATATGTAAATAAAATGTCCAATTATGAAAAACATCACATCTCGAAAGCACCTAAACAACCTAAATAAATTAGACCAATATAGTACAGTCAATATATCATAAAAAAAATGTAAAATTCCAATAAACACCATTGACACCATTTCTTATCTAGTTGCAACGAAGGTCTCGGCTCAAACCTCAGACTCACACCAGAAACCTTTTGATTACACAGGCAGGACCTTCAGCCGGGCCAGCAGGACGCCCCACATTACACATTCATGATGATGCAAAATGCCAATGCCTTAAACTTAAGGGAGGTTAAACAGTGAAGAAGAGTGACAGCCTCATTGTTTGTGATGTGTAATTCAGTTTTCTGGGAGAGTCGGAAACGTCTGGTGAGAAAAACAAGATATATTTGCTTAAAATCTTTAAAATTTATGAATTTCCTTCAAAGAGTATGTTCAACATGGGAGAGCTCTGCAGGCGTCTTTATGATGAGATGATCATTTAACCAGATATCTGATGGATTGGAAAATATGGTTTCTCCACCAAGAAGATGCATTGAAACCAGAACAGCGACCCGCTCCCATGTCGGTTTTGTCCGACTGCCAAACCAGGGCATATTTAGATGGTCTGGCTCTGCCGTAAGTTGTGCCTCATTGTGCCGTTCCAGCTCAGCTCAGCAGAAAATACTAGCACTGAATGGAAAAAGGAATAGTGTAACACGTGAACCCCTGAGGGAGCAAGCTTCTGTTCGCTTTTCCATTCTTGGGAGGTATTTCTCATGTCTGCCTCAAATGTAAAGCTTTAGGCTCTCCTGTTGTGCCTTGTTGAGAAACACACCGTGCAGAATACAACGCAGAACAAGTCATGTTGACTGGATGCTGCAAAGCATCATCTGTTTCTCTTCTGCCACTCTTTTCCACTTAGGGAGGAAATCTTTAATAACACAAAGAGAAAGTTACCAGCTCTCACGGACTCTCAGCGTGCACCACCATAAATCAGGAGGCGACGCTGCTCATCCGAGTTTTATTCACTTGCCTGTGGGGTGAGATAATGCTGGATACTCCTAGTTTCATTTTACACAATTCTTTGGAAATCAAAAAACAGAATAAGCCTTTGTTGGCTTCATCGATTGGTTAAAGTAAAGTCACAGCTTTATCCAGACAGCAAGTAAATCGATTCCTAATCTAATTGTTTCAGCACTATACATTTTAGACTGCTCTTAATAAAGCTGGTCACTTGATTGTTCTCCATCTATTTCACCTCGCTGTTACTGTGACACCATTCAAGCTGTGATGGAAGTGTAACAGAAAGGTTGGCTCTCTTATTTAGACATTAGACCAAAACGCACTCTATTGCCAGAACACACAGTGACAGTGAGTTCAGGGGAAAAGGAGCTTATGTCAAACTAGAAAAGTGCACTCAGTAGAGCGCAGATCCCCGCAGGTGTGTCGCCCTCTACACTTTCAAACAAAGAAGTTCTTGAGGGTTGAATCTCACTCAATTGTCCCTCCTGGCTCCCTTAAAGTCAAGATGGCAACGAGCAAAGACAACAAAAAAACAGGGATTTATTCTTCTCGTATCATAACAAAGCGGGTATGGAATTAATCTTTAGATAACTCGGTTCAAAATGAGACTCAACTTTTCTATCCACGTCAGTTTTCAAGCCATGACAAAGGCCACAATGTGTCCTGCAACAGACCAGGTGAAGCTTGTTTTTAGCCTGCTGATTGCCTGTAAAGCCTTTTGCTACTGAAGCAGTTGTTGATCACTCCTGCTCCAGCACTATGCTAGATTAGACAGACGAAGACAGACAGACAGACGACAGACACACACACTAACGCACGCAAACACACACACACACTTGACGGAGATAAAAATGAGACACTGGATTGCAGATTAAGTCTTTAAAATTGTATATTTCTGATTGGCTCATTGTTTTAAGGAAGTGTTTTTCTACTTTTTTTTGTATGTTGACGTTTCAACTCAGAGTATATTTTTGCATAATGATTTTTTTGGGAAAGAATGTAAAACCATGAAGCATGAAGATCTGATGACAAGCATCACGGCATCTCAAACATCCTCCTCATGCTGATCGTTTACTGATGGGCTCACCTCCACCCTCACTGTTGATGTTTCACTGAGGTAAACCCAAACAGCTACAGCAGCTGTACAGTCCCACTATCCTTGTTTAACCTGGTGCCAACAGGCCTTAGTGTAAAATATTTAATATGGCACCCGGCCGTGAAGGGAGGGGTGGTGACAGACCTACCAGTTTGTTCTATATAAAAGAGTTCAGCATTCAGGAGTCTGAAGCTAACGATCCTGGCATCACTTCAAAGCTCCTGATGAGAAGCACATGACTAAAGTCCCAACAATAGCATTTCAAATGTAGTCCCTGAGATGTACAGACGGTGTGATCACAGAGAGTCGACAGCTCTTCACTGAAACTGAACCTCTCACCCTAACAGCGGTGGTTTTCCGTCGGTGGGGGTGTTCTGGGGGCAGTTTTTTTTATATTTCTGGTGAGAGAGGGTGATGCTGTTCTCCGTTCACTGGGAATGTATTGACTGAGGATCCAACTCTCAGCCTTCCAGCTGGACCCTGCTGCTGCTCTGCTCACTGCGTGGGGTTTAAACCAGGACGCAAACACACCTGAGGTAAGACACAACCTGGATTAATTAACAAAAAAAAACATTACCTCATCTTTTTTTAACGATTTTAACTCGTCTATCTTTTTCTCTTTTGAGAGGATGCAGCATCTCTGGTGTTTTGAGGTCAGTTTATAAGACTTCTGCTGAATGCCTTAAAGGTGGTGGAGGTGTTTCAGAGCAGCCACAGCACTAGACTGCACGTTTTAGTCTAAAGTTGTTCATTTTACCAGCTTATATCGGTCTGTATTGTAGGACAAACTGATGTACTTCAGGAGAGAATATTTGAATGTCATTAGTTTGATTTGCATGCAAGAATGTTCTGTGGAAGTCTGTTGATCACCTTTTAAGTGAACTACATACGTAATAGGAAAAATCTGAAGGGAAAATGATGTTTAGTGGTTGGGTTTTAGTTTGAATGATGTGGTCTTTTATGAGTTTCTTGCCTGGAGTCTAAGTACAAGTAAATCTCATTTGACAAAAATGCAAAGTTAATTTTCCATGCAGAACAGTTCATTAGCCACTGTAAATACAAACACATGATGGAAATCTCCCTGAATCATCTCACATTTCCAAAGGTAGACTAAAGCAGACAGAGCTGACACTGTATGAAGGCTGCTGGAGCAGTGAATCAATTAGTCGATCAGCAGAGAATTCTCTATAATAATTAGATTATCGATTATAAAAGAGTATTTTAATAGCAACAGTTTTTGACATGTCAAATGTTATCTGGTTCCAGCTTCGCCAATGTGATGATTTGCTGCTTCTCTCTGTTTTACATCATTTTAAACTGAATATTTTTGGGATTTTGGACTGTTGGTCGGACATAAACAATGCAAGTCTAGAGCTTCATAATTTTCTGACATTTTATTGACTTAACTATTACCCAAATAATCATAAAGAATTATTGACTGACTATCTATCCTGCATGTGAGTGCTGAGGGCGACTGCGAGGATCAGAGGGGGGTAAAGGCTGGTGACGACCCTCTGGTTTGGATGTTTTTATGAAATTCAAACCTGGAGAGAACAGAGTATAATTCAGACTGTAAACAAAAGCTCTTTATCTTCACCAGTCTGACTGGAGAGATGTCAGGTTTATTGTATCGGTTTTCAAGAGTTGTTTAGTTAAACGACGAAAACACAATAAACAGGATAATTACCTCTAACTTACTGCCAAGTGGTATAAGCAAATACCCACCAAGTTGCAAAACACACATCAAGAAAACGGCCTCTTTTGTGCTAAATGTGTACATGTGGAACAAAAGAGTCTGGGTGCAGAGGAAAGGTCTACGCTGAGCAGTATTTGCTGTCTCAGCAGGATGCTCGACCACCACCACATATTTGTGGGAGGACTGACTCCTCAACTGAAGGGCTCAGAATCCATCAAGATTACCAGAAGCACGCAACCAGACGACCTCGGCCTCTCTCTGCTGGCTGTGTGAATGTGTAATAGAGGACGATATATAAATCATTTTGTGAATCACCACAGATGCTGAATAGTTGAACTGGAGAAACATTTATGTTGGCTGCGAGAACTTCTTTCCAGTTCTTCAGAAAATCATGGAAACACTGATAGAAAAAACAGCAGCACTTACTGAAACTGATCACTAGCAGGAACTCTGCGTGCATTTTCCCACCATGCACCGTTTTAGTAATACATTCCTAAATCAGGATTATTTGAGGGCTGTAAAACTTAACTAGAGCACTAAAAACTGTTTTGGTAGATCTGAGGTTACTACAGTTTTATACAGTATTGCCACAGAGTCTACTAGATCACTCCAGCTACTCAGCATACAGTATATACACGCAGTGGTGGAATGTAACTAAGTACTGTACTTAAGTACAGGTGACCGGTAGTAAATCAGCTCCACCTCAACTAACTACAACATCCAAGTAAATGGTGAATGTTCTGCATTTATGTAGCGCTTTACAACACATCAGCATTCACCCATTCACACACATTCATACAGAGTCAGGCGACCGTACAAGGTGCCACATGCCAAAGTTCACACACACTCACACAGAGTAGTTTGAGGTTCATCTTGCCCGAGGGACACTTTGACATGCTGACTGCAGAGGTCGGGGATTGAACCACCGACCCTTTGATTGGTGGACGACCACCTCCTGAGCTACAGCCGCCCCGAGTACTGAATACATGTTAGTGCATCAATAATACCTCGATAATCTGAAGAAAATGCGAGGGATTGCAGGCTGTGGAGAAGCTGACGCCGAGCTCGGAGCTGAACAGCGTTGCTGACTTAACGTTATATGAAGGAGCAGCTGAAGGAAAATGGAGAAGTGGAATAATAGAAACCGGATACAAGGGGGTAAAATATAATGTAAGCCACGAAAGGTGGAGTTGAAATAGGAGTTTTAGTGTCAGGACTTAAACAAGCTTAAGTGTACTCAAGGGAGTTAAGTATTTTGTGTGTGTGTGTGTCCATGTGTTCTTGTTATCACTAGCATCTGTGCTGCCTTAAAGCCTTTTGTGGGGTACAGTATGTGTCAGCAGTTTCACAAAGGATTAGCAGTTAAGTTTAATATATCCTCTGGCCTTTTAAAACCGTTATTTTTGGAAGGTATGTTATAGCTTGTTAAACGGTGACTTCCTGTTTAAAATCGTTAAAAAGTTTAAATAGTTGATTGCTTTTTATCACTAGTTTGAAACTAATGAGTAGTTGCGAAGGACTTTATAGACAAACCTAGTGATGGATTAATGATTAGCTGGTGCAACCACAACCCGCTCTCTAAAACAGTGTGCGGTGACTATTAGATTGTTAGATTTAAACAGTTTTGCGAGGCCAGTAGAAGTGATTCTACAGCACCAATTAGAAAAAAGTGCAGAAAAGTCGTGGAAAAAAGCCTTTCGTGTGCAGCACAATTAGGTTTCGTCTTCTTTCGATTTTTGTTAACCATCTAGTCATTCTTTAGGTTTAATCTTAACCTCTTTGCTAAAATCACCAGTAGAGGATGTTCATGAGAAGATGCATTGGAATGGGAATGTGTGTTTGCATTTTGTACATGGCGCAGTGAGCGTAGCGGAGATCGACCCGAGACTCAAGTCTGGCTGAGACCAAATCACATTCAGTCTAATTGGGTCGAGTCCTGTTGCATTGCTGCTAAATGTTGTACCTAAAAAAGACCTCTTAAAACAATATACTCATCATTGAAGTGGTTAAAACGGACGACACATCGATGCCGTGAAACTCTTCCTTGTTCTCTTTTCAAACATTGCGTAGTTAGTTGTTTGCTGTATGCATTTCAAAACCATCCTGAGAAAGACGGAGAGATTATACATCAAAAGGTGACCAAAGTGCCATTTTACCTGTGCGCTTGAGGAACAATCTTAAAAGTTTAACTTGTGAATAGCATTAAAGTGGGTACTGCATCTTTGTTCTGTTGACGTTGGAATAAAACTGTAGGAAAAAACAACAAAACACATTTCACTGTCTGGACGGATCCTCTCCTCAGTGGCATGACATCACGGTCTCGTCTATTAGTTTTAGCGCTCACCTAAACTCCTCCTTCCTCCCCAGCTCTCCCTGGTTTCTGTTTCCAGTCTTCTGATTAAAACCATGAGGGTCCTCCTCCTGCTGTGCCTGCTGGCGCTAGGCAACGCCAAACCCTACCAGCCAATCAATGTCATGGACTTCATGAAAAACTATGACATCATGATGGCTGATTCTGCCGATGAAGACGACGACGACGACAACGACGATGACGATAATGATGACTACGACAATGAGAACTGTCCGGCTGGTTGCCACTGCTCACCCAGAGTGGTGCAGTGCTCCGACATGGGTGAGAGCGCACACACACACACACACACACACACACACACACACACACACACACAC
>CALSBV010010288.1:586367-596475 GCA_943590825.1 Bovichtus diacanthus
ACACACACACACACACACACACACACACACACACACACACACACACAGAAAGGGGTCCTAACTTCAGGGCTTTTACCTCTGTTCACCCTCTGCTTTTACTCCTTTCTATCTTCTACTTTATTCTTGTCATCTCCCACTTTGTCCTCCATCCCCGACTTCCCTCTACCAGCTCCTGATCCTGCACAGACGAGTCTTTCAGATAGTAAAGTTATTTAAAAAAATAAGCGGATCAATGATATGAGGATGTTCTACAAGTTAATCATGTCCCAATCCAGTTGACACCTCCTTCAAAGTATGAACAAAAAGGGTCAGAACAGCTTTACGAGGTCCGTCCCTTTCTAAAGACTAAGAGAAAGCCAGCAGCCTTCTTTTGCCTGAATTTGCATGACACCATTTGCGTAAACTAATTACAGCAATCAGAATCCTCGTCGCCTCACGCAGTATTAGGCTTATAAAGCTTCAGTGAAAACAAGCAGTTGTGCTAATTCACAGAGCAAAAGCCATCTATTAAACGAGTGCGGCGATTATGATTTAAAGGGACAGTTCACACCCAAAATCAAAAAAACTAATTTTTCCTTCCACCTGTGGTGCTATTTATCAATCTAGATTGTTTTGGTGAGAGTTGCCGAGTGTTCGGAGAAATCGGCCGTAGAGATGTCGACCATCTCTCCAATATAATGGAACTTTATTCGGCTTGTGGTGCTAAAAAACGCCAAGAAAAACTCAACAGCAATGTCTCTTACGAAAGATCAAGACCCTGTTACTCAAGATAATCCACAGACCTCGTTATGAGCAGGTTCATGTAGGAACTATTTTCTTTCTACCAAACTACAGCAGCCAACCTCATCACTGCGCAGAAGGAAGCGTGTATCTACTCATGGACGAGCGGCTCGTGCTCACTCGTTGCTGGGTGTAGTTCGGTTGAAGGAAAATAGTTCCCACGCGAAACAAGGCAACTCGCACCAAAACTATCTGTATTGATAAATAACGCTACAGATAAGAGGAAAACATATGTTCACACTGACCAGCTAAATGGTTGTAATATGTTGTTTTTACTTGATAAGTGACACACTATAACTGAATTATGATCTATGAGTTTTCTGTGAATCTACTTATTGACAAATCATTTTAGCACTAAAAACGTCTAATATCTTAAATACTATAAAAAACTGGATATAAATCATATTTGGGATACTTGTGTCGTCTACATCCGTCGTTCCTCAGCTCTACTTCTTTATCTAATTCTGTGTTGCAGTGATGCAAAATTCCCACAAAGAGGACGAAAGTATTAGTCCGTCTCACCATTTTACCTCCTTTTCCTGTTTAAGTCGGCTCCTCCTCAGAAGTTATTTCAGGTGAAAAGCTTCAGAACACTTTCTTCCTTTTTTTTTAGCTAAAACCGTAAATCAGTGATCTGTGCTGGATTTATTGTGTCTTCTCAGGAAACTTAAAAGGCATTTTACAGTCTGGGGAGATAAATCAGCTGTCACTCTGCTGTTCAAATATTTTAAATACAAAAACAAAAACTTCAGATCACCTTTCCCAGCTTCTATCCTTTCCTCCAATGTCTTTCTCATTAGACCCCCTAACCTTTTAAACACTTTTTCTCATCTATGAGCCCTCCATGTAAAAGCCATGCAGCGGGGCACACAATAGTACTATAATAACAACAAGACAATAGCTATGAATTATAAAGATCAACTTTATCATTTTATAGCTTTAACCCTCTGAGACCCGCGGAATCGGCAGGACCCCCGACTTTCCTTTACTAATCTGCATCTTAAATTAATCTTCAGTTTACCATCTTTCAGATGATGTAAACTCTTCTACTGTTGACCTGCAATCTCCCCCTAAAGATCTCCTGTCCCCCCCTAAAATAAAGGGTCTATGTCGGTCTCTAAGGGTTAATAGTCCCATTGCTTCACAGGATTTGAAGGTAGACGAAAAACAAAATGTACATTAAATATAAACTGATTTTTAAATCTTACCATAGTTAAGTGCTCTTTAAACCTTGATTGGTGTCAGACCTGACGTTCATAAAGTTCATAATCCCCTTTACACAGACAGTAGAGGGGTTTCATTTTCAAACTTGGCTTGGTGCAAAATGAGACTCAATCTAGCTGAACTCAGAGTTTGATGATAATTATGTATTTGATGCCCAGAGTGTCAGAAATATTTTCCATCAAAGAAACCTTGGGAGAAACACTGGGATTTTATAGTTTGCCATTTTTAACATTATCTTCGGCAAGTTTGTCTTGAGACTAGGATGCAGTGGGTGACCTTGATTATGCTGTGAGCCTGGAGGAAGCTGGTTAGAGGCCAAGAAAAGAGCCAGAGGAGGCACGAAGGGAGCTCAGGTTTCCAGAGTATAAACTGAGGACAAAGTGGGCAATGGTAGAGTCATTAAGCAGGAGAGGGCCACTGCTCTCAGACGCTATTCTGATTGGAGACCCGAAAAACCTCATCAATCACTTCACAACTCACTGATGATTCCAAGGCTACTGAAATATCAATCTACTTCTAATTCTCATTAACTTTCCACTAAGAAGTATGTGTTTTTAAAGCTGATGTTCCACCTTTTAAAAGACTTAACGCCCAAATCCATCCAAACATTTCCTCATTTTAGTACTATAAGTACTATAGGTCAAAGTTGAAGCAGGAACTGGGTCTGCAAACTGCAATGGATGTTTACAATGGACAGTTTGTGTAAAAACTTTACCGTTCAACTTAGTTTTCTCTTCCAAATAAGTTAGTCGAACCCTCTAGTTTGTTTGCAACCTTTGTGATCGTCTGACTGCTCATGTCTCTTGCTCTGTCAGACTTCTCTTTTTAGTGATTCCACCATGTAAAAATGGCTATTTGATGAATAAAATGTATTAATAATCGGATCAGAATTCCTTGCAAAACCTACCCATAATCATCATTCTGTTTTGAAACATCTCTGCTGTAGGCCTACAGTGTTTTTCATTATTTAATTATTATTTGGATTAGTGTGGGAAAAGAATTAATGCATTAATGCTTTCAGGATCCAGTGCAGGGTTACTTTTATAAATGCACATTATTTTGGGTTCTGGTAAATCCCTTCTATGTTTTTAGCCCTGCACATTTTCTGCAAACACTTACAAGTCCAAGCATCGAAACACAATTATGACAGATCGTCATTAGTTTGCTGCAGAAGCTCGTCCAATCAAAGCCCTTCTCAACCAGCACATCATGTTTTTTTAGTGCACGGCAAAATCCTGCACACTTACTGCCAAAAAACCCAAACAACTAATGAGGTACAAAGACTCCTCAGACTGCTGCGGACACTTTCAGAGAGAAATTAAACACTTCAGGATGTCAAAATCACAGCAAAACCCTCACAAGAGAACAGAAAATTGGACATTTAGTCCGTCAGCGCTCAGTCGACACACCTTTACTGTCCAAAAACACACTCACACACACACATACATACAACTGCAACGTACACCACCAACTCATCCACAGCAGAGCCAAGGCTAAATGAGGCCAATGAAATTAAAATGTTTAGAGGCAAAGACTGAAAGGCCTGTTTGTTCGTGAGAGAATCCCAGCAGTGATGCTTTCTGCAGGGAAAAGACTGACATGAAAAATGAGCAAACGAGGACGACGAGCCAATGGCTGTCTGGCTGTGGAGTGGAAAAACCTGGCCTATGATGAATGTGTGTGCATGTGTGTGAGAGAGTGTAGCTGTAACAGAGCATCAAACAAGTCAAATAAATCTAAGAAAAGAAGTAATAAAAACTATCTGTAAACTAATTAAAAAAAATCTGTTGCTTTCAAGTTGATTTCAAACTTTAGTTTCTATATTGAAGCCAGTTGATTCCAGCCCGACATGCCAGACCAAATCGCAAATGCGACTTAGTTTGGAAACAGAAAAAAGCGTGCAGAGATGAGCTGATATATTTTGAGTTAGTATATAAAAATTTTGCCAAATCCTTTCGTGAATACGGCAAACCCATCTTTCTTCTCAAGAAAAACTTAAACGCAGTATATTGTACTTCTTTAGCGAAAATATACCGTCCGGTTCGTTCAAAACTGGGGCTAAAGCAACTGAAAGTTCCACATCAGCTGCAGCCATCTTTTGGTTGCTTTCAAAAATGCCTCAACAGCGCTCCTCTTTACGGTCTCAAACACGCCCCATATTAGATAAAAAGTTGTTATTGGCCTGTCTCAGGCCACTGGAAATATGTCCAAAGCAGAAGGGGACCAGACGCATCTGCCAGAGCAAATATAACATGACATGAGCTTACGGTTTCATCTGGTTCCCAGGCAAAGATGAATCATCACTTTCAACCAATTAAGAGTCATTACTGAAAATAATGTGCTAAGTATGAAGAGCAATAAATGTTTTATAGACATAAACTCCAGCAGCCTGCACCAGCTGAACGTAGATCTTTAGTTTGAGTGTAAAGTGACACAAACTGCGACGATGTACCTGGCTAGTTTGGCATTAAACACGACACTTTGTTCAGTTGCACCATCTGCACTTACGCTATAAATGATGCAAGTCGACTGTAATACATTGTAATGAAACAGTCACAGAGAGGGACATTTCTCCTGGTGCATCATCCTGGAACTAGCCAACACGTTTGTGCTTCTAAAATCTGATGATATAATAACAACATCAATAGCAGTGTCTGGATCACTTGTCGTAAAAGACAGAAGTAAACACATGAACAGTTACAAGCTTCAGCTACAAGCAACTAAGTGATGCCAGCAACAATTACGATCTGGTGTAAATGGAGCATAAAATATTACTTGTGCGCTTGTCTATTCCAAGTAACAGTAACCGTACTGCATAAAACTGGAGGTTTCTGGTCTAAAATTTATGGACAAAACTGCATAAAACCTATGTTAAGTATATGCTGCAGCATTAGTTCCTGCACAAAGACCGACAAGAGAGCAGAAATGAGAGAGACAGACGGTCATAGCCAGAATCACAGACACTGTTATTTTAGCCAGTAGCAATCTTAAAGAAAGAGCTTTTGAAGGGCAGTCCAATAAAAAGAGATTTTATCCAGATGGAGTCTATAGCAGAGGAGACAGCCATGTTCTCCTCATCACAATTAGCACAGAGGGAAACATTCAAGACCACAATGTCCTATTAAACAGACATAATTACATTAACATGGGAACTTCCCAGAATTCCCCTGCTTCCACAAACACATGAAAAACGCATTGACTTTAACCACAAACAATAATATAAATGAAATGTAACTGTAGTAAGGAGAAGACAGAGTAGGCTACTGTTGTGAGTATGATTCACCGACTGCTAATACTTTAGTGCACCTCAAAACCTGAGGCTTAATTAAAATCGACGAAAGGCTATAAAAAGTTTCTAACAACTGAAGAATTTAAAGCTACTTTATTTTTTCAAGAGCTATGTACAGCAGGAACATTTAAGAAAATTAAATTGAAAACTATTTTGTCAAATGCCAAATATTCTGTACTTTCAGTTTCGCAAATTTGAGGTTTTGCTCATTTTCTGAACATCTTTAAAGTTTGGACTCTTGGTCAGACAGAACTATAAAAAAATTACTTGCAGCTCTAATGTGCAGTGTTCATATGAACTTGGAGTTCAAACTCTTTATAGTAATAAAATAAAAGACACTAAGCTGGGTTTTGACACCCAGTAATAACCATTCTCAAGGTTGAGCAGACAGGACAATACCAGTTATCGCCTTGTAACGCTGCAAAGTGGCGGTGACATTCATTCATTGGTGAAATAGGTGGTGCTAAAAGCTTGGTGAAAGGATGGTGTCTATTTGGTCAATAATCAAACACAACTGAAGTTGAACACTGTGAAAATGTATTTCTGCTCGTCAGGCTCATGCTCTTGTCTCCTGACATGAATGTGGTGCGACTGAACCTGAATTCATTAAGCATGAGAGAAAATCAGCAACCAGCTGCATGAATCACCTTTTCAAATTCTTATTCTGAGGCTCTCTGAAGCGTAGAGCAGGGGTCCCCAACCACCGGGCCGCGGACCAGTACCGGGCCGTGGATCATTTGGTACCGGGCCGCACAGAAAGAATAAAAAGTTACATTTTTTTGTGTGTTGGTAATATTTATTGTAAACATTTTTGATGTATTATGTTATTTATGCTACAATGTAATAATAATATAAATAAAGGGCATAATATAAAATGGAATAATTCCATTTACATTATATATGTAATAATTAAATGATATGTTTTGCACTTTATTGCGTGTTTTGTTATGCCTGTCAGTAGAAAAATGGTCTTGCATGAAACCGGTCCGCGGTACAAAAACGTTGGGGACCGCTGGCGTAGAGGACTTCATAATACCATTATCAATGAAGGACAAATTGCATTCTACTAACAAACAAAATGGTCCCTATCTACATACGTTTGACTTACATAATATAATAATAACTTGCATAAAACTCAGGCTACTACAAATAACTATCTGAACTTAAAACTAGTGAAACGCAACACAAGCTATAAAACTTAACGTGTGGTGTGATATCGTTTTCAGACTTGTTTGTTTCTTGTCATGTCCAGCTTACAAATAGAAAATCTTTAAAAAGTTAAGATAAGTTACCTTGAAACAAGTTCAAAAATATATGTAAATCTCATATAAATGTTCATTGAAGAAATAAGATTGAATCAAACTATAAGAAGATAGAGTCTGACCTTCTTGAATTGTGGGGTGATTAATCAAAATATAATATATACAAGATGATGGATTCAAAAAGGCAAAGACTACAGTTAAAAGCACCAAAAGCAAAATGAATGAGCAAATGTTGTCCGTCCATCCTTCCTTCCTTCCTGGCAAATTAAAACCAAAGGAATGTCTGGATAACAAACTCAGTACTGAGTGGAGAACAGAGAACTATCCGAAACAACCCAACACTGGAACCCACTCAACAAATAACAATCTCCATATGCTCCATTATGTTTTGGTCCACACACCTGTGTGGATCCCAGCAGGCCTTCAATTAGTCCAATCATACTGCACTTGTCACTGATGACTGTCAGCCGGCCAACAGTGAGACTCGTTAGTTTTAATGAGGAGCACAGACAATGTTAACTACAACGTTGTGGAGTCTTTCAGGTGATGGAGAGTTCACTGATATTAACAGACTGAACACAGGGATAGATACTAATATGTTCAAGCACTGGCTCCACGGGCCGCCAAGCACCTACATTTGGTGGCCAAAGTACATCTTTGGTGGCCCAGATGTAAACTTACAATACAGAAAAGGCAACTTCCCTAAGAATAACACTTCAATAACTGAAGACACAATAACAGAATTAAAATATAGAACTATTATAAAATATATAGACTGGGTTAAAGATACAAAATCCATTCAATCGTTAAGTGAAAAGCCCAGCTGTTTGTTTTTCACATGGGTAAAAACCTCGTCGTCAGTGCACCATTTTAAAGTTAAGATGTCAGAAGAAGAAAAAAAAAGCTAAATCATTCATCTTTACTGAGATCTTATCAACATAAGCACAGTTTAATTTTCAGCAGCCTCGGGTCCAACAGTGAAGTGTTGCGACCTGGAAACACATGTCGACTTTGAGCTCCTTCCAAGTCTAAAGACTCAAGTCATACAAAGTGCCTTTGAGCGATAAGTCAGCTTTCATCTTCTGAAAAGATAAGAAATGCTCAGCTGGGACAGATGGCTTGAAGACAAATGAATCATGTGGCTAGAATGACCAGAACTACTGATATTTAGTATTTTAACAGACTCCAATTCAGCGTGAATCACTTTTGAGCCATCGTTATACTGTCCCTCAGTTTCTCTCTAGGAGAAAAAAGACGGCAGGAATGCTGGGATAACAAATCCAGTAGTCATCAGAGAATCAGAGAACAGAGAACAACTATCCAATACCACCGCACACTGGAACCCAGTCAGCCGGTAATACTCTCCATATGTCTCATACTGGTTTAGTTCAAACTGTCATGTCTCAGCTGACAGTCTAATCAGAGCCGGTCTCTTGTCCAGTACCAACAGACAGAGACCATCATCAAGACACCAACACTGCCTGCACAACACAGCGCAAAGACTGTGAAAAATAAGGGATTTGATAAGAAGGGACAAAAGCACTTGTTTAGTTTGCCAAGATCTCAGCACGGAGGCTGTTTCAGTTCTTTACCTTGTCTCGTCTTTTCTTTTCTGTAAAACAAAATCAATGCCAGTTAACGTAGCTGCAAATCCACTTTGTCCATGTGTTTCCCAGATGGTTGGACAATCTAATCAAATAACTTTGTATAAAAATAAGCCTTGACGTTCTATTTAAAACAGGCATCTCAGGTTGGCTTGCTACTGTATCGGACTCTTTTTATGAATTAATGGAGGAAGTAGGGTGAGCCACGATCTCCTTTCCTGGTGACTTGTGCATTCAGATGGTTTTATTACTTGGTTATCAATCTGTTACTCAACAGTTCCAATAAGAAGGCAATATGGTGGATGGTGGTGATATCTTAATATATAAGAATGTCACTAGTTAAGAAACTTGATAAAAAAATGTTTTTTTAAAAAGTAGTAGTACCAAATATGCATCATTCTGAGAAATGTGGCCATTTAGAAATGTTTGATCTCCAAAGAACCTGGAAGACACGTTTTACCCAACATCAAACATTAAAGCTCCACATCCCAGCTGATAGACAGGACAGGAGGTAGTTGAATAAAATACCATAAAAATCTGTCTGACCCAGTTAATGTTTTTGCTGCCTACAGTGTGAAGGAGGGTTTGATTGTTGTTACCTCTGGCAAGCATGAGTGGGTGGTTGGGGGTAAATGGCTGTTCTTTGCTCACATGAACATATAATGATCCTGGAGAAGCACAATTTTAGAGATCTTAAAATTTACAAGAGACGTTTGAGAGCCTATTTACCCATCTAAAGTCTACATAAACACCCCAGGGGACATGCTTAAACTGCTTGAGAGGTTAATAAATGGTGTTTACATGAAGTTCAAACGATGCCGGTGACCAACGACCCTGCAGATACTCTGGCCTCCTTTACATCTTTCAAAAGGTAATTTTCCAAATTTCAGTTCCAGTTGGAATTTGGATTTCGGTATCCAAATATTTAAGGTCCTTAGGGGAGTTAACTGCTCCAACAACAATAACAACACTGGCCACCCATCTCACTCTCCACCGGTGGAAGCTACTGAAAGACCCTCCTCTCTGGGAGCCAGGGAGTAAACACAATAAACTTCATGCTGGGATAAGAGCTTCCAGGCTTAGTGAACCATGAAGGGCTCTTTACAGTAAGCAGTCAGCAGCTACACATAATCAGAAGACCCTGAGATGTCCACAACATGACCTGAACTAAAGATCTTCTATAGTTAACTACACCACAACACATGAAACCAATGGCTCTTGATGAAGTCTGAGGAGAATCAACCATGAAATAACAAGAAGTAATTTCATCCGCTCCGTGATTCGGATCCGCTCCAAAATGTCATGGGATCTTCCTCGGCCCGCGCTGAACCATTCCACCAAGTTTCATCAATATCGGGCAAATTCAAGTATCTGTTTTTACGTAATCCTGCTGACAAACAGACAAATAAACCAACCAACAAACCGAACTGAAAACATCCTCTCCTTGCTCGAGTCAACCAGAGGAGAACAGAACTAAATCTCTACCCTGACTCTGTCCAGGCCTCCCTTTGGAGTCAAAAAGAAAGAAAAGTCTAATATTCCTGAAGGAAAATAAATATCTTGAACTGAGCATGTAATAAAAACAAAACAGGAAAGAGTAAACAGTCAACTCAGCATGCAGATTTTCATTCTGGCATGGATCACTGTCCTATCAAACGCATTGGGAGGTAATGGAAAGCATGCTCCAGTCCAGGCCTGACATCCATCAATCCTGTACCTACAGTTTCAACCTAACAGCAATTTCATCGGTTGTCTTGCAGAGAACATCTTGTGTAGCATGACAGGGTCGTATGTGCAACAGCAAACTTTAAATCCCAGCTTTCCTCCCTGAGCATCCCCAACATCTGCTCTGCATCTGGATCTGACAACAGGCACCATAGAGCGGGCAAACTGCGGCAAACTGCAGCTCCCAGCAGCTCCCAGCAGCTCCCAGCAGCTCCCAGCAGCTC
>CALSBV010010288.1:596485-663904 GCA_943590825.1 Bovichtus diacanthus
GCAGCTCCCAGCAGCTCCCAGCAGCTCCCAGCAGCTCCCAGCAGCTCTACAATGGTCTTCAATACAGCTTCAAAGTGACACAATCAAGCAAACAAGCCGTGAAAGCAATGAGCTTATTTAATTTAATCTGAGCACAAAAACTGCATTTATAGTTATAATACTCTTACTTTGAAAAATCCTTATAGTATGGTTAAGTTTATATTTTAGATAGGAATGGGCCTTAAGTTACACCAACTAAACCAGAGTCATGGTTCATTTAAATGTGCAGAAAAACAATACAGCCTCGTCTATAACCCCTGAACTCTGAACACTGAAAAATAAATGTTGTAGAAATTAAAAACAAACCTGTTGTTTCCACAAAAACAAAGTTGTGGTCTACTTGTGAAGGCTACAGTTGTTCTGTTTTAACCATCAGGTTGTCCTCAGATCCTCTGGGACTGAATTCCAAGGCTGAATGCCAGTATTTGAACCAAAGCTCAGCATAAGGGAAAAAAAAACTCCCTTCTACAATAAATAGGAAGACAGAATACTTCTCCTGCAAAGAGGCTTACTTCCAAAAGATTAGAGGGGGAAAAGAATGGAGCTACAGTAAAACAGACATTTAACAAATAGGCTGCTCAACCGTTGGAACAACTTGTTAAACTTCACTAGTGGAGCATTTGAGGGAATGATATTTAGAAAGAGTGATGTCACTACTGAAACTAAAGATAAAAGATAAGCCATAATAACCCTCAGCGAGTTCAAATGGAAGTTAAGTTTGAAACAACTTTCAACACTGTCACAGCAAACACTAAACACCATGTGAACATACAGATTATGTCTATTTCATGTCACTCTAGACTCCCTTTTGGAAGTCATACATTATATGTCCAAAAAAGTTCCACATGTGGAAGTCTAGCCAGGACTACTTCTGATAAACTGATGCTAAATGTCAGCAGACGTGTGGACCCTATTTTTGTGCCAGAACAATGACCAGTGCAGGCTCCTGCAGTTTTCTGTTTTCCTGACCTTGAAATTCATTTTCCCTGTCTGTGTTATACTTTGGTGCCTAGTGCACAGGTGCATCATTTATATTATGGATGTATGTCTTTATCTTTTAAACCCTTTAAAGCTGCATTAATTGATTTAATTGACCTTTCTTCGTGGCTGCGCCTGTTGCTCTGGTCTTGCCTAACGCCCACGTTAATATATTTTTTTTTTGGAGGTACCGGGAAGCTTTTTTTTTTTACATAATCCTGGATCCATCTTTCTTAAATATGATCACATCATCATTTCTGTCACAAGGATGTTTATTCTGTAAATGCATCATCTATTGCGTGACTGACCGTCCTGGGAGAGGGATCCCTCCTCAGTTTCTTCCATGTTTCCCTCTTTAATTATGGGATTTCTTTTAGGGAGTATTTCCTTGTGCGCTGCGAGGGTCTAAGGACAGATGTATGCTGTACAGTCTGTAAAGACCACTGAGACAAATGTGTAATTTGTGAGATTGGGCTATATAAATAAATTTGATTATCTTTAAAATCTTTCCAGGCTAACGTATAAGCAAAAGGCTTGCGTACCTCCACAGCAAACGGACACACAGCAACATTATCCTCCCTTTGGAGTAGAGTTTGTGTCCACCTGAAGCAACCCGATCTCCTAAAAATAACATTTATATGCCAGCAAACGATTTTGCCTACTACGGTTTGGCAGAAACGTAATTGCTGCGCGACTTTTGTTCACTGGCAAAATGTTTTTTTGACCAGGAAGTGCTACAAAGTAGGTGGGCAGGGTGGACTTTGGGTGTAAAAAGCTTTGAGATCTGAGATCGGAGTTAACAAACTTTGCATGAGGTTAGTTTTAGGCCACAAAAACATTACGGTTAAGGTCAGGGAAAGTTTGTGGTGTTAAAGATTAAATAAGATATTAAATAAGTAAACATCTTGTGAGTTGTTGTCTATGCTTTTTCAACTTTAAACCAAAAAAAATAAGGTTATATAAGATTATATTTCCTCACCTAAACTGGACCATAAAAATGTTCATCGTCATCATGGTGTAGTGGCCACTTTCTGATATTGTAGGAAAATTAAACAAGTCGTCAATGTTCATGTTGTTCATTTAATGACTTTATTAGAGAGTAATTAGTAGAGAGTTGACAGGGAAGAGGACATGGAAAAAGTTCCCCTGCAGGGCTTAAACTGGGGACAATGTGATTACTGTATGTGGTCAGTGCCTCTAAAAGCTAGGCTGTCATAGCACCTGTTTCCTCATTATGTTGACGAAGAAATTTAATCCAGGAGGTATTGGGTAGTGACGGCATGAAGCTTCAAGAAGCATTGACGCTTTCCAGCAAAACAGCCATTTGGTGCTGGGCCGGTAGAGTACAGAGGTTTTATCAGAGCTAGTTTGATGAGAAGAGCTCCCTACTGCGTCTGAAAATATGCTTCATGAGAAGACAGAGACTGAACCGCACAGTAAGTGATGTGCAAAGCCCGAACTATAAGCTACAGTGACTAAAAAGCTCTGTACAGGTGCAGCGCTGGTTGATCATTTTCTGCACCGCTTCAGTCAGCTTGATTCGCCCGTTTAGTTTCACATGGAGGCTAATAAGGGAATTTAATTAGAAAAACATGCAACACTCATTACATAACGAGTCTCTGAGCTAAAATAAAAAACCTCATTGTCAGCCCACAGCTGTCACGACCAACACACAGCTCTCAGCGGTGGGTCAATACATCATGTCAGTTGTCAGCCAGACCCATGCAGACAGAGGCTGTTTAATGCCTAGCCAGGTGGTCCACCGTGTCGAAAGCTACTCTGCAGTCAAATAAGCGTCTGTGTGTGGACTAAATTCACTGACGTATGATGTTTTGTCTAGGTTGGCTTCAGTCTGCCGTTACGTATCGCTCGTTTACACCTGTCACCCTAAAACCCAGCTCACCGTCACATCGATTGCAGCTGTCAGAAGAAATAAGTCAGAAAAAGTTTACCGCTATGATGATTGTGTTTGCATGAGAGAAAAGTGGTGTGCAACATAAAAGGATTAAAACAACACTGGTACAGGTTAACTGGTTTTATGAGTTTGCTAAAAAAAAAAAAAAATGTGTCTGTTTTACAACCTAAACCTTCTCTGACAGCGTAAAGTATTTTTATGGTGTCATTCTTTTGTGTTGAGTTTTTGTTATCTGGATCATGAGTCTTAGGTGTTATGTTTTAAAGACTGTAAAGCCTTCGGGGATGAACTTTAAGCTGTATGAATAAATCAGCTTGCTAAGTAGAAAAGTGTCCAAATGAAACACCAACACCAACAGGAGACCAGAAACACTGAAGTGATGCAGTACACAACATGATGCTTATTCTACCAAAGATGAACACTTTTATTTTTATTTCCACTGGACCAAATAAACAGATATTAAAAAAGGGATAAAAAAGAATAACGTTTGTCAGTTAATGACAGTATGACTGGTTAAAGACTTCCGGATTGGACTGAGTGATAAGTTTGTTAGAACATATCCTACTGCTGCCGCTTCACATTAAAAGCATTCAACTGGCAAAACATGGGGATGGCTTTTATTGTGAAGCCGTCGCATAAAAACGCAAAGTATTCATCAGAGTTTAGCACTGACTGCGATCGTGCATCAAACATGCATCTAGAAAACAAGACTTGGTCATTTTTGACAGCGGATCAGTTTAATATATTGTAAGGAGTAAAGGAGGAAGGAGCCGACACAATGAGCCGTGAGATGAAGAGTTGCAGACGACAGCCTGCAGACCAGCAACGCCTCAGCAAGGTAATCAACTGTCGTTACTGTGTGTCCTAAAACTACTTGTGCCACAACTACCGCGGTTGTTTTAATTCTTTATTTAGAACAGCATGAGTTTGTTTGGTTGCACTGTAAAGAAAGACACCAGCTGCTCTACCATTATGTTTTTAACAAAGTAACTGCCCAAGAATTTGTGACAGAACAAGCACAAAAACTTAAGGATTACAACTTTAAAAAGGTGAAAATATGCTTCAAACGGACTAGTTTTTCCACTGTGGCCACATCTAAAGGCTCGGGTGTTTATACCTCTTCTGAATGGCCAGTGAATGGAGAGGGGCATGATGCATGATGTGGTAACTGTATAAAGGGAGTAACAGCACACACTTGACAGACAGACAGACAGACAGTGTGACTAGTTAAAAAAAGAAAACGAGCTTGAGAGAAGTTCAAACGTCGACTACTTTCTTAGCTTTGCACACCTGTCCAATCACTGTGTAAAGTGGACGTGATCGTCAGACTTTATTTAAAGATACCGATGTCTTGAGGAGTTATTGACCACTAGTAGCGCTGCGGAGGAATGTTTGGTGTGGGTCCCCATTTCGTTTGTATTGTGCACATGCAGAAGATCACATGCCAGTGGGCGACAGGATTCCTACCTGATCGATAAGAAGGGAATGCTTTCAACATGCAGAGTTTAAAGTCCTTATTGTCCCCGAGTATGTAGCCATCCACAATCTCATCCAATTGCAATTTACTCTAATTGGTTTAAAATTGGTTTTCAATATACAGTATGTCCATTTCTATTTTGGTACAAAAATGGATTTTCAAAATTCCAGGCTTTAAAAAAAAGCTTTCTCCTGTTCACAAACACATTGAGCGCGTCAATACAACAGGAATAATGTGCGTTTAGTTTGTTGTTGTGAGTGGCTTTCCCCTTCGACTTGCTTTAATGTGCAGTAGAATACTGTGAAACCACCCTGACGGTCCAAACTCTGGTATAGAAAATTAGTGACAGTAAAAACATTCTCCAGTTGCTGGCCCTCTTCCCGGAGTCGTAAAAGTTTAAAGGTGTTCATAATTGCTAACACACCTGTAACAGTCCGGGCTCATGTTCCTTGGATGTTTATATCTGGGCCCCATTCTTTTTCCTCTCCTCTTGAAGGCTGAAATAGTCACATGTTTTCTATTTAACTGTTTTGCTGTTAAACTTCATTCTTTGCTCTTTCGCTCTGCTTGTTTATAGAGAAATACTGTCTCTTGTCATCTCGCCATGTCAAGGGGACAACACCAAAAGAAAAACAAATTCTTAAGAACTGCTCTGGGGAAGCCCAACATCTCACTGATTTGACAACCAAGGTTGAAATCAACCCAAGAACGGCTGGACTTTAACAGCTGCTGCAGAGACCGAGTGAACAGAGTCTCTTTGGTTTTTATTACTGAGAATCTCTTGGCCTTTCTGCTTTGGAAACATCTCCCATACTGATTTTTCTCGGCACTTTCCAGTAATTCTGTTTGATTCATTTCTGGCAGATTGTTTTGTGTTTATCACATTAGCTGTAATGGATGTGTTATTGTCTCTACAGCACTTCATAACTCTTTCAGAATGTGATGCTGTAGAGGTCTGATACATATTAAACCACAGAGATGCATTGATTAAAGAGATGAACGGATGAGATACGACTTGTCCAGAATGTTCTCACAACAAGTTCCAGGCATCGTTGTTCTGGTTAGAGTTCACCAAGACCACCGAAAACCCGTTCACCTTTTTACGTCAAATTAAGCAGCATTTTCATTCTGTTCATCAACCAATAAAGTTAATGGACATTTTACATTTCAACTGACGTTTCATTGGCTTCCAAACTAGTATGTTTGAGAAGTAGCTCATTTATAGGACCTCAACATACCGCCAACTCTCCAATAAGGCAACAATACCAAAAGAGATTATTTGAAAAATAAATAAATAAGAAGTACAATAGTTTAAAAAAAAACAAATATACCAAAAAAGCCAATATGCCCAATCTAATGGTTAATCTGCTGTTGCACCAATGTGTGATGTTGGTCAAGTTCTTATGAAATGTTCAAACGAAAATATAGCGAGTAAGCTGCAAGGACTGCAACACTGAACTATTTACACGAATGAGCATTTTGATTCTTCATTTTTAATAAACCTAACCAGGCCACGTGATGGAACATCTTTGCTCTAAAAGGCATCGATGATGACGACTTGATCTTTTTGCACACAGGCAAAACTATAAAGACCTGAATGTGGCTAAAAAACATTGAACAATCTCAACACAGACGATGTCTTTCTACACCTCGCATGATAGGAGACTGTGTGGTAACTGAAGTGTGCATGCTCCAATCAATTCATAATTGATAATTGAAAAAGAAAAATCACATTTTCAATATGATCGTCACCAAGCCTGGATGAGCCTGAGAAAGTAAAATTAACATGAAGGAGTGATGACAATGGTAAATTATACGTCACTATTTCACAGCTAAGCACCCATTCCACTAATTTAAGAAATACTGGACAAACAAACTGTAGCTCTACGTGTGAAGACAACAACAATGATATTTTACAAATCACAAAATGGAACAGAAAGTCAGAAATGCTCAAAGATGAGAAGCATCTGAGCAACATTCTCATTCAAGACACCTCAGCATCAGGAAGGAAGCAATAAGGAACCAAAGGCTGCCGCCGGTCTGTTCTGGCTCCAGTCTCTCCTCAGTTGGTTTAGATAGAGCATCTTATGTCAGAAACCAGGCTTTTGCCAATTGGCAAATGGATCGAGTGATGAATATTGAAGAGTGATGAATATTGAAGAGTGATGAATATTGAAGGGATAATCGACGATAGTTTTTTCCTGTTCCGATATATACTGTATATATACACAAAACATATTTGACTTACTATCAGAATTACGATGTTAAAAATAATCTCTAGAATCTGCGCTCTGTTTGTTTAGAGATTTTCCATTTTTGTTTGATTTGCTCGAGGTGTGAACACTGAGGCGGATCGCTAGAATGTTAAACATTAACTTTATTGATAAAGATCAAAAAAAAAAAAGAAGGGTGGGATTTAAAGTGTTCTTTTCTTCCTGCTCCTTTTCAGACATGAAATACATAATTATGTAGTTTTATAATTAAGAGTTTAATGTATAGGTTTGCTGGGCATTATTGTTTTGTTTTCTTACTCTACCGGCGCGAGTACGAGTGAACTTTAAATCAGTTTGCCGTGTCTTTTCCATGAATCAGACATGAATCTTTGTTCTCCATATTCCTGCTTATCAAAACGTTGGTGCACACTCCACAAGAGTAGTTCACGTTATGGATAGGATTTGGATTGTGATATTAAAAGATTAGATAATAATGTTAAACAAAACATGATGCCGAGAGTATTGAATGTTCACACTCTTTTAAATATGTTAATTCACGTAATTTTTCATAACTCGAGTGAAGGGATGAAGACCATTCTTCCAAAAGATATCCCCTCAATTGGAGAAACCGAGAAAGGACGACTAAAGTTTCCTAAAGGTCTACTTGAAGCTCATAAGGTACCACAAGAATCTCTTTAAAAGGCCCTTAAACCCTTGAGCGTCCTCAATGACCACTAAGACATCTGTAAGGGACACTAGAATCTCCTTTATATTATCTAAAGAATGTACAGATGGGTAGTAAATAAAAGGAAAACCCAACATACTAAGAAGTAGTCGTCTTTGTTCAGAAAGCGAAGCAGATTCGACTATTGGTCAGTCCAAAGTAATCACATAAAATCTAGCCTATACGTCTGTCTAACGACGCTAAATGTGTTTGTCTGACCAACGGGTGAGAGAAAAACAGAGCCAGTGAAGAAGAAAAAAAAAACAGTCATCCAGCCTAATGAAAGATAGGTTGGTTATTACGAGTCATTACGGAGCGGCCGGGCCGAGACCACAGACATTCCACAAAACACACTCGCACTGTGGTTGTCAACTTTCGATTTTTCTGCCATGTCTGCAGTTTTTGCAATTTTTTTCCTGTACACATTTAAGGGACACTCAACAGAAAAAAAAAAAAATGACACTTTAGTCTCTCTTTGGCTCTTTGTATTTTTCCATATGTGCGTCTTTCTGGCGTGTCTGCCTCTTTCTGTACATCCTGTCTCTGTCTCTCTCTCTCACAGCAGATGGATGCTGGGTGGTCAGGGAAGGGTTAAGTGCTCTGCTCTATAAACTCTGCTGAAAGCTACTGGTGCAGCCTTTATATACAGTCATTTGACACATCCCAACACAGGCTTGTAGCATAGAGCAGCTGCTGACCCAAACTCAGGCTTTAAAGGCGAGCTGGTGTCGGCATTACACTGCTTTGGACAGCATGAAGGCTCTCTTATTCACCTGTGTGCTGGTGCCCTGGCTGGTGGCAGCCTCGGCCAGGAGGTTTGACCAGGAATCACCGCTGATACCAGGATCTCTACCTGCCAGGGAGCTGAACGGATACTTCATTGACCATTTGAAATCAAGGAGGACTCGGGTAAGAAATGTATCATTGATGTCAAGCTTCTCTGCCAAAAAATGTTCTCTTAAATAACTGATGCATGCATTTATTGAAAATATGGTTTAAGACTAAAATGTAATTCAAATTATCTAATTTAGTGTTTAAACTTAACACTTTCTTTTGCAAGTAGTTCAATGTCAGCAAATACAATTTTGTTATTGCTGTTCACTTGTTGCATGGCTTCAGAAAAATCCTTAAACTTGTGTTTATTGTTACATAATAATTCAAGGTGATTTATTGAGGTGATAAGAATAAATGTATAAAACACAAATAAAAATGATGCCATACTGTTTATAGAATTAAACAAACATTCTGCTCTTGTTACAGTGAATATGAGCACAGAGACACAATTCCAAGATTTCAGAGTAAGCAAAGATTTAAAAAAAGATGATAATTCAAACAGATGAAAAAGATAAGGGATATGATATCAAATGAGACTGATAACCAGGGAAAATTAGGTAATTCTTAATAGTTGGCAATATTCAAAATCAATGATCCAGGCACATTATTCTAAAAGCTAATAATATATGTCATGGTTTAGTCGGTTAGTTTGTCTTCTACTGACGACAGGAACTGTCAGCACTTGACTTCACCCTTCTCTAGACACACACACAAACACACACACACACACACACACCTTGCTGTGTCTGACTTGTTTCCCCATCAGACAAACAGAACCCTGAAGCGACCACACTAACCACTTCAAGAAATATTTGGGAAAAACCAAAACCGAAGTCTGGTCTGGTTTATCCTTTGGGAAACACTTGCAGAAATTGAAAAACCCACAAACAATCCAGAGAAGGAGAGGTAAAGAAAAAAGTGTGAGCGAATGTGGCTATTAAAAGTATCCTACTAAGTACAAACTTAATTTGGGACAAGCTGTTTTTTTATACAAGACTCGGAGCCAGACCTTTTACAGACAGGCCCAATACCCTCGTGCTGCTTCAATCAACCATAAGCTTCATTCAGGTTGATTTTTTAATTCTTCCCTTTGATTGGTTTGAGAGGCAATCGGTTAGTTCCGAAACCCAGCAGCAGGGTTAGGGATGGTATTTCACTCAGGGAGACTTTGATTGGTTACAGCCACTGGAGGGGACTGAACCCATGCCTTGTTGATGGGGAATAAACCGACCAACCATTAGACCACTGTAGGTTTCCAACTGTCATTAGCAGTTAGTTTACTGGGAGCAGATTAGTTCCATCGTCTCTGGTTGAATGTTTGCAAAGATGTTTTTTGGTTGCGACCCTGCCAATAAACCCTCAGATTTGTGGCTTATTGGTGATACAATTACCCAGCCATCACAGTTAAAAGACGTTGGTCTGTCCACAACTCTTCAGGATGAACCATGATCACAACCTCCATAGGTCTAAGGGCTCCTGGGTTCAGGGGCTAGGAATGCAAAACACCTTGAAACCAATCTGAATCTCATTGGCTCCTAGATTACAGCAGTACTACAGCAATAATAAAAGACATTGGTCTCTGAATACAAAGACACTTCTGAAAAGGTGCATTGACCAGGTATGGTTAATTATCCACAAAAGATGGATATCAGGAAGAAAATGGTCAATGGAAATCAAAAAGTCATCAAACAATTTATCCAACACTGCAGCATTTGGGGCTGTGGTCAGTTGTGAAATATAATGTGGACTGCTACAGAAAGCTCTGTAGACCAATACAGCCTTGGAATCAAAGTGTGTTTGTTGATAATGAGGAAACTGAATGGAGACTGTTCAGACCAACATCAGAACTGTGTCATAAATCACAGCCTCCTCATTCATTCACAGCGGGGAGGCCAGATACTTCCGGAAATCATATTTCATCTTATGCCTTCTGACACGCCGCCACCAACACAGACTCGTGTTGTTGTTTTCTTTTAACACAATGGTGTTTATGGTCTGAATGCCCAGAACTTATTAGACCCATCAGCATCTCTCACATACTTCAAGTTCTTGTCCTCCAATGATTAACATTGCATGCTTAATTATCCCTTTACAGTTTACAATTCATTTATAACAAGACTTTATATCCATATCAAACGGTTTGTTTCTCTAATTTTACTCAGTTCAACAATTACATCAAACCTAACCAAAACCTGACCACCTTCTTTAAAAAGGAATCCTTCACCAACAATATGACTATTTGTATATCATTACTCACCCTGTGTTCCCTTGAATTTGTAAAGAATAAACCAAGGATAAAAAAACTGAGAAAATTCTTGATTCATTTAAGTAAATGGGGACCGCGTTGAACAACAGTAAAACTATATCAAAACATCTGTTTACAAACTCTCACACAACGCATTATAATCCAAGTCGTATGCTCACTGCTTCCCAAACACATGCATTTTAGCTAAAACCATATTAATACACTTGGACTCATGCAGACTCAATCGGACAAGCAGCGCGCCCACGCAAGTGTGAAACTGTTTATGAGAAAGTGTTGAGAAAAATGTGACTTTAGCATGCTAGGCTCAGACTCCAGGCTAAAGCCGAGGACAATGCAATACAGATATTTATGTGATTTTTTTGCATCTTCATTTGGTTTCTCCACAAAATTTGACACAGTGCAATGTTTTAACATATTTCCAAAACTGACCTCCTAACCCTAGCAGTGTCAATGTTTTGCTCTAGCAAAATAAACTGGCCGCTATATGAACAGGCCATATTTTCTCCTGCAGAGGGCGCTGCCTCTTGCTGATGAAGCTGATGACAGCCCAATCGAAGGAGGAGACGTCTCTGGTAAGACTAGAACATGTTTACTTCATGTGCACACAAGAACATCTAATTTAAATGATAGGGGAAGTTTAAAACTGCCAGGCTAATTGTTTTGGAGATGCTTTGACTCAATCTGTTCATGGTTTTAAGGTCTGAGACAGACTCAGTTGGTTGCCTCTAAAGTGTGGTTCATAATATCTATCTCAAAGGCCATGTTTGTAGTGTTTGGGGAACTCATGCCCAACATAGGTACCTGTTCCTTGAGGTTCTGCAATGACAGGAATAAGATTAAAAAGAATGAAAACTATATAGAAAACTTGGAAGTGTAAGATAATCATTCTAGCTATAATCACGTCAACTCAAGTTTATAATAGAAGACACATAAAGTGTGGGACAAGACACCCACATAAAGAGAAAGAGAGTAATGAAGATGTGAAGTAATGTAAGATGGCTGCTATTAATCAAAATTATTTATTTTGTACCATAAAATTCTTTCAAACTGCACAAGTAGAAAAATGTGGGTTAATTGTTTGGTATTGTGTCAGATGAAACAATTATGATTATAGCTGATAAACCATCTAATTGACAACTATTTTGACAATCGATTTATCTTTTAAGCCATTTTTCAAACAAAATTACCAAACAACCGTATTTACCATTGCAATTTTTAATTAAGTAATAAAATTGATATCTTTGGGTTTTTGTAGGTTCGTCAGATGTCTATAGACGAAGCAATTCATCGAAAATATAATTGTTATTTGCAGCCCTAGTCTGAATTGAATTGAGCTGGTTGTTAAAAGTGCACTGATGTGACTACAGATTATTCTGAAGGCTTGATGTCTGAGTGGTGCCTTTATGTTGCAGATCTGCCCACCTGCCTGCTGTGTGTGTGTCTGACTGGTTCAGTGTACTGTGAGGAGGTCAGTCCAGACATGACCAGTGTTCCCACCTTGCCTAAAGAGACGGCCTACCTGTACGCCCGCTTCAACAAGATCAAAAAGATCAACAGCAAAGACTTTGCTGATATTGGTAAGTCTGGAAACTTTCTCCAACACTAATGTGAAGTTTAAAAGACATGAGTGCTAACCAGGCGCAGAGGGTATAATGAAAAGACACAAGAGAACTGCATTATGGAAAATGTAGGAGTTTCCCAACTCTATGGAAGAAAAAAAAAATCACTGGAGTACCCCTTTAAGAGGGAACAGCCACGTGTCATCAGCATAGCAACAGTAAGGGATGTTGTAGTAAAAAGGGTAAAGCTAACAGACATTTGCTTTCTAAAACATGATAACTTGGTGACTTTCTGTTCGCTCACTGCTCATGAATAACATGATATGACATGTGAACAAGAGTCGATTTGTCCTTTTAGACAACCTGCAGTGAGCTCTGACGGCAGAGGCCCCATATTTAATGTAATTATGTATGCAATTGTTTCAACTCATTCAGTAACTAAACTAATCATGAAAAGAGTTGAATCACCATTTTTATGTTTCAGCTCAGCAGGTGACAGTGATATCAATCACATCTTTCATTCACTGCCCAGTAATTAATGAAAGCACTCATCACAATTTCGGGAAAATGTTCAGACTAGACATGGAACTCAAATCAGTCAGTCAGGTAATGGCTGCGAGAGAGTAAAGCACTTGATTAATCTCCAGCCCCAACGGGAAATGTCAGATGCACTGCATTGATGCATTTGGGGTAGCACATATACAAAGACACTGGTCTATGAGGCTGCACTTTGTCAACTGGATTGATAACAAACCGAAATAAGCTCTCCAAGAATTCTAGTTCAGTTCAATATTTTTAGGGACGCCCCTCTCCATGGGGTCTCGGTTGAACAATTTAGCTTGTTATCTGGTCTATGTCTGTTTCTTTTTTTACAAAAAACACATTATAAGAAATCTTTGTGCTGGACAATCGTTTGCAGAAAATAATTTTGGAGGAACAATTTGACAGATGTACAGCTTTGTTGAACAGGGAAGGAAGACCAACCAGTTGACCCAAAGAATGATCAAACCTGCAAGTGCTGTGATTAGTGACCAAACTGTTGTCAGTTTAAACAGTTTTTTTGAAATATAATGCTAAACACAAAAGCAGAGGGATAACATTTGATACAATGTTAATATAGAGGTACAACAACAAAAATAAAGTGATTGACCTCCAATATGGCTACAACTGTAATAACAGATTTTATCCAATATATCAACAGTGACTCTGAAGAGGATTGACCTGACGGGGAACATGATCTCAGAGATTGAAGACGGGGCGTTCTCCAAGCTAACCCAGCTGGAGGAATTGTCTCTGGCTGAAAACAGACTGGTCAAACTTCCTATGCTCCCCGCCAAACTTACATCCTTCAACGCCAACTACAACCAGCTCAAAACCAGGGGTGTCAAAGCGAACGCTTTCAAGGTACACATTTTAGACATACATTTTACACATTTTAGGAATATCCCGACCCGATCTAAAAGGATGGGGACTGGGGCAAACAAGGCATTTAAAAAAAATAATTAACACAACTAGACACACGGACAGCGAAGGCGGGCGGTTTAAATCCTGTGAATCTTATCTCTGGGCAAATATAAAACAACATACTAAAGGATACTATGCAACTTTAGAGACGTTTGTGTTTAGGGGGAGTTGCATGTTGGAACACTTGGCGGTGTATCCTTCCTCCCGGTACTTCTATTCTCGAGTATATCTGGTTTATAGCCAGGTATGCTGTGTATTTTTGCAAATATACATTTACTTCCCACACAGGGATAGGACAACTAATACCAACACAACTGAATCTTTTCCTTGTTTCCCAAACAGAAAATGGCCAAACTGGTCAGCCTGTACCTGGCCGACAACCAGCTGGAAGCTGTTCCACACATTCCAGACGCTGTTCGGACCTTACATCTACAGGTTTGCATCTTTTACTGCTAACATATACACACATTCAGAAACTATTGACACTAATTGCTGTACAAATTTCCATGTTCTAGATTTAATCTAAAATGGATTATACGTTTTCCTTGAACATAATGAGTGAGATATTAATCAATATCACAGGACAAATCTTTTAACCGAATCCTGAAGATTTTGACTCTAAGAGCTAAGATTTTATTCACTTTTACGTTCTTGACATTGTTTCTACTTCCTCCAGAACAACAACATTACTGAAGTCAACGTAGACACCTTCTGCAGGTCCAATGACACCTACTACCTACGGCCGAGCCTCAATGAAGTCCGTATGGACGGCAACCCGGTGGTGCTGTCTAAGTACCCCGACAGCTTCACCTGTATGATGGTCCTGCCTGTCGGACGGTACCGCTGAGGAGACAGAAACTTTACTGTAGCCCCTTTGTTGCTGATGGAGCAATTTTCCCGCAACAGAGTGCTGAGGGGATACCGTGACGTTCTGGATTTTGGGGTGCTGGTCCCATAGTGGGAATTAAGGTGTCAATGTTTTTACTTCAGCAAACCTACAAACAGTTTGGGACATTGTCAGGTCGAAATGAAACCATTCACTGGACTGAAGGTGTAGAATTGAAGGACTTTCTCTACTCTGGCCTTTTTCAGTTATACTGACAGGTGGGGAGTCCCAGGCCTTTAAACGCCTGCAGGAAGTTGCACATGACAGTTGTGGAGAGTTAGTCATGGTGCAAAACCCCTGAGAAGGGGTGTGAAGCCTCAATATGCTTCAAACCAACTAGTTTGTCTGATCTCGTCTGAAATCAGCGTTCAAACCCAGCTTACTTTCACACTTCCACACACCTAGCTAATCCCTGGATAGTGGATGAGTTTGTCAGATCGTCTTTTTCGGACAACAAAAATTGCCAAACACAGTGTTCGCTTTGGCCACCGGAAAGGGGGATTCAGATGCTGTTAATACATTTTACAAACATTTTGTTTGAAGCATACCGAGGCCTTGACAATGGGACTATAAGTGACAGATAGAAAGATTTAGGCCACCCTATCAGAAGACACCACAGGTGACGTAACTGCTATAACCCCTAAAATGAGTGGAGAAGCCTCAACAACAGTCCAATGTATTGTTTCATTTTGACCTGATGCTGTACTACCTACATCAATGAAACTACACAAACTTGCTTGCAACTGTGAATCAAAACACACTCATGCAGCCACAAGCCAACAGGTGTGTTTGTAACTACCAGTTTAAAACACAGGCCAATGTTTTCACACTCTTTAAGAAATTAATTCTAAAATTGAAGCATTTTGTTACTATAAGTAACTATAAGTAGTAAAAAATGTAAAAATATATATACAAAGATATCTTTGCCGCTTTTGCTGACCTAAACAAGTATATTGTACTAGTGTAAAACCTCTCATTTCGAGGTTTTACATTAAATTAACCTACTAAATGTTTTAGAATACTACAACAAGTTAAATGTTCAACAGGTGCTTTTATTGGACCTACATGTTTTTCCTGATCAGTTTTCACCTTGCTTGTTGCGGGTCATCAGGAATTTTATTTGGACAGACGTCCATGACTTAAGTGCAGTCTTTGATAATGTGTATTAATGTTGTTGCATGCTTCATTTTAAAATGTCCAGATTGTAGGCTGGCTTTGAGGCTAACACATGTTAAAAAATAGTAAACGTTTTGAAAATAGAAGTTTTGTCTGACATGCTGAATGAAAATGCAAGTATACGAAACAGACCATTTTAAATGTAAACCACATTCCAATCCAAGTACTTTTTCAGTTAATATTTTATAGAGTCGTGATGACAGAAGAACAATGTTCAAGTCATTCCAGTCATACGGAAGTAGTTTCTGAATTGGCACTTAAAGGAAATGAGCCTGTGAGCATTAATAACGTTTCTCATTCATTGTATGTTGCATTGAGATTTTCTTGTCAGACTATTGATCCCAGCTGACACACATTACATTGTCTTGGCATGTCAGCAGGAATAGTCTGTTTCTCATTGAGTGTTCTCTCAGAAAAAATGAACACAACACTCTGGTTTTTGCTCTGCCATTGTGTGAATCAATTTCACTTTTAATTATTCACTTAAAAATGCCTCTCCATAAGTGCAATGGCCTCGTCTCGTCTAAGAGCAGGCTTTCTTAAGCATTTTGTGACTTAGCTTCACTTTGATTTTTTAATTTATAGACTGCAGTTGAAGTGAACTGGGGCACAATGTATCTATGAACTATAGTAATGTGAAAGTTACTCCTTTTTATTTTGTCTGCATTTAAAAATGTCTTGCTTGTGTGCCTAACTCTTCCCTCCCAGTAATAAAGTTTAATTTAGAAATTATTACTGATGTGAATAAGACAGTGATGTACAGGAAGATGTGTATGTGACATGGCTAGTTTTTAAAGATATTTTAATAAAAGTTAAACTTTTTAAATTAAAATGTGTTTGGAATTATTGTTGGAGTCTGTTTCAAATGTAAGGAATAGTGTTTTTAATATTTACTGGCCGGTGGATATGGCTTGTTGTAGATGCCGAATGTTTTGAAGACTCCTTGATACCACAACAGCAGACAGATGTTTCATGTGTGATCAGGCCGTTTCGTGCTACAACGGTGATTGTAGTTGGCAGAAGGTTTGCAGAGGAGGCGTCTTTCTTCAGCTTCTTTAATGTCGTCTCCACTGTGAGCAATTACCACCAGCATCAGAAACTTGTAGCAGAAAACACAAGCTGAGCAATCTGCATGGTATCCCTGGAAGCCTGAAGTGTAGTTACAGTTTTGAGATGATGCACGTCAGCTCCTAGCCTGGAGCCTACAAATGTACCCGCCATAGCTACACCATATCCCCTTAACACAGAACTACACATTCAACCTAAGTGTCATCTCCACAGCCATAACAAACCTGAACAAAGAACAACTATTCTTGAGGTCAAAGTATAAAAAGTTAAGCCCACATACAACCTAAATATCCACATGCCCTGCAGGTGGCCCTTACAGGTTCATTACACCCCCACAGTGCTAACGTTGTCAATTGAAAGTACAACTGATAATGGCAGAGGTTCATAAAGACAGTTTGACGTCATTTAGTTTCATTTCAACTGCAATGAGGGCACAACCTCCGATGTCGGAATCAGTGTATACACGTCAACCAATAAATACCAAAAAGTTTTAGAAACGGTGTCTCCGCTACATTGTTTATCCACTAGAGGAAGATTCAACTCTTAAATCTAAGGGGTTCTTTTCAAAAATGTTTGTTTTGCTAGGCAAATATTGACAGATTTATTGTTCATGAATATTTAAAATTGTCAAATATCAAAATGAACCTTAAAAATACCATTAGAGCTTTAGCTAACATTGGTAAGTTGCGTTCGAAATGACCAACTGATATCTTCAAATTCAAGCTACACCACTAGCCCAGCAAAAAAAACTAAGTGCATTACATTATTGCACATGGCTAACTGCAGAGTCTGCTCATGTTTGTGCAGATTCCCACAATGGAGAAATGCCATATAGTGATTGGCCACATGCTTGTAAATGTCTGTGGTCTGTGTACATAGCCAAGTTGCTAACCATCATCTGCAGTCCTGCTGACTGGCTGGCTAATGTCGTGGTCGAGCAACAGGAATGTTACGATTCCTGGATTGTATGTGAATTCTTCGTGTTTAATATCTTCATTTGTTTATTCTTCTAAATACATGTTCATGTCTGTGTGTCATTAAAGCATAAGCAAATCAGCATACAAGGAACTGCCCACATTACAGCAGAATAGTTAAAAATGGAAATTACATTTTTCCATAATAAACATTGAAGAAAATGCAACTAAAGCAAAATAAGAGTTTAGAGCACACAGGCCAGTATGGAAAATGTGGGTTAATCCTCTTTCAGCATAGCCAACTGGGCAGAACTTTACATTCTCCAAGAAATCAGGAGAATAGGTTCCATATTGCTTCTGCAGCTTGATTTACTATTTGAGATTTTACTGCTAACTCTTCAATAAAGTCCCACCCTGATATTCACCATGCATACTCACACCTACTGCATTAACCAATATTGTACTTCTCTTTCATCAGCCTGAATCTGAGCACTTTACAAATAATACAGAATGTTTGGAGGTGTCATTGTATCACATGGTTGACATAATGCTGAGAACTGTTTTGAAATATAAAAGCACAAAGTCAGTGCCTTCTGGACCACAAAGAGAAACCCAGTCCCTCTGGAGGGACCCCCTGACCTCTACGCTGGACAAGACAACAAGTCTCCTCCACTGATGGATGAGGGTGAAACCCTCCAGGGCTCCTGGGGAGGTTAAACATTAAATACAACCCAAAGTTCCCATGTTAGGTCTGTCTGCCTTCACACTGACTGATGGACCACCTGGTCTCAAACACACATGATGCAGAGATATCATTGAGCAACAAGTCAAAAATGTTCCATGTTTCTACACTCGTATAGAAACAGCTAAAGAAAAGCTGTGGCTGTCTCGCAGGGAAAAATACTGCAATGTTTCAGTGAGCAGAAGCAAAGAGGACCGACCTGCCCAAACCCTCCATGTTCATTGTGGGGCAAATCGTTTGTTTTGTGTCAACAACACAGAAACAGTGGAAAGCAGGTGTGTGAGGGTGAGGTCGCCGGTGTGAAGTCCATGTTGGTGCAGGTGTCTTCACATACCTGGAAGTGTTGGAAGGTTCTGCGCCGGTCGTCACATCTGTCTGAGAAAGCCCTGAGAGTCCTGAAGAACAGCAAAAGATCTCTGCTCTCATTTATCCTGAAATGACATTGTACACATCATTGAAATATTTTTAAGGGAATTAATTAGTTTGATCTGCCCATGTCAAAGTTGATCAGTAAAGGTAAAATATCCTTAAAACCTGCAACATTATGCATCGTTGAACTGTTTAAAATGTTGTATAGTCTTGTAGCATGTTAGTCGAGCAGCAGCAGCTTCTTAACGGGACATGTTCAGGTAAAGTATTGAATGTAGGTCATCAGCGTTTTAGCAGCACTTGAAGTTGAGACAAACACAAAGTTGCATGTAAAAAGGAAGAAGTGTAAAAATACGCTTCAAGTCAAGTTTACACATACAAGTGAAACGCGACCCTGTGACACAGCCTGTGTAGACAGCTGGATGGATTCAAATAGAAGCACATACACCAATATTTGCTCCTTTGCAATAAAAAAAAAGTACAGTTGAAGGTGGTGGAAAAGCCATTAGTTTTGCAGGAATTGGTCACAAAACAAAAGTATTGTGCAACATTTCAGGAAAGATAGAAGAAAGGTCGGTGATCCTCAGGCTCATTAGGATACGTTGTCTGGGAACCATGAATGTCTGCACAGAACTTCATGACAAATCCATCTGGACTTAACTTTGGATGCTCGTTAAGCAACCTAAAGCAAACCAGAACTACAATTCCAGACTTGCGGTTGTATGATAACGCCAACCAGTCAAGTTGCAGTTTAGATTGATATCTGTCTAAAATGCAGTCACTTCACCATTTTATCCTATTAGACATTTGTGTGAAATTGTCCTAATTAGCGTATGAATTCTTGAGTTATGGCCAAAAACGTGTTTTGTGAGGTCACAATGACCTTTGACCCCCAAAATATAAGCAGTTCATCATTGAGCCCAAGTGGACATTTGTTCCAAATTTGAAGAAATTCCCTCCAGGCGTTGTTGAGACATCGCGTTCACGAGAAAGTCTCCAGACTTGTAATCAAGGATTAACAACAAACATTATTATTCAATTCTGCTATTTGGCCAATGCACTATTTTAAAATGAACTACCATTAAGAGAGGTAGTCTGTTAATTTTCTAATGTTTCCAACATTAAACAGATACATTAGCAACAGAATAAGTTTCTTTAAAAATACAGTAGAATAAATACTATATGTGCAAAAGGCATAACTTTTCTGTATGTCCAAACACAAGAGCAAACCAAGAATTTACAGGCACAGTAAATCCTGAACTACCCATCTAAAAACTAAAAAAAAACTTACACAAAGGTGCTTCCTTATATGCAGTATGCTGTATATCACAAAGCTAAAAAAAAAAAAGATCTTTGCTGTGTCTGATGGTTGAGCCTGGGACATTCAGTTACAGGTTTTCCAGAGTTTTCCATGGGGGCCCAGGGATAGACGGCAGCCGGGTGAAGTTTTTCCACACAGTTATTCCACACAGAGCTGATGGAAACATGGCAGCACGCTCCCAAATAATGGAGCACTACCAAAAATACAAAGAGGGAGAGACTTGATCCCGGTTTGATATTGTTGTAGTGAACGGATTTGGTCCTTCCGGTTGTGAATGATGCAGTTTGATTAAAACTTCAGCGTAGAACCAATTAATCACAGTGGTTGCAAAAACCTTCTCGTGTATTCTAATGAGATGTGTGGAAAGTTTAGGTGGCTTCGGTTCATTATTGCAAAGGAGCAGTAAAATGATTTTGCAGCAAACAGTGGATAAAAAGATCGAATTAAACAAACAACTTTAACTTTAACGAGAACCCATTTTGGATGTTCTGCGTTACATATTTTGGTTAAAACAAAAGAAAACAAAACCCTGAGGTCAATCCCCAGTCCTACAGAAACTAGGGCTGTAACTTTAAAAACAGATATCATTTTCAAATGAATGAAAACAAACATTTGAAAGTATAAACTTGAACAAAACTCAAGTAGCCTACTCCTAAACTACTTTAAGTTCATTTGAGGTGCCTCCACCACTTCACTGAATGACTAATAACTGGCTCAGGTTTGGTGTCGTGATTATCGGTTTAGCAAAGCTTTGTCTTAATGAAGTGAAAAACGATAAGCTAGTTTACTCCACGTATTGTACAAGGACGTTTTTACACATTCAATACACAGCAAAACTAATTAATTAGACCGTCCAAAATACCTGCATGTATACTGTAAGTGTTGCTTTGTCCTAAAAGCAACAGGAAACCTCCCTGTTGGCTTCAGAGCGGACCGATGTCTCCTGCTGCCGTCCTGACCTCAGCACAGTTCACACTATGAGTCACACAAACAGCCTGGATCAGTGTTTCTTCAACTGCAGGCTGGGGGTCAGAATGGTTCATGGCTCAGTCGTCTTGGATCCCCACATGACAAGAGAAGCAGTGTGTTTTAATGGCAGATGTTCAAAAGGAAGTTTGACATAATCCAGTCTGCTAAACCCATCCCACAATGCACTGCTTCAACAGTGTTTCCACATCGCAGGGCTACTAGAGTTTTCAACTGTGCGACTAATAAACAGTTGGATGAAAGTGAGACTACGTCGACAGTTGGACATTCATTTTTTTTAAAAGGGCGTTTTCGTGTAAAATGTGTTCACACTAGCGTTTCCAGTCCCCACCTGGAATAAATGAATACATAAATAATCCTAATTTTATGATAACGTTGTCTGGCAAAATCAACCTAAACATTAATTTAAACTGCAAATCCATTTTCTTTAGTTTTACACATAAAGTGTTTCTGACTTTGTATTTAATACGGCCACAATGAGGACACCCACACAGGACTGCTGCTGGACGCATCTTGTGTGACACTCACAGACGACTGACGCTTAACTGCTGCTTTTACTGCGCAGCCTGTGTAGCCACAGTGTTACTTTGAACACTAACAAAGTTAAGAAACCACTTCAGGGAGACAAGAGGATAGACATGAAACATGTGTCTGCTGAATAAAAATAACCAATAAAAACAGTGTCAGTGTTTATCTTTAACAGTTCAGAGCAGCTTGATTTAACAAAGATTATCAGTCTGATTTGGACTGCAGAACTACGACTCTCTCTCTCTCAGACTTGGAGAAGGCAGCAGTGTGTCAGAATCATTATCTCCAGTATTTTTCCATCTGTTGTTTGCCAGATTCTGCAGACTGGACCATACAATCCAGATGTGGTTTGGCCTCAGTTATAGAGCAAATCAGACTTCTGCTGTGTGGTGCTGATCCACAGACAGAACACACACTTTCTGGTAGACTCTGGTTATCAGGACAGAGAAAATGCACCTGAGCACATAAACAGCTACAACACGTTTAGTCAATGCAAACACAACTAAGATCTTGACTTTTAGTTAAGAACAAAGCACGTACTCCTGATGCTTAGGTGAATACTGTCATCATGACTGAGACTGGAGTTCTCCACAGATTCAAGGAACAACTTATTCATAAGTATTTTAAGCTGCAGTGTTAAAAACAAATAGAACAATTAACGTTAGGATCAGTAAGAATAAGAAAACAATGACTGTCCAGCTTACTTTAAATGGAAGTCCATGTTATTCGTTTAAGACTGAACAGCAGGGTATGATGTCCCTGATGAAGATGCTTTGAGTGGAAACACATTGGTTATCCATGCGTCAATAAAAGGATTTTAAATTTACAATAAGAGTGCCTCAGATGCTTTTCAGACAGCTATCCAATTACAAAGACGTCCATTAAAGTAAGCTGGGCAGTCATTGTTTTTTTTATTCTCCATCCTTGAGGAGAAACTGATTTTATTACTTCATTAAGATCAGCAACACCAAGTTCAGGTTTACTGCTGTTGAAGGCTGTTTAGTTGAAGCCCTGAGAACTTAGTTTTTCACTGCACATAATCACACAGATTCTTGTTGGCATATGATGTTAAAGGTGATTTTCTCAAACAAGACATATCATATATTGTAAAAAACAAATTTTTCAGGGTTAAACTCAGCTTGTATGCGTACACTTTTACATAAAAATGTGTCATAATGAAAGAGGCAGGACTCACAGACTGTGTGAATGCAGTTTGATCAGATTTGTACGACAGTCTCAACTTCCTGTATCGTTGTACAGAAAAACAGAACATCACCTTTTGCCAACTGAGCTCCATGCAGTAATCCGTCATGTCAATTATGTTGCAAACCTGGCAAAAAGAAAACGTGTGTACATGTAGGAGCCTATTATCCTTGTGAAAAGCTAGAAGTGCTAATTAGACCTCTGGGCCTTTAAAGTGTACTTTGAGTCCATCAAACAAATAAAACATGCAACAACAAATGTGCAGGTGAAATCCTCGAGGGCAGTGGAACATGAACGAACCTCCACATGTGCTCAGCTCACCAGTTGGCAAACTTATTATTGTGTTAATAAACGATAATGAAGTGGAGCTGATACTGTTCAATCTTATCGCAGATGTACAAGATATGTAATTTCATTTAGAAACAGTTTCTCAGTTACAGAGTTTGTCCATCAGAGCCCTGACAAGTTTATTTTTACACTGTAAAATGTCCCTATTGTCACTATTTGTTAATAACTAGGGCTTCATGATATCTCGTTTCAGCAGCGACATTGCGATGTGCGCATGCAAAATAGTAACATAGCAGGCTGTGCATTGTCAGCAAATTAACTCAACATGCTACAACTTTTTTGCTGCTTGATACAAAAAGAAAACTTGCCATTTCTCATTTTCCATGACTAATCCACAAGAACAGTCGGTCTGATGTAACATCATTTACTCAGATTTAAGGGTTCTTGGATACAAAGAGTTTCTGCGAGTGAGTGTCATGCAGGCTCTGCATGCACAGAAAACCACCAATCACCATCTTTCTTGATCAATTTATCAAAGAACCAAAGCAGGACCCGCTCGTCGTGGACCACAACCTGAAAATGTGCCAGGAAGAGGAGAAAAACCCTGAAAAAGGGAGATTTGGTTGCAAAAAGAAACTCGACGTCAAGTGTATGGAAATATTTCGTCTACAGAAAGGATGGTGTTGATGAAAAACAGATACTTTGTTGTAATTTGATGAAAATTCCTGTATTTCTTCATATCGTAATGTATACTAGTACGATTAAGAACCATTTCTAAAGGATCCAGAAGTGTATACTATGAAATATCAATATTAAAGATCCAGAATCTGTCTACTTCTCGGATGGTTTGAAGTCATGATTATCTGCTCAGCATGGCTCGTTTCTTCCACTGAACTGCGTCAACAAAAAGCCCAACACTAGAGAGAGTAAACAATGCCCGTAAAAAAAAACAAAGTTGATTATGTGCTGAAATGTAATTTGGAATCCACTGGCTTTAAACACAATAAACATGTTCCCCTGCAGTGTAAAAAGCACATCGTAGAAAATAAATAGGGACTAAAGCTCCAGATATTGCCGAGGAAACCTCAACAGACCAGACTGAGTCCAGATATTTTCAACAGTCACAGCAGGAGAAGAACAGGTGTGTAATATTAATCATGGCTGTGCTCCATTTACAGGTGGGTGTGCCAGTGAGCCAGCACACCTAACTGGAATGCAGCCATTCTGAATATAATGAGTTACAGTGCGTGTCTGCATGTCTGAGAAAGGCTTATTGTTTGGAGGTAAAGAGCAGACGGAGCGAGAACAAGTGGATGTGTAACTGAGGGAGTTCAGCTGGACCACAGCAGTTTGACATCTTATTCCACTTTGATAAACACTTGAGTTAAACTAAACAGACAGCTTCATCCTGACAGGAATAATATCCAATATTAAATATGGACTGAGCCAAACAGAGAGAGTAAAGAAAAGGACATCTCACTGGTCGCCGGGTTTCAGTCCAAACCCACCAGTCATAATGCTCCAATCTGATGCCTAAATCAAAATTTGACTAACTACACCACGTGGACAAAAGTATGTAGACACTTTGCCATATGAGATAGTTCAACATGTGATTCCAAAACCGTGGGTATTAATCTGCTGCTATAACAGCCTTCAGGTTGCAGACCAGATTTCAGAATAAGAGCATCAGGGAGGTCTGTTATAGGTCTGTAATTTATCATATTTACTGTCATTTAACCATTTTTATGTAAGGCTTGAGTTTGTATGTTTTGAGCTTGAATGTTTTGACACTGTAGTAAATTTAACTTTACTTCTTTGTTCTCTGTCTGTGAAACTGATGTTTTCCATCTGTGAGAGTTTTATTTGACATTGCCTTCTTTAGATACTTGCATCTTCATGTCTGTGAGAATAGTGCCATGTGAAGAATACTCACAGAACTAAGTGTGTCTAGCACCCCCACATTCCTTGTGTGTATAAATAATATGCGTTTTCTATTGTTCCGGGTCAGACTCTGCAGCACTGCTGTGGGAACTCTGTCCATTTCAGCTGAAATAGCTTGACTCTGTTTGAAATCTCTTTTTTGACAATTGATTAATAAACCATCAAAGACAACTTCATTATTTACTCATCTCTCAGTAGGAGATTCACGTTTCCCCCACAAGGTCCGACACTGATGTTGGGTGTCGGCACTCATCTGATCTGGTGTTGGATGAGACACTTGAGCTTTAAGAAGTCGCTTAGACCAGACTGTTCACATACTTTTGGCCACAAAGCGTAGCTCACCAACATAGATCACACTCAAATGTGAGCATACCTTTACTTTTTACTGGAGGTTGAAGACGCAGTTTATTAAACTGTTAAATAGACTAGAGATGCATTTTCTCAAAATTCCTTTGATTGACTAATGTTGATTATAAAAAGTAATCAATTATCATTAAAGCAAATACCAGGTTTATTCCAGATAAATGCAACAACTCCGACAGAAGGACTGTTGGAGATGATGTAGCAGGACTTGAATCTGCAGTGTTTTAGTTCTTACCCAGAGAGGAAACTCCTGAAGATCTGCAGGTTGCTGGCTTTCATCACCACGTTCAGCTCGCTGATCGTCCTCTCAGATCCCTCACCCTCCTGCTGGACAAACACACCATCAATTACTCAGTTTTTTCAGAGTTAATTTGCATGATCTGGGTATAAAAAGAGAAGGCAGCAGTGAGCAGGAAGAGACAAGAAATCCAGAGCTGCGTATTCATGGTGCATGAAGGTAAACTAAGTAACTACACAGCTCCACAGACGACAGCCATCCAACATCTCTCTGAAACACTTCCAATAAAAACATTATAATGCTCATAATAATAATAAATTACACACAAAGACAATACAAGACGATATATAAGGCATGTGCAATATTTTATATACATCTTCTTTTATCGTTTGCATCGTCTTTGTATGCAATTTATTTCATATATAATTTGGTTTTAAAGTTCAATGCAGATGTTTGCCCAAGATATTTTTTCCCCTCGGGTACAATAAAGTACATTTCATCTCGTCTTATGAAGGCAAGATTTATTGCAGGACTGTTGTATTAGACTGCATTAGTTTAAGCTTGGCGTACCTAATAAACTGCCCTTAAAACCACTAACTGTGTTTTTTACATCTTCTGTTTGTGAAGTGATGAAACAAACAATATAATATAATATAATATGTTCATTAGGGATCTGTAGTGTTGGTAGGTGTGTTTCTGAACTTTGGACAGAGAGCTGGCTTCCAGTCTTTATGCTAAGCTAGGCTAACCACTGCCATCTCTGTATTTGTGGAGCCATACAACTAATAAGTACAACATCTGTACAACACTAACAAAACATAAGGTTACTGGAAGTTGTACTTGCTCAAATTATGTTGCAATACAAAAAAGATGTCTTAATGAAACTATAATAAAGAGTAGGAAGAGAGTGTGTGTTTACAAAATGACTGTTTCTCAATTAAACGGCCAACTATCTAATGTCGTTATCAAAACAAGTCAAGACGTCAGAAGATAAACTATAATGTTAATGATGCTTCATGAGCCAGGCAGGAGTGATTCAGTGAAACCAGCTGTTCTGGTCCATCCAGTCCGAATGAAAACCACCAGCCTGCTGGACCGATGTGTAGGCAGGTTTACAGATTCTCCCTACAATAAAATTACAATTACTCTTGACTTTACATTTAAAGTAATAGATAACGTTGAAGGTCGACCATCGTTTTCATCATCAACAGCCGTAGTGAAACTCAATACTTTTGTCTGAATATCAAAAACTGATGATACTGAGGTTTGACATCAAATGTCTGGTCAGATTCTTAACCTTAACAAAATGTATTATTTAAATCACATAGTTCCTGATTTAATTATAATTTTACCTCTTGAGTTTGACTGTATTTTATTAAGAGATCACGTACGGCTGCTTGTGTTCAGACAACATTTAATAAAAAAGGGGTTTTGTAGAAAAACATGTTATGTTATATTTCCCAAAGTAAGGAAAGGATAAAATGATTGTTTTCACATAGTTACTGTGATTTGAGCATCATATTTCAAAGGCTATCCACCTGGAGGAAATGTTTTCACTCATTTCTTGTGCATGAACAATAAAAGGGAACATGTAAAATGTTGAATAGAGACAGTTCTTTAATCTGAATTTTCACTTAAGGAGTGACCATAACATGCCAAACACTTTTTTTTTAAAAAAAGAGTGCTTTTGTTTGGAAGAGATGACCTTTATGTTATTGACTTTAAAGAATACATCCTGACATGCTTTCTTCCTCCGAGGCAGATTGGTTAACATTTAAGACCTGACAGTGATTTTGATTTTTTTCCAAGTGTTTTGCATGTCTGGCAGCTGCTGCTGAGTCTGAGGAGCTGCTAAAATCTGGAAAATGCACTTTATGGCTCATTAGTGAAGTGAACATAGCCCTCTGGTGCCCTCTGCTGGTCAGTTCAGGACATAGCGTGTCACCTGAACCCTTTTCAACACGGCTTTCGACTGTCTGAGAATTGGTTTTGTGCAAATCCAGATTTCTAGACCTACCACTCGAACACAAACTGTGCTGATCTCTGCCTGACCGAAAGCTTAGACATTAAAGTGCGTAAGCAAAGGACAAAAGTGTGCACATGCTTTAATGTCTTTCAATTAAATAAAAGGTCTAAACAACACTCTCTGAAATCTTGTGCAGAGCTCTTCCATGCAGCTGTTGAGATGTTTTAATGAGATTGAGTTTTTGACTGGAGTAGTTTGATGACCAGGTACTTCTGGGTAAGAGACGTCATGAGTAGAGTTTGACCGATGCTGGATTTTTGAGGGAGATACTGATATCTGTGATAAACTAATGTCCAATAATATTGGGCTCTAACCATGAAAATACTGGTAGTAGACATAACATAACAAAGAGTATAAAACGTTTAGATGCTTTTTTTTTTTTTTAGGGATGGGAATTGATAATCCACTGAGAACTGGTTTCTAGATGTCCGATTACTTGGACTCGCAGGCCTCTGTGACATCACTTATCACAAATCAACTCTACTTGTCCGGTGCCTTGGCGAGGGGAGGAATGGATGCCACAGTGGAGCAGAGACCCTCTGCCTCTTTGTCTCTCTGTCTCTTCATTATTTGAACAATGAAATGACTCACCTTGACCTCAGAGAGCTGGAACTCCACCTGAAAGACCAGTTTAGAGCAGTGACCTGATACACAGAAGTGCTGGACCAGCTTTCTGTCGCCTAGTAGACACAGACACACACACCAGTGTAAGTACATCATTACATTACGAGGGACCCATTTAAAAAAAAAGGTGCTCTGGGAGTTTTCTTGGAAACAAACAAAAGTGATGTTTAAATCTGGTGTTTCTCACCAAAACAATTTGTATATTTCGTTGAGATCTAACAAAAGTGTTGAATGCATTTCTTTCCTCAGAAATGTTTCCCAAAGCAAAGATTTAAGAAATATTGTATTGCTTACATCCATGTTTACATTCTAGCAGTTTTCTTCCTCCCTGCCTTTGTTTGTTATGTCTCTTTCACATTATCACTGCCAGCTGTGGATCAGTGGAGCACTGTGAAAGCAACAGAATGTGATTCACCATGGGTCATGATACAAATAAAATGGGGGCCACCTCTTTAAAACATTGCTCAACAGCACAACTAGTGGTCAAAAATGCCACAGGGTACCTTTAAAAAAGAGAAGAAGAAGAAGAAGAAGAAGAAGAAGAAGAAAAATGTAGTAACGCAATGCGTAAATAATGGAAATAATATAGCGTAAATATAGAATTTCGGGCTACAAAACATCAGAAAACAGTGAAGGCTGTGGATTCACAGTGCTGTGCTCTTACTGCTTTGTAGAGTCTTTGTGGTGCAGCTGTTCAGACTGATGCCATTAATTTGTGTCTGTTGCTTCAGATCCTCCTCCAGCTCGTCCACCTCCTCCTTCAGGTTAGACAGCACCTCCTCTTTCCCTCCTCCTCGTGTCTGTCCACATATATATGACCTGTGGAGACAGACAGCAGACATTTGTCTTCATTTAATGTCACAACAGTTCTTTACCATTTTCTACTTAACTAAATGCCTCTGCACCACCTGGGTATACTTAACAGTAAGTTCAACTGGGAAAACTAGATATGAAAATGTACATTAGTCTGTGGGAAAATACAACGGTTTGAAAAGAGTTAAACATTTAGAATAAAAATGAAACTCACATGGCATGCTGCATTTGTCCTCTGAAGTGGAACGTGATGTCCTTGTGGTTGTCCTGCTGTTGGCGCTGCAAGGCTGCAACTTCAGCCTGGAGACGCTCGATCTGAGCCTCCAGCACCGTCACCTCCTCAGTGTTCTCCTCGCTCATCTTCTCCATCATCCTGAAGGACAAACACAGAATGACTCAATAAATATTTTTTGGGAAGTTTCATTGGGTGAAGATGGCAACACTGTTAGTTACACCAATAAATACAATACAAATAACATAACAATGGTGTAAATAATATACTATATACAGGAGGTGAGACTTGAGTGTTTACTGATGAGCTGTGCTGTCAGAAAAGCAAATACTGAAAAAACCTGAAGATGCATCATATTACTGGATTATAATATGTGATGAAGCATCAACGTTTCAGTGCCAAAAATGTTGCAGCTGGTAAAGGTGGAGCCAATTTTAATTACTTATATATATATATATATATATATATATATATATATACACACACACACACAATTACTTAATCTTTAACAATACATCATAATTTATTAGTTGATTCATATTTTTGTATTAATAATCGGAATCTGCAAAGTAACTAAAGCTGTAAAATAAATTTAGTGGAGTAAAAAGTACAATATTCACCTCTAAAATAATAATATTATATATATATATATAATAATAATAATAATAATAATAAATATATATATATATATATATATCATAATATTACATATATATATAATATTATAAATGATATTATATTATATATAAATGATATTATATATATATATATATATATATATTTGTAATAACTACATATACAATTAAGTATAAATTGTAAGGTATAGGTATAAATAAGTAAGGTATATAAATGTATATTTATATAATATATATAATGTATATAAATGTAGTGGAGTAGAAGTATGAAGTAGCATAAAATTGAAACACTCACGTAACGTTCAAGTACAAGTAACATTACTTCAACATTGTACAGTAAAGATACTCGAGTAAATGTAACGTAGTTTATTTAACTTTACATTCCACTACTGGTCTGATAAATAGGAAAAATCTTAAAAATAAAGAAGCCGTTTTTCTCTTGTGTTTAATGTTAAGTATGAACGCATTTCTCATCGCCTCAAAGCCTCGCTAAATTATAAATTATAAAATAATGTTGATTAGATTCACAGCAGTAACTTTAGTCAAATCTAACGTTAGCTAGCTAAACTGACGATGACTTTAGCATAAAAAGAACCAAGATGAAGTTAGACTGTCATGTCTAAGGTTAACTTACCGTATTCGTCTCCGTTATAATGGTAAATTAATAAAATAAAAGTTAACTGTATTACGTGTATTAAACTCTCTTTTCCTCAATTCTTCACTCTGACAACCAAAACAGTTTGGAGCCTCGCGCCCTCTGGACTGAACCACTTTTCACGTGTCGGAGGGGGGAGAATCTGTTTCTGTGAGAAAGGGTCACACAGTGTTGCCTCTTTTTAGAGACAAATACCGCAAATGTTTATAGCTATATGTTTTTAAAGTACTTATAAGCGTTGTATTATTGTTAGCATGCATTAAGTAAAAACCTGTCCGAGTTGGCAATTGTGTCCGACCCCTTTACATTGAAAGCCGTATCTGTAACAGCTGTTGGTAATAATGTTTTCATTGACTATACCATAATAATTTGAAAAATATATAAATATATATATATATATATAAATTAATTTATTGGCATCCCTTTCTGCCTTTATTTGTGTTTTTTCAAAAGCAGTGAATTTTACACAGCGGAACGTTTCGGTTCTACGGAAGGAAACACGCGCGGAAGGGAAAGTTGGCATAAATGCAGCCCCGGACAGAGTTAACAGTAACACCAGCTGGATACATGTGAGGTAAACATTCGTTCGTTTTTCTGTCGATACAAATTAAATTGGTAGTTTGTGGGTGATAACTCTCAGCTCAGTTACAAATACATTTATTTAGAGGTAGTAGTTTATTTAGACGTTGTGTGCCGCTGGTTTAGCTCCTCTAAAGATTCAGTAAAATGTTTTCACTAGGACTGTCTGCCTCACTGGCTGCTGGCTCACACTCTTGCGAGTTGCTCTATACATGCACTGTATACACTCTTCAACACCTATACATTAAAAAAAACTTCCATCCGAACTGTATATATTGACTTTCAGAGTATTCATGTTATACCACTGTCTATACTGTACATAACGGATCTATAGTGTATACACAGTATTCATATCATACCTCTAGATGTTTATTCTGTGTATAATGTCTTACTATTAGCATTACTTGTAGTTACACATGCACTGTATATGTTGTACTTGTACTGTATACTGTAACTGCTGCACATGTTTAATCAATCCTTCTTTAGAGTGTAGAATGTGTAATGTGTAGTGTAGAATCACCATGCAGCATGGTCCCAATACACTTTACTTTACAAGTAAATGAAAAGGGATAAATGTTGATGGACTTGACTAAGTTCTGGGGTAGACTGTAATGAAGTGAATAAAGGTAGGTTTTCACTTTTCATCTAAACGTGCTTTTTTAACATGTGATGGAAGGCCAAAATGAAGAGGATGGAATGTGCTAATTATTGACCAAGAAATGTAAAATATTTTTTTCCATGCAGTGACTGTGTTGCCGTAGATACGGAGAGATGAAACGGCTCTACATCGGCGGGTTGAGCCACTCGATTACCCAGAAGGATCTGAAGGATCGATTTGGAAAGTTTGGAGATGTGAAGGATGTGGAGCTCCGGACCAGAAGGGACGACGAGGGTGAGGAATGCAACACTCACTCAGACAGCCATGATTAAAAAAAAATCTGTTTATTTTTATGCTGTATTTCATGTTTTACACTCTTCTAATATCTTAAACAAGCTTGATATACATACAGTACATAATCCACCAAAGCCAACATAGTCATTTTTCAGTGAGATTTAAGGAAGCTCTTATAGTTGATACTTTGTAAAACCATTTGTTTTGTAGTTAATTGGATAATAAAAATGACCATTATCATCCTTTTTTCTGAAGATTTTTATCCTTCTTTTCTATTATTGGTTGTTGCTATGAATTCTATATAGTTGTTTTATATTTTTTTATTTATTCTGATAGTCCTCAGTGTACTTGGTGACCTGAGTGTGTTATGACCCTTGTTGCAGGTGTTCCTTACAAAACCTTCGGCTACATTAACATCGACATTTCAGACCCCGACCTGAAGAAATGTAAGTAAACATGTCATTTATTGTCACTCAGCCTTCAAGTCTTATTTGACTTTAAACAGGAGAAAACACCGTCAGTGTGGAGAGATGATGCATTGCATAGATCATTTTCAGTATCACAAATCAAAACTGAATCTGGAAACTGTCTGCACAGTTCTGGTGGAAAACGATTGAAACATGATGATTTGATTTGACCATAACTGACATCAGAGCTTGTGTTGTGTCGTCGGTATGAGATCAGTGTGTTTCCTCTGCAGGTTTGACGGTGCTGAACAAATCCAAATGGAAAGGAGGAACTCTGCAGATTGAAACAGCCAAGGAGAGTTTCCTGGACAGGTACAGTCATGTTCACATCATCAGGACAGTCTGAAATGAACACGATAAGTAATACGGAGAAAGAAGAAGTTGACATGTTCAGTCAATTCAATTTTAAACTGGCTGAAGCCGACCAATTATTTTCAGTGTCGACTAATCTGCCGATTTTTTATTTTCTCAATTAACTAATAAATAGTTTTATCTGAGAAACTGTGACGGCAATCTCTTCTGAGTCCGAGGTGACGTTTTGAAATGTCTTGTTTTATTCGACCAACCGTCCAAAACCTAAATATATTTATTAATTTGCAATGATATAAAACACAAAAAAAGCAGTAAATCCTCAAATAAAACGAGATGTATCCAGAGAACGGTTGATAGAATATCAGGATAGCTGCAGATTCATTTCCGTCTGAGATTTTTTACACTAACACACACTAAAAAACGGAGGATCTGATGTGTCAGAATATCAAACGCACTAAGTAGGAGCCCACACACTCTTTGATTTGAGAATTTCCATCCATCCATCTTCAACCGCTTATCCGGGGTCGGGTCGCGGTGGCAACAGCTCCAGCAGGGGGCCCCAAACTTCCTTTTCCCGGGCCACGTTGACCAACTCTGACTGGGGGACCCCGAGGCGTTCCCAGGCCAGTGTGGAGATATAATCTCTCCACCTTATCTCTAAGGGAGAAGCCAGCCACCCTTCTGAGAAAACCCATTTCGGCCGCTTGTACCCGCGATCTCGTCCTTTCGGTCATGACCCAACCTTCATGACCATAGGTGAGAGTAGGAACGAAGATAGACCGGTAGATCGAGAGCTTTGCCTTCTGGCTCAGCTCTCTTTTCGTCACAACGGTGCGGTAAAGCGAGTGCAGTACCGCGCCCGCTGCTCCGATTCTCCGGCCCATCTCCCGCTCCATTTTCCCCTCACTCGTGAACAAGACCCCTAGGTACTTGAACTCCTTCACTAGGGGTAAGGACTCATTCCCTACCCGGAGTAGACAATCCACCGGTTTCCTGCTGAGAACCATGGCCTCAGATTTTGTGGTGCTGATCCTCATTCCAACCGCTTCACACTCGGCTGCGAACCGATCCAGTGAGTGCTGAAGGTCACAGGATGATGATGCCATCAGGACCACATCGTCTGCAAAGAGCAGCGATGAGATCCCAAGCCCACCAAACTGCAACCCCTCCTCCCCCCGACTACGCCTCGATATCCTGTCCATGAATACCACAAACAGGATTGGTGACAAAGCGCAGCCCTGGCGGAGGCCAACACCCACCGGGAACGAGTCCGACTTACTGCCGAGAACCCGGACACAACTCTTGCTTTGGGCGTATAGGGATTGGATGGCCCTCAAAAGCGCCCCCCTCACCCCATACTCCCGCAGCACCTCCCACAGTATCTCCCGGGGGACCCGGTCATACGCTTTCTCCAGGTCCACAAAACACATGTAAACCGGATGGGCATACTCCCAGGCCCCCTCAAGGATCCTTGTGAGAGTGAAGAGCTGGTCCGTTGTTCCACGGCCAGAACGGAATCCGCATTGTTCCTCTTCAATCTGAGGTTCGACTATCGGCCGAACCCTCCTTTCCAGCACCTTGGAGTAGACTTTACCCGGGAGGCTGAGCAGTGTGATACCCCTGTAATTGGCACACACTCTCTGGTTCCCCTTTTTATACAGGGGAACCACCACCCCGGTCTGCCACTCCTTAGGCACTGTTCCCGACTTCCACGCAATGTTGAAGAGACGTGTCAGCCACGACGGCCCCTCCACACCCAAAGCCTTCAACATTTCTGGACGGATCTCATCAATCCCCGGGGCCTTGCCACTGTGGAGTTGTTTGACTACCTCAGTGACTTCCACCAGGGAAATTGCTGATGATCCCCCATAATCTTCCAGCCCTGCCTCTATCAAAGAGGGCGTATTAGTCGGATTGAGGAGTTCCTCAAAATGCTCCTTCCACCGCCCGAGTACCTCCTCAGTTGAGGTCAACAGTGTTCCATCCCTGCTGTAAACAGCTTGGATGGTTCCCCGCTTCCCCCTCCTGAGGTGCCGGACAGTACGCCAGAAGCACTTTGGTGCCGACCGAAAGTCCTTCTCCATGGCTTCTCCGAACTCCTCCCACACCCGCTGCTTTGCCTCTGTCACGGCCGAGGCCGCTGCCCTTCGGGCCTGTCGGTACCTTGCAACCGCCTCTGGAGTCCCCCGTGATAACATATCTCGGAAGGACTCCTTCTTCAGTCGGACGGCATCCCTGACCACCGCGGTCCACCACGGTGTTCGAGGGTTACAGCCCCTTGAGGCACCTAAGACCTTGAGGCCGCAGGCTCCCGCCGCAGCTTCAGCAATGGAAGTTTTGAACATTGACCACTCGGGCTCAATGCCCCCAACCTCCACAGGGATGCCAGAGAAACTCCGCCGGAGGTTTGAGTTAAAGGTCTCTTGGGTATGGGCCTCCTCCAGACGTTCCCAGTTCACCCGCACTACCCGTTTGGGCTTACCAGGTCTGTCCAGACTCTTCCCCCACCCCCTGACCCAACTCACCACCAGATGGTGATCAGTTGACAGCTCCGCCCCTCTCTTTACCCGAGTGTCCAAAACATGCGGCCTCAGATCAGATGATACGATTACAAAATTGATCATCGATCTTCGGCCTAAGGTGCTCTGGTACCATGTACACTTATGAGCATCCTTATGTTCGAACATGGTGTTTGTTATGGACAGCCCATGTCTAGCACAGAAGTCCAATAACAAACAACCACTCGGGTAGAGATCAGGGAGGCCGTTCCTCCCAATCACGCCTCTCCAGGTGTCTCCATCGCTGCCCACGTGCGCGTTGAAGTCTCCCAGTAGAACTATGGAGTCCCCTACTGGAGCCCCCAACAGGACTCCATTCAGGGTCTCCAAGAAGTGACTGAACTGCTGTTCGGTGCATATGCACAGACAACAGTCAGAGTTTTCCCCCCCATAACCCGTAGGCGTAGGGAGGCGACCCTCTCGTCTACCGGGGTGAACTCCAACGTAACGGCACTCAGCCGGGGATTTGTGAGTATCCCCACACCCGCCCGGCGCCTCACACCCTGAGCAACTCCAGAGAAGAATAAGGTCCAACCCCTATCCAGGAGTACGGTTCCAGAACCGAGACTGTGCGTAGAGGAGAGCCCAACCAGATCTAACTGGTAGCGCTCCACCTCCCGCACAAGCTCCGGCTCTTTCCCCCACAGAGAGGTGACGTTCCACGTCCCCAGAGCCAGCGTTTGCCGCCCAGGTCTGGTCCGTCGAGGTCCCCGACCTTCACTGCCACCCGTCTGGCAATGTACCCGACCCCAACGGTTCTTCCTGCGGGTGGTAGGCCCACATGATGGAGAGGGGGGGGGGTGCCACGTTGCTTCTTCGGGCTATGCCCGGCCGGGCTCCGTGGCAAACCCGGCCACCAGGCGCTCGTTGACGGGCCCCCCTTCCAGGCCTGGCTCCAGACGGGGGCCCCGGGCTTCCTCCGGGCAGGGTCACACCTCCTCTTTTTTGATGTTGCATTAGGGTTCTTGAACCATTCTTTGTCTGGCCCCTCGCCTGAGACCAATTTGCCATGGGAGACCCTACCAGGAGCACTAGGCTCCCGACAACACAGCCCTCAGGTTCATAGGAGCACCCAAACCCCTCCACCACGGTAAGGTGATGGTTCTCGGAGGGGGATTTGAGAATTTAAGAATTATAAACCGAAAGCTGTTTATAACTTTATTGGCAAAGCTGAAACCTGTCTCTTAATTTACAGAATGAAAGTGTTTATTTTTCCATCATACGTCTGTAGTTCTGGAGGATGAAGGCAGAATCCTGTGATTCTTGAGGGGAAAACAGCAGCAGAGAGAATATTAAGTAAAAGCTACTCCACCTCCCTGAAGCAGATTCTTCCTTCGTGGTGAGTTTGTGGTATTTGTGTCTTTAGACTGGCTGAGGAGCGGCAGACGGCAGCAGAGCAGAACCTCCAGCAGCCTGCAGCTGAGGACAAGAGACAGAATATGCTGGACTCCCTGAGCAAAGCCGGCGTGGACAACTTCATCATGAAGGCTGCGGTGCCGGGGACCGAAATACCCGGACACAAGGTCGAGTCATCTACTGCTTGAAAAACAAATGAAGGCTGGTCACTAAGCATTACTTGTGAGGATGAAGGTGTTAACTGTTTGTATGTGTGCTCTCAGGACTGGGTGGTCAGTAAATTTGGACGAGTCCTCCCCGTGCTGCAGCTCAAGTGTCAGAAAGGCAGCCGAGCTCGAACCCTGACGTACGATCCATCCAAGTACAGCCACAACATCCGCAAGCTGGACCGGTCCGCCGCAGACCAGCCCACACCTGTCAGCCAGCTCACCTGGGAGGTACAGGGAGGGGACGATGACATCAGCAAGAAGAGGCGCGGAGAGTTTCCTCCATATGAGCCGCCGAGACGCAAGAAGAGTCGGAGCGACGCGGTGAACTCCCAGAATGCTGAGGGCAGATCCAGGTAACAATGTGATGTTTTCTGAATGTTATTCCCAGATTTTCCCAGTTGAATCCAGAGTTTCTTCTGGTTCCTGGGATTCTCAAAAGTCGGTGCTGATCTGTAACAATCCCAAAGGTTATAACTAGTTTCCTGGATTTTGTTTTTCAAGCGTCCTGCTGGATTCTGGAATTTCTAAAAACTTTCTGCTAATCTCTGGAAATGTTGAACTGGTTTGTGGGTTTTTCAGAAGGCTCAGCTAATTCCTGACACATTTTTCAAGTAGTTTTCAGGATTTTCAAGAGCGCCTACGTGTTTATTGGATTCTCAAATGCTTCTAAAAGTTTCTCTAATTTCTCTTCATAATCCCTGCTGGTTTTGGATATTACAAATTTCCAAGTCCCTTTTTTCAGGATTCTCAAATCTTCCTAATAGTTTTAGGAATTAGTATCATTAGTTTTTACTCAATTGTCAAAATTTATAGCTGGTTTTAGATTGCATACATTCTTACACTGATTAATTTGATCTTGAAATTGTATCACAAATTGTATATTTAATATAGAAATGAATGAATATCAAAACTTTTCTTTGGTTTTTGATTTATCTGCCTCCAAATATGTTTTTTCTCCAATGTCACAGATAATGTATTAAGTAGATTTAGTGTAAAAACCCAGAATTATTACCAGAGGTGTGGATTCAAGTCTAGAATTATTTTAGATCAACTTAAATCAAGATTATGGTGTTGGTATTTATAATGTGGCGAGAAAAAAAAAAGCATATTTTATGTCTGTTAAGTATTAAGATTAACTTGGTGTTTTTTCTGCTCCCATCATCCCCCTCCTCCTACTCCTCCTCTTCCTCCTCCTCCTCCTCCTCCTCCGCCTCGTTGTCCTCTTAGATCTAAACAGACTGTTGACTCTGTCGATCTCACCGAGACTCCTCAGTTCACCAACGGACACGGAGCACCAGCCCTCCCCAGACCACCAGCCCTCCCCAGACCGGCTCAGAGGAGGGGGCCCCCCCTGACTCTCAGTGATATCGATTCAGACGAGGAAATCCGCAGAATGGTGGCGGTCCAGAACACCTCCCATGCTGCACTGCAGCAGGAAGAGGACGATGATAAGCTGGAAGTCGTCGGACTCGATTTCTTGGTGAAGTCGGGACGAGCTCGTTGGCAGCAGAAAGGTCATTTAACGTGTTTCAAACATGCATTCATTTTTTATTTATTTTTTTGCGAATTAGAATTTGTCTTATCGAGAAGCTTCTTAAAAATCTGATAACAATATTTCTCGGCAGATGAAATTTATTTTAAAATAAAATCTCCTGTATTTTTTTTATTAAAGAATAGTGACCGAAATATTCACTGAGCAGGACATTTTGCAGTTTGAAAAGAAACTAATCACTGCTCAGAATATCTAATGGAGACATTTCCTGTTACTTCGTGGCAATGACGACACCAGTATATCTGTGATAAACTATTATATATATATATATATATATATATACTATTACATAGATATACTATTATACTATTATATAGATATACTATTATACTATTATATAGATATACTATTACATTTACTGATATATAACATCTAGCTGTAATGATAACCGATAGAAATGATGTGTAAAGGAATGAAAATAAGATGATGGAAGAATAAAACTAGAATTTAAAGAAAATTTACGACAACATTTTAGGGCCATTGTAGTTATTTTTAAAATGTATTACGAGAAAAAACTTCAAGATAAAGGTTGTAAATTTGAAAAAAACACTGGATATTCTTTGAGATCAAAGTGGACATTTTACAAAAAAAGCACATTGTTATAGTAATTACTTTAAATAAAAAATGAAGGACCAACTCTCGGTTCTAGAAACGTTTCTGAATTTAGTGCTTGAAGCTCAGGATGTATCCAATGATGAGACGAGACGTATATTTATTTATTATTATTATTATTATTATTATTATAATTTATATATATTTGTCACATTTATTTTTTTATATATTGTCAAAATTGTTTTGAATCAATCAAAAGCTCTTTTTAAATATGTTGTTAAAAATGTGCCAGAACAAGCTTTTCTTTGGGTTCCCAGGTGGGCCAGATGATGAAGAAGAGAAGGACTACGACTCTGCAGACACAGATGAACTCTTGGCCTCCAGGAAACCTGCTCCTCCATCACAGGAGAGACTGACGCTGCCCATCAACAACGCAGACAGGAAGAGGAAGACGAAGAAGAAAAGTGAAGCTGAAGAGGATGATTCAACAGATGCTGAAGAAAACGTCACACAGCAGAGAGGGGAGTCTGGTAAACTGAGTTCTCAGAACCTACGGAAGAAGATGAAAGTCCTCCCTGTTGTAAAACCCTCTTCCTCAGAATCAGATAGCGATGAGGAGGATGAGGAGGATGAAGATGAGGAGGAGTTAGAATCAGCTGATTACAGTTCAGATTCTGATTATGAAGCCATGTTTTCTAGCGTCACCCGTCTGGAGATCTCCCTGGCTGCTCTACAGAGGCTAGCTGAAGAATCCCGGGAGACTACAGCTCCCAGCATCCTCAGCGCCTCCTCTGAACGACACACTAATCTCACACCCAGGACTGCAGAACGACGTGTTCCCAAGAAAGGCACCACGCCGGAGGAGATCCTCGCCGCCATCATGGAGGACAGCAGCGAGGACGAGCAGCAGCAGAAGAAGAAGAAAAAGAAAAGAAAAGCAGTTGCGTCCGCGCCGCTGCCTGCCTTCATGGGGACGAAGGCGCTGAACGAGGGATCAGAAACAGAAGAGGAGGAGGAAGAGGAGGAGGAGGAGGAGGGAGGTGAGGTTAAAAAACTGAAGCTGAACCACAGAGCAACAGGCAGCAAAGTCAGCGGACAGAAACACACCGAAACACAGAAGTCTTCAGAGAGCAGTGAAGAAGAGGAGGAGGAGGAGGAAGGTGAAGATGAAAAGGAGCAGGAGAAAAAGGGGAAGGTGGTGAAGAAGATGACTGAGAAAGCTGAGACAGATTCCTCCTCCAGCAGTGATGAGGAGGAGGAAGAAGAAGAGGAGGAGGAGAAGATGAAGACTGATGCAGCAACAGCTTCATCTTCATCCTCCAGCTCCTCCGCTGAGGAAGACGAGGACGAACAAGAGATCATTTCTGCTAAAGATGCTGTGAAAGCAGCACCTCCCCCTGCTCCTCACAATGAGTCCTCCTCCAGCGAGGAGGAGGAGGAGGAGGAAGAAAAGCAGGCTCCTCCCCGGGTGCCGTTAGGAGCTAAGGAGGAAGAGGAGCGGCAGAGGAAGGCCAACATGAGGAGGCTGGCTGCCGTCCAGCAGAGGCAGAAAGAGACCGAGGAACACAAGAGGCTCATCCAGGGAGCTCTCGCCAACCTGGTGAGTGAACAATGTGTCGCCATCACTTTTTATTCTCAAACAGCTGTTTTGAGGCTTCGGTTGGTTTCAGTTTTGTGGGGACTTTTTACGATGTTTAGATTTTAAATTTAGATGCATTGTCCTGGAGGGACATTTGTTGTCACAGCCAGTGCAAGAAATGTAGATATGCACTCAGCAACATACAGATAAAGAAAGTACACAATCTGAATTATCAGCTCACAACAGTGAGTGAGGAAGACTGTTCAGGGCGGAAGGAACAAAATATTATAAAATAATAAATGGACGGATTAAAAAAGTTATTATAAAGTCGTTAATTAAACTGAGGTATGTTTTGACCTTGGAAATGGATAATAAAGTTTAGGAAGCACGACAGATTTAGTTTGCAGTGAATAGATGATATGTTATAATCCTCTGAGTCAGATCCCTGTGGATTAGATTCAGTGGTCTCTGCCTACACATCTTCAAATTACAGCTGCACGAGAGAAAACATCGACTTATCTTCACCTTTTACCTGGATGTGTGGGTTTGCCTTCTGCCGATCAGCTGTGCATCAACAGAAGAACATTAGCAGACAGTTTGGTCTTTGAGAATATTCTTTGTTTGTGGTGCAAAGCCTCAGCTCATTCAATCCCAATGTTGAATCTTCAGCACAAAATCTGACTAATCTCAACTCCACCAATATATTCTGGTTATATATCAGACAAACAGTCTGTCATTTCGGCCTCGTGGGCTCCATCAGAGCGTCGTTTGACAATAAGATGAGCACCAGCCGTCGTGTTTACCTCGCAGCGTTTATCTCCACTAGGATGCTCCAGCAGCAGGAGCGGGGAAACACATCGTCTTCGGCTCTGACGAGGACGAGGATGATGGTGAAGATGCAGATGAGCTGCAGACAACCTCAGAGGTCACGACGTCAAAGAAGACGTTGTTCCAGGACAGCCAATCAGAGGACGAGGCCGCGGGTGATGAGAATGACGCAACAAAAGAAAAGGTGAGTGAAGAGTTAGTGAAGGTATTTAGTGTAGAATGTGGATTTATGTAAATATCTGTATTTATTTATTCATTATTATTATTTTAATCCTGAATGCACAGAAGATATAGTTCAGTGTTGATCATGGTGACGATACACTTTCTCCCTCTTTTTTTCATTAATGTAAAAAGGTTTTTTATTATTGCTACTAGCAAAGAAAAATAAAAGTTGTGACGTGAAGCCTTGTTATATTCATCTTTTAATAAGAATCTAAAACGTTATGCTCTCGATGTTGTGTCAACTTTTCCCCCGGGTGTCGAATATCTTGTGTTTGTGGGGTCAGGTGCGTCTGAAGCCGTCGGGCCCTCAGCTGTTTGGTGGTGAGGATGAGGAGGATGCTGATGAAGAGAAGGATGGCAGCAGGTTTGACATCAGGCCTGAGTTTGAAGGTCGAGCAGGACACAAGGTGAGGAAAGGAGTTCACACCGTGCTGCTCCGTATGCTTACATATCCCATGTCTTCATATTCAAGTATATATGTGTAAATTACATTCAAATGCAAATCCATAATTTTGTGTGTGTGTGTGTGTCGTCCAGCTGATGGAGCTGCAGTCTCGCTTCGGGACAGACAAGCGTTTCCGGATGGACTCTCGCTTCCTGGACGAAGACGAGGACGAAGAGGAGGAGTCAGGTGAGGCTGTGGTCATTTCGGGTGGTGGAGGATGCGATGTGTGAATCCACACATTTTATTGGTCAATTCCTCTGTTGATTAGTTGTTGATGACTTTTAATTGTAAAAAAAATTTAAAAATTTTTTTTATCTATTTTTCACCACAAAAGAAAGTCGTCAGAGAATATTTTTCATCATAGATTTCGTTTTGTAAATTTAATTCTGGAGAAAGATAATCGAGTTAAAATGGGATTGTTGCAGCCGTGTGCGAGGTGATGTTTTTTGTTCGGACATAAATAAAAAATAAAGTGTCAAACGCATATTCGTGCATGAGGAGCTCATCTTTGGCACCTCCACGCGTTGGGGAGGACGTCAAATTCCAACAAGTGACATTTTTTGTTGATAGTTTGCCACTACGGGATCTTCTCCTGTGGATGTGGACATTTCTCTGACTATGCAAAAATGCATTTCCAGCTGGTATTAAAATACACATTAGTCAGTGATGAAGGTGGAGAGAGTTGTGTATAATTGTATTAAAATACTTCTGGAAGATTCCCCTCTACACTCACACAGTTTATATTTATATAACTGTTTATCTCTCATTGTAATGCAAAGCACATTTGGTCACATTTACATTTTGTTGGTGTGAGATTCTGTTCGCTGTGTTTTGTCCTTCTGGACGTTTGTAAATTCTTGCTCTGAAGTGAAATCTGTGAGCGTCTCTTCCTGGTGAATAAAGCGAATGTTTGTGATTCAGAGAAAAAGAAGAGCGGGACTGAGGTAGAGGAGGCTCTGGGGGAGGAGAGGAAGAAGAACCTGTCCATCCTGCAGAGCGTCCTCGGCAGCAGCCAACAAACCAGCAGCAGCAAGACGGCCGGCAAGGCCAAGACCTTCAGGTGCGACACAAACTCACACGGAACTAATGTTCAGAGCTGGAACATTTGATATCCAACAGGAAATTAATAAAACAATTCAATGTGTGTGTTTGCAGAGACGTCTCAGCGCTGCATTACGACCCCAGCAGAGAGGAACACGCTGCGTTTGAGACCAAAACAGACGAAACCAAGAAGGAGAGGTACGAACACACAGAACCGTTTCACCTGCACTGATGTGACTTTATTTACCAGAAATATTGTTTTATCAGCTCAAATGAAAGTCTCCACTAGGGTTGGGCGATATGACTGTATATATCGTGCAAGGGTAGAAATGTGTCCACGGGTAGAGATGCACCCTAACCCTAATCTTGCGCAATCACATGATCTTGCTTTATTGCGAAAAACCTGTAGGAAAAGTCGTCTTTTTTTAAATTTATTCTTTGGGTTATACTTTAAAATACTCATTTGTGTGATTTTATATATTGCACTGAATGGAGTCAGCCTGGTGCTTATTTGTTGACCTTAAAACCTGTAACACTTAATTTATTTTAACTTAATTATTGTTCTCAGGAAGCTTACAGCCATTTTTAAAGAATTTTAGTTTTACTGTTTTGAGTTTTTTTTAACTCAAGTTATGTGATGCAAATAAAAGAAGAAAATAATCAAATGTGATGAAATATATTATGGTTATTTTAAACCATTTACTGATTGAATTTACAGAACAATTACTGTGTCATGATTTATGCCGTGATATAAAATGACATATACGAGGATATAAGATTTTGGCCGTATCGCCCATCCCTTGTTTTCACATAGAAAATTCTTATCCAATCACAATGTGCTCAAACTTCATGTTCACATGGATCAGCACTTTCACTCCCGGTTCTCTCGTCTCCAAGTCGATGGGTTTTTGGTTAGAAGCATGAAATTAGGTCTGTGGTTAACGCATGTCTATGACATCAAATACGTCAGTAAACGTCATCAGGCCGAACACGGAAACTCATCTAATCAGTGTTGGTGACGTTGAAGTCACGTGATCGTTTTCACTTCTGACGATTGCATTTACGCGTCAGAAATCATAAGAGTGGTGTTCATATGTGGAGATTATCTTGCTAAACAAAACTTGTAAGTATCATAAACTTTTGTTTGCCACAGAATTTATTTTCTGCAATAATCCAAAATCCCATTGGCTGTTTGTGGAGGGAACCAGTGCGACGCTAAGTTCCTGGTTGATCGTCAAAGATACGTCATCAAATACTCTTATCAGCTCTACCTGTTCTCCAGTGACTCTGTCATGTGATCTGTTGTCTTCGCAGCAAGTCGGCCCGGAGGAAGAAGAGGGAGGAGGCTCAGAAACTCCCGGAGGTTTCTAAGGAGATTTACTACGACGTCTCCGGAGACCTGAAGGCCGTGTTTGGTCAGACGAAGGAGGAGGAAGTCGCTGTGAAAGATGAGAAAACAAACTGGGACCAAGAGGAGCAGGAGGAAGAGGAGGAGGAAGGAGGGGAGGATGAACAGCCGACCCTGCAGTCATCTCTCCTCTCCGCTGATCCCGGCGCAGAGAAAGAGGAGGCGTCTGGATTTAAATTCTCCTTCTTTGCAGACGACACAGAAACAGGAAGTGGAGCGACGGGTGAGTCATCTCTCAGGAGTTGATCTCCGGCTGTCGGAGGGAAGATTTGTTTTCCTAATGTCTTGTATATCTGCGCCTGCAGAGTACAAGATAGAGAGCATCCAGGCGGCAAAAGTGTCATGGCAACAAGACCTACGTTTCCATGACAGCAGCTCAGACGAGGATGAAGACGAGCAGGAGGAAGAGGAGGGGCTAAGCAACGTCGCCGCAAAAACAACAGAGTGAGAAGAATTAGGATCATATCCTGTTAACTGCTCCGGTTGTGTTTTTAAAGCTTCGGTTTGCTTCAAACGTTTTCAAGATTTAAAGGCTCTATTGTCAAATGCACAACAGCTACAGCGTCGTTTTTGGCAATGAAAATCATACAGTCTACTTTTAGACATAATTAAGAAATAAAATGGTGCAATAAGATGGTGTAAAAGTTAAAAACAAACAAAGTAAAATGCAGAGTTGTAGAGGAACTAGAGACACGTCCACATCAAAAGTCAAAGTTTCATCTTCGTCTGCTGAGTATTTTCTCAATTAGTAAATTAATTGTTATGTCTATAAAATGTCAGAAAATTGTGATAATGGCTATTATAACTTCCCAAAGGTGTTTTCCAATTCCTTGTTTTATCTGTAGAAATCAAAATATTTTCAATTTTAATAATATTTATGACAAAGAAAGACAAAACATTCTGACATTTGAGGAAGTAGAACAAATTAATGTTTAACTGAAACAATTAATTATAAAAAGAGTTGCCAATTAATTTTCTGTTGATGGACGAGCAGGTAAATCAAATATCCGCTTGAGGATGAGACTTAATGAATCCCCGAGCTTTCTCTCCTTCAAAGTAAAAGTAGCTGTTTGACAGATTAGGGGAAACCATCCCTGCACACACCTAGAAGATCAGTGCAGACGCTGGCCGTGATTTTCTGTTTCTACACTTGAAGCGCACTGAGAGCACTGAAGGTGTAGACAGACGGGCAGTTATTCTAAAATCCAATTCAATTGAAGTCAAATATCTGAATGTTTCTGTTCCAGAGAGGAGACTCTCAAAAAGACAGATCTGTTCTTCTTCTACCCTGAAGACAGCAGACTGACAGGTAGGATGAAGATTATATTAAGATAATATATTTTTTGATCCCACCGGTACTGTCGAAATGTTTGCCCGACATAACGGGGAACTATAGGATTTATTGAAATGTTGTACCGTTTCTTTAAAGTTGGGGCTTATTTTGTGTGTTGTTGCTCCGTCAGAGGGTCCCAAGTCGTTCTGTCGGTCGTCCCACCTGGAGGAGCAGAAGGAGCAGTGGGAGGAGAGGAGGACCGAGCTCCGCCAGGTACACGTCGGTTTACATGAACTTTTCACAGCAGCACTATCAAACTGGACACTAATTTACATGTTTTAGTTAGTAAATTGTGTACAGTTATTTTATTACACTATGATTTGATTCTGGTCATTTTAACGGCAGTTTTTTGACTTTTTCTTGAGGAAAAAAAACAGTAATTGCTGTCAATTATGGCTGCAAATGACGATTATTTTAATTATTGATTATTCTGCCAATTATTTTCTGGTCTATTAAATGCTGAAAAATGTCCATCCCAGTTTCTTTAGGTCCAATGTGTCTTTAAATGTCTTTTTTTTTGTTAGTCCAAAACCCAAAGATGTGTACGAGTTTGACAGAATTAACACTAAACTAATATCAAACTTTAGTAAAGATATTTCTACTTTCCTGTCTGTTTCCACAGGAGTACCGCAAGAAACACAAGGACGCCCGGAGGAAGCTGAAGTCCTCCCTGAAGAGCTGAGGATTCTGGGAGGTGAAGTTTCTGTGTTTGCACTCACTGGTCTGGACTTCAGAATAATTTCTCTCCTTTTGGTGCTGTTTTGTGCTACAGACTGAGCTCAACAGTCAGCAGGAGGGAAACCAAATGGCAGCTGAAGACACAAACATCAAGTGAAAGTTCAAGATCATCAGATTAATTTTTTATTTTTGGTAAATACTGACAAGTTTTGTTGTCAGAACTTTCTGTTGGTCCATCTGGTTAGTTTTTCTGGTTAGTTAACTGCTGCACATTAATTTGTGGACAATCGGCAGAAGCAGCCAATCACAGCTTCAGAAGACCAAACCTGTTATAAAAAGGAATCTATAAATTTAAAAAATGGTCATAAGCATAAAGAATGTGCATTAACAATAAAAAAAATAAAATAAAAAAATGTATTCCACTTTGTTGTATCTTTTACTGTTGCCTCAGGCTGCATTTTCTTAATCCATTAATTTATATATATATATATATATATATATATCTTTCTTTTCTTTTCGTTTTATGTGTCATGGCAGTTGATATGATAAGCTTCAGTGTGACTTTTGTATATTGTATATTATATATGAAGCAGCTTTCAGTTTGTGAGCAATCTTAAAGTAATGCAGTCTAATACAACAAATCCTACCTTCATAAAGGTTATGATCAGTTTCCACTTTATGATCATTTTGGAGGCTGTAGTTTGTGCTGCTGTAGATTTCCCTTCACTGTGTGGAATCAACAATTCTAATCTAATAATTTCTTTTATAATATTGGATAAATTGCACTGTTTATTTTTAAAGCAAGGGGCTCCCAGATCCAAGAAATCTCTGAATTTCACTGTATTTCATAATTTTTTCTTTGCTTAATCTAGTCAAATTTACAGACATGGAGTCAAAAAAGTGATTATTTTAAAAAACCACAATGTGCAACATTAATGTTTAAAATGTAAAGTGCCCTCGTGTCACAAAAATGTTACGCATCTTTTATAAAAACAACTACCACACATTTTGGGGGCTTGGACAGTTGCCTAGATGGTAATCCAGCTTTGGCTTAATTGATGCAAAACATTAAAATGAGATGGTTTGTTTCACTGTGTATGAAATATTAGTTGCAATAATGCATAACCTACTTACATTTACAAACTGAAGACCATGATAATGTATTACTGTAATGTGTTGTGCCATAACGTGTTGATGCAAAGAAGCTTTGCCAAATTAGTAAAACAAAAAAAAAGTAAATATGTAAACAAATCTGTAGCATCACCAGCTGTAAAGAGGAAGGTTTCACTTAGTCACGCTCAGTTTGTCTTTATTTTGAAATGTATAACCGGAAGCTCCATGTTGTATTCGGTCTGTCTTGACTGATGAACAAGTGCAAAGTGAAGCAGACTGAAAACTTCTCCATCAGGACCGGACGGAGACCGAGAAACTGATTTATGGACTTTTTTTATTTTTATTTCCAGGAGTTAAAATATTAGTTGCAGCACATGTCTGTGAACGAGACACATAACGCGGACCATTTAGTTAAACGGTAAAACAATAAATATATTAAAATGAGTCCGGTTTTGTGTATTTTGCTCGTCTGTCTGCGGACCGCGGAGCTCCGTGACGTCCACAGAGCCCGCACGGCCCGGGAGGTTCACCCGGGGTCCGCGCTGGAGACGCAGCGGGCGGAGGATGCTGGACGACCTGCTGCGGGGTCACGGGAGTCTTCCTCCCCGGACAGGACGTCTCTTGAGCGGGTTGGAAGTTCGAAAGTTCCCGACCTGAAGCGAGTCCCCCGGGGAGCCAAAGATGGGAATTTCAGGAAAAGAGACCCGCACTCAGCGAGCAGTAACGGGCCCCCGCGAAGGTACGACGACCCGAGCGGTTACTTCACCACCACACCGCGGTCCCCCGCCTCCGCCCGGCCGGGTAGCAACTCCTCGTCAGGCCGCGGGTCGGGGCTCCTCAACCCGCTGTTCCCAGTCACCGACGGCTCCTACTGGGCGTACGCAGTCATGCTGCTCGCGCTCGTGCTGTTCGCTACGGGCATCGTGGGGAACCTCGCGCTCATGTGCACCGTGTGGCATAACTTCTACCTGAAGAGCGCGTGGAACTGCATCCTGGCGGGGCTGGCGTTCTGGGATTTCCTCGTGCTGTTCTTCTGCCTTCCCGTGGTTGTCTTCCACGAGCTCACCTTGAAAAGGTTGCTAGGAGACCTTTCCTGTCGGCTCGTGCCCTATCTGGAGGTGAGGAGTTGAATGCTTAAAACATTTTATCAATGAAGTTCATTTCCTGAATAAAAATCTTCTTACTAATCAAGTAAAATAACATAATACCGTTTATAAATTAAATTAAAATAAATAGAAGAAATAAATAGAATATGTATTTATTTAAAATATATATTTAAAATATATAATTAAATTAAATAATACAATTGTAATTGAATGCTTAAAAAATTTTAGTCAATGAAGTTAATTTCCTGAATAAAATGCTTCTTACTAATCAAGTAAAATTACATAATACCGTTTATAAATTAAATAAAAATAAATAGAATAAATAAATATTAAAAATTAAACATGTTTAAATGTTTATTATATATAAACATTTATTTATTTCAAATATATATTTAAAATATCTAATTAAATTAAATAATACGATTGTAATTTTCTTTTCTTATTTTCTTTGCCTTTTTTTAATTAACTTTTTAAAAAGAAAATTGTATTCAACACCTTTAATTGCGTGATGTAAACACCAGGTTACTGCTGCAGTGTTACAGTTTTACCAGTTAACTCCAGTTCTGCAACTTTTTGGATTTATATTCCAATTATCTTTTTGACCAATCTATTGATTTTGCTTAGTCTGTAGGCAAAAATGTGAAAGTTTAAAATGGCAATCATAGTTTCTCAAAATCTTGTTTTATCCAACAAACAGTCCACAACCCAAAGATATTCAGTTTTTTTTTTATTATATAAAAGAGTGTAAAGAAGCAACTTTTCACATTGGACAAGCTGCAACCAGCCAAATTGGTTTGATTGAAAAGTGACTTAAACAATAATCAATTAAATACAAATTGCTTTGACTAATTGTTGTATAGAAGTAGGCCTATATTTACGCGCTGCTTATGCTGAGATGAATATCTGCTATTAAAAGTCTTTATATGTACCAATACTCCGACAGCATTCAGCCATAGTGAGGGAAAGACATGTCAAACAAGGTAAACGGTTAAAACAAACAACTTAATGTGGTGATAATTAAGAAGTCCTCCAAGTCTGCCTTCACACTGTCAGTGCTGTCTTTGCACCCCCATGTTAGACTCATTGTAAATGTTTTCTAGTTTAATAAAGAGACACCCAGGGCTGTGATGAATGGCCTGTTTGTGCCTTGTTGCTCCTCAGTTTCAGACCCAGAGCACTCTTTGCTTTCAACAAACGTGCTGTTATGGGCTGTTTGGCCTCTTCAGCTGTCTGTTATGAAGCATCGGTGGAGGCCGGCGGGGCCCGACATGAAGCGACTCTTCTTCCCCAGCTCACAAAGACAAACAGTGAAACACAGAGACGTAGTTATCAGGGACTGGGGTGTTTATTTACAGGTTGAATTTGGGGACATGGAGGACAAGTTATGCTTCCGAGCTGGGGGGTCTTTACATCACACACATTTTTATGTTACTTTGAGACCCATTGTTTCTGCTCTAGGATTTAGCATTTCTCCACTTTAATTTATTTCCTGTCAGCATGGAGAAGGCCTGATAACAACACGAGGCCTGTGGGCTGAAATTAGTTTAAGTAATTAATCATAAAAATATATTTCATTATTTATGAATAGTTTGGTCTATAAAATGTCAGAAAATAGTAAAAAGTCTATCAAACTTTTGTAAACACCCAAGACAGCACATCATCTAATTGCTTGTTTTGTCCAAGCAATTAAACAAAACAAAGATATTCAATATAAAATCATAAAACGAATAAAAGCAGCATGTTCTCACAATTGAGAAGCTGGAACATGGGAATGTTTGGAATTTTTGGTAGAAAAAAATTACTTTAACAATTAATCAATTATGTTTTTTTGTCAATTGACTAATTGATTTTTAGCTTTAATAAATATCATCTCAATATGAGTCTCTGAAGGTTAAATAACATCATCAACATTAACAATTAATTTACGGATTATTTTTTCTCATTTAATTGATTCATCGCCTAGTCTATATATATATATATATATATATATACTTACCTGCACAGCTTTCTGTAGCTGCTACACATGATCATACTTTTCATATTCTATATATCTTAGTATATCATATCTACTGTTTATGTATCTATAGACCTTTATAGATGTGTAAATCTTTCTGCACTTTACTGCGTTTTTGCACTTCTTGGTAAACGCTAAACTGCATTTCGTTGTCTTAGTACTACTAAAGTTGAATCTAATATAATCTATAAAATGTCAGAAAATAGTGAGAAAAATATCCATTCTAGTTTATCTGAGCTAGGATCACGTTTTTAAATGTTTTGTTTTTTTTGCATCATCACTCAAAACCCCATAATATTCAGTTTACAATAATATAAAAATGGATAAAAGCAAAACATTTTCATATTTGAGTGATGAAAATGGCCATTTATGACATTTTTGCTTGAAAAATTAATCGATTTATCAAAATAGTTGCTAGTTATTCTTCAGACAATCAATTAAATTGCCAACGGTTGCAGGTCTAAATATAATATGGTCCCTATATTTTCATAAAGCTAAATAATTAGGTGAAAAGTTCAGCCACTCTGATAGTGAGTTTCCCTCACAGACTATTAACGTAGATCTCTCACAGCCTCTTGGTTACCATTGTGTGGTGTTCAGGGACTCCATCCGTCCGTTTCATCATGTGGAGTCCTTGTTTTTGGCTCTAAACCAGCTCCAAACGCCGACACAGCTTCAAATCCCTGAAGTGGAGTTTTACTAATTTGTAATAACAGCTTGTAGGAGGCAGTCTTTAAGAAGGTCCGGCTGCTGGCCTCCTCTTTTCTTTGTTGCTCCACCTATTTTTATGCAAATGAATGACTGAGTTTCTAGCTAATTAATTAACGTTCTTAAAGTGGTCTTTAGCAGTTTGTGCTTGTTGCATTGAGCAGAGTTTAAAGCGGGTCAGGCTGCCAGCTGCCCCTGTGCTCTGTTAGTTAAACTATTTTCATGCTAATTAGAGCTCTGCTTCTGTCTTAATTATCTTCAGTTGTGTCTTAACTGTTTAAGGTCATTAAGCACTCACAGAGGGAGGACAAGTCTCTGTAATGATAGTCTGTGTTTCTGGCTAAAACCAACGACATTAATGGGCACGAGGCACCAATAACTGTCCCCAGTCTGTCGACTAAGAGCCGCGACAACATAATGGCTCTTTATTCCTTCCGTGGCTCCTTTTATTTCCCCGTTTCTGTATTCTAAAGCTGTTTCTTACAACCTTGTTATTACTGTAGTTTTGGCTAATTTCCCTGTAGGCTGGCATTAACAACGCAGAGGAAAGCGTTAAATCTGTTCTTTAAGCAACAACACACATTCCTGTGCTGAACGTAGACCCGCTGTCTGCACGAAGTCTCTCACCCGTGCTCACAGGTCACGTCTGACTTCAGACAGAGCAGCAGCATGAATGAATACAGTGCAAGTTTAAACCTGCAAGTAGCTCTGCAATGCTAAAAAAACAAAATGGTTTGAATTATATTGTACTGTTTAAAAGCAGAGCTGGGTTTTTATTAATTCAATTAATTAATTAATGAATTCACTCTTGTATTCTGGGTCGATTTTGGATGAACTATGGTACTACTGCAAAGACAAAGTGTTTTGAATCAAATACAGCTTTGATTTACAGGCTTCTTCTCTATAGCCACGAGGCTCATGGGTATTGTAGTACTAGTAGTAGTTGCTATAGTTACATTACAGGTCATTTAGCAGACGCTCTTATCCAGAGCGACTTACAGAAAAAAAACTCGATTTCTCTTTAAACAAAAGTTGAAATGATTGAAACTGGTGACATAGGATCCTTCAGGATTGACAGCAACACTTTGTAAAAACCACAAGTTTAGATCTAGTAGCGGTTGCGTACTAGAACATTTACTGCAGACTTGATGCGTGTTCCCCCCGCTGTCTGCATGAGTTTCCTCCCACAGTGCAAAGACATGCAGGCCTAACTAAGTGTCCTGACCTGGAAGTATCTAAGTGGCAGCCATGATAAGAGCTGTTCGAACACTTGACCATCCTTTACCAAAGGAAAGCAGATAATGCTGTCCCACTCTTCTTCCTGTTGAAAGGGTTTTTCAGATGAATTATTAATGAGGGCCATGCTGGAGGAGGGATCACCACCAAACCTAATTAACCTAATTAATGGCAGTATTTTGTTGTTGTTTATTAACATTCATTTCTTCTCTGTCTGTCATTTCTCTGTCAGGTGAGCTCTCTGGGTGTGGCCACGTTCAGCCTCTGTGCTCTGAGTATTGATCGCTTCCACGCTGCCACCGGCCCCGGGCCCCTTCAGACGCCGAGGGTGGAGCCCTGCCAGTCCATCCTGTCCAAGCTGTCCGTCATCTGGGTGGGCTCCATGGTGCTGGCCGCCCCTGAGCTGCTGCTGTGGCAGCTGGTCCAGGAGACTGTCAGCGGCCCGATGCTCCCCAGTGACAAGCCGCAGAGCCAGCCAGGAGGCTCCCTGATGGCTGCCTTTAGGGCCCGATCAGACGCGTTCAAGGTGGATATCTGTGTCCGTGAGCCGTCTGTGGAGCTCCCAGAGAGCATCTACTCTCTGGTGCTGACCTACCACGAGGCCCGTATGTGGTGGGTCTTCGGCTGCTACCTCTGTTTGCCCCTGCTCTTCACTCTGGCCTGCGACTTGGTGACGAGGCAAGTGCTAGCCCAGCGTCTACCGCAGAAACCCGCCCTGGACAAGGTGACCGGCAGATGCTCCTCCTCCTCTTCAGCTTCCTCCTCTTCAAAGAAAAAGCAGCACACGAGAGAGCAGAGGCTGCGCTCTACCGTGATGGCGCTCACCATCTTGTACATCCTATGCAACCTGCCGGAGAGCGCTTGTAACATCACCCTGGCGTACGTCTCCGCGCACGTGTCCGCTGCACTCCCGGCTCTGGCTCTTCCAGCGCTGAGTCTGATTGGACAGTTCCTGCTGTTTGTGCGTTGCTCGGCGACGCCGGTGTTGCTGCTGTGCCTGTGCCGCTCGCTGGGCCAGGCCTTCATGGACTGCTGCTGCTGCTGCTGTGAGGAGTGCCTCCCCGACAGCAACTCCTCTTCATCCTCTTCTGCCTCAACCGCCGCCACCTCCAACCCCTCCTCGCCCACATCGCCCACTCCGTCCTCCCTGTCTCCCTCCAGCAAAGACGAGACGTTGAAGAGCTTATTGGCGACAGAACCAGCAGTGTGCTACGACCGGGCGAAAGACTCTACAACAGCCATCGGGACGCCCTGCTGAGGGCCAGAACTGTCTTTAACCACTTCTAACTTTAAAGGATCATTTAGGTTTATTACAACTTGGGTCTTATTCTTGTAGTTTTGTCCATCATTTCTATAAGTAATAATAATATTTTACTCTCAAAGAAGTCGATAAGGGAGATCTGGGGGAACTAAGAAGAAGTATGATGAGAAACACGTCAGGTTGGAGACAAAAGTATGTCTATGAAGGGAAGTCTTTATGCTGCATCATTCAGTGAGATGTTACACGATAGTGTGTTTCCTACTTTGTGGCAGCAGTTTTGTGTTTGTCCCTTCTCCTGGGAGAACTTGACCGGCCTGCAGCTCAACCCCATCCAACCCTTTTTAGATGACCTGGAACGCAGATCTGATCATCCATCACCTCACTGATGGTCTTCTGGCTGCATGGGAGCAAATCCCTGCAGCCAGGTTCAAATCAGTTTTACAGCCTTGAAACCAAAAGAGTGGAGGACGAGGATCAGAAGATTTATGCCTGTGGTTTTGGAATAAAAGTTTAATTTACTGTATTTGGGTTTGTTGGGTTGTCCTCACACTCTCGGTCATGTAGTGCATCTAATCCGCTTGATTTGGCAATAAAACTTGTTTTATTGAAGCAGGAAGTGGATCTGTAAACTATGATGGATGTTGACATTGTTGACTTTGTTTTCTGCAACCTGCCTCAATGTCTGACTGATCGTGTGTTTTAAACTGTATCGACTTCTTTTTAGTAAAATCACCATTTTTACCGAATCTCAGCTATTAACTTGGTACAATATAATGTTATTATTACTGATAGAAATGATGGACAGAACTACCAAAATAAAAGTTGTAATAGATTGGAACAACCCTTTAATCTAAGTCTGTATGAACTGGTTGCGTAGAGCCACTGTAGAAGCAGAAACTAGATGTTTACATACAATATAGAGTATGTCTTGTTTTTTTAGTTGTGCACCTGTGATTGATTTAATCCTTTTTTAGGACTCATCATTGTTTTGCAGGGTTTTTTGATACATGTTAGTTATTAATAATTCTGTAATGCTCATTCAGGATATTAGTATTATCTGCTCTAAGTACTGTATGAGATAGAAACACTGTATCATTTGAGTTTGGGGGATTTTAAGATGGCTAAACTGAAAATAGACACACTGAGACTTTTTGTCAGCAGACTGACTGCTGTGAACTTTGTTGTTTTCTTTGTTTTTACTTGATTTTGCTGTTGCAGTGTAGAGAGCAGGTTAAACGTGGGATACGATCATATTAGAGATGCATCAACATTTTGAAGCTACGAGAAACATTTCAGTGTGAAGTTTGACTTGTTTTATTACATTTGGTTTAGTAAAGTTTTCTTTAAGAAAAACGTTTTTGCGTCACCTGTGAGTGATTCTCTCTGTTTGTTCTTTTAATGTCTGGTTTACACTTTATTGACTGATATAAAGAGTGGAGCTGTGGATGAATGCTCTGTGTTTACAGAGCCTTTTATTCCACTAATAATTGGAATAGAAATGGGCGCAATGAAGTTAAACATCCGTTCAGATGAATCTCTGAGAGTGCTTTTTTTAATTCTCGTTTTAAATATGATTTTTATGAATTTTATGGTTGGTTTTCTTAATAAAAAAAATAAAAAAATCCAAAATAATGGATTTTATTCAGCAGCAGAATCACATCTTAAAAGACAAGTCTGCTGATATTCTACATTTTGATTATTGTCAAAAAATCCCAAGACCAAAACTCGTCATGAATTGATTCACTAACAAGTATTAAACCAATGGGCTTAGAGCTGAGTAGAGAAGTCAGGAAGTATTTAGAAACGGATCGAACACATGTGAGATTTGTTAACAATAAGAAAATTATAAAATGACTTCAGCCATATCCTGTAAGTCTCATCGGCTCCCATAAAATAGCAGGAATTTCTTCAAAGTTTGCCACGGGTTAAAGATTAATAAATTTTTACAAAAATCTGTGTAAAAAAAAAAACAGTAATGACTCCTGGCAAACACGTAATTATATTTGGTCGTAAAAAAGAAATTTGTTTTTTTAGTTTTAAATCTGCAGACATCCAAGTCCAGCCAGATGTTAAGAAAGAAGACAGAAAAGAAGGAACAACAATAGAGAAACTAAACAATGAGGAGGAGAAATGTTCTTTTTTTCCCCAACAAAGAAAGAAAGCAGAGCGAAGGGGCCAGTTCCTGTTAGCGGGGGTTTGCATTTGTTCCTAAACCGTCATGTTTCTCAGCGAACATCTGAACACTTATGGAGAATCCTTATGTGGATTCATTTTATTTGGAAAAAGAGAGACGGCGGATGTTTACTCTGATCTCCATCGGAAGGAATGCTCCGCAGCCGCGCGCTCGACACCCACTGGAGGAGAAAGCTGTTCACGCCGGACTGTGACGCTCCTTTCTGTCATTATTCAATTATTGAAGGTCACAGCTTCACAATAACAGTTGGCCTTTGAGTTTCTGCAGACATAATTAACAAAGTCGCTCTGTGGGCAGTTGCTGGGGAGAGCAGACAAGAATTCTCCGTTTACTTAAATGTATTTTCAGGCATTTCTCAGCTTTTTCTTTTTCATATGTTGATTAAAAACATTTTTTATACTTGCAAACAATTTCTACAACTTTTAATACCAACTCGTAATGAAAGTCATCTTGTTAATTTAGAAAGGACAAACCTAATACAGAAGAAAATAAAACGTTTTCTTCCACAGAACTCCTGGAGTCCTAAAAGATAACTTTTTCAAAATAATAAAATAATGATATATTCAGATCTTGACAGTTGAGATACTATCTTGTCTGTACAAGATAACATAGGGATCAATATATGAATTCTGTGTGATATTATTTATCCATATATTATCTTGTGTATGCACAATAATAACTTGATAAGGATCTTATGTGGGAGATACTGTCTTGTGCGAGCGAGATATGTATCAAGATATGAATCTTGTGTCCACAATCATTCAATATATTCAAAGAAAGTAGACATTTAACTGCTGCTAAAAGTCTTCTTTTTACATTTCTATTTCTACACCTGCTAGCAAAAGCAAAGGCTGAACATCCTGTTGCTGAATTCATAAACATACTCCGTCACATAGATGTCTGATAGAAATCTGTATAAAGTAAGAAACATAAAACAAAGCAATGTCTGTCTTTTTTTAAAAAAATTTTTTTATAAATGCAGGTGACAGCAGACCACAAATATAGATGTTACCTTATTCCCATTTTAAAAATGTTGAATTATTTTGGGTTTGCTGCTTTTCAACATCTGTTTAGCAGCAAGAAACAAATAGAAAGCAGACAAAAAATGTAAAAAATAAAAAATAAAAGTGCTGCTGACAGGAGTTTATTCTCTGCCCAAATGTGTTCACAACCCTGAACCTGAGCCAGATCTGGCAGCTGTGGTGCAGCCAGAGGCTCATAGTTGGTCCTCAGAAAACACCCAGATGCTATTGGCCTTAATCAGAATTAGGTACAGGTATTAATACTTAAGGTGCATGCCATTGTTTTAGACTTAAGTTAAGTTTCTTTTTTGCAGTTTTATGTGCAGTTTTTGCTCTTGTACTAATCTAAGACTGACCTAACTCAAGTCCAACATCTTTTTTAATGAAAGCAACCAGAGATGAAACTGACGTCTTCTCATATTGACAATGTGGAGGACGAAGAAAGAAAAGGATTTCACAGAATCTCTCTTGTGTGTAGATTTGATTGTGATAATGAATTTTATAATGAATTTTATGCTTTTTACCCAATAAACCGTTGAAATTCAGTCTCTCAAATTAGACCCAAAGACTTTATATTAATTTAAAGTCCTAAGGAGCAGCAGAGGAAGATTTTACTTTTGATTTCAGTGGTTGATTATCTAAAATGTTCGTAGTACATACTTCTGCTTGGATGCTTTGAAGGAATAAAGCATTCATTTTCTTGGGGACACCTGGAGGCCCTTCACAGACGTCGGCCCCTGAGTTTCACTCTCAGGACCTGCTGTTGTAAGTTTGAGTCTCGGTTCCTTTGAGCTGAGAAATTTGTCCTCCCACGTCGCTGTGCCTGGGCAAAAGAGAAGGAGGAGGGGAAGCTTCAATAAGGCCGGCTTTGTTCAGGCGTCCCCCTCTCTGGCTCAGAGAGAGAGACACTTGAACAAAGCTGCATATCAATCGCCGTCCACCAAGGGAGTTGCTAAGCTACACAACACCCACCGCCTCCCACCAGCTGCCCCAGTCACTGAAGACAGAGAGAGGAAGAAAGCAAGCAGAGATGCAGGGGAGGAAGAACTGCGGCCGTCCTCCCAGATAACAAAAAAAAAATCCTCTTTTCTTGGTTGCCTTGACAGCCGGCTGAAACACATGCGGCATGATGGCCTCAAGTTAGCAGTACGGCCTAAAACCAACAAGGTCCTGGGTTTTAACCCGACTGTGTGTGTGGACTTCCTGCTGCTGTGTCTATGTGGGCCCCCTCAGGTGCTCCACCAGCCTCCTGTCACCCCAAAGACAAACAGGTTGTGAGGCTGTAAATAATCGAGACTTTTATCAGGCACAAAGTTACAACACAGTCACGAGCAGGCAAGACACAGAGAGCCAATAAAGAGGAGCACTGCAAGCTGCATCAATTTAACATTACGTTATTATATATTTAGGGGGATCTATATGCAAAAATGGAATATAATATTTATTAACATATAATATTTATAACAGTAGTGTATAATCACCTCAAACTAAATTGCCTACCATAACTTCAATGCATGAATTAATGCAGGATTTATTATGAAATGTATCAAAAGCACATTGCTGAAATTTTCTCTTTTAGATATAATTTGATTCCAGCTAATTTGGCGGCATATGAATGAATGTATGAAGTAATCGTACGATTGTACAGAAACAATCATTAATTTATGATCTTATTAGCACTTACTTACTTAAACATGTGCTTTGTGATTAAAACAGTCAATGCGTCTGCTTTTAGGCCTACTGTTAACAAAGTTAGCTTAGCATGCTAATGCACAGTTCTGTTGAAAAGTCTCGACTGCATTATCACAGAAGACTGTAACATATGATGTGTGGTAAATGTGTTAAAGCATGTGGAATACTGGCTGTTCTCTAAACAAAAAAATATATAAAAAAATAAAAAATAAAGTGCAGTTTTTGGGTAATGAAAAAAATGGATATGTCATGTAACATTTCAAAATAAAAGTGCTGTCCTTCATGTAATTGGGCCTCATGGCTCTCCTCTGTGTGCTGCGACAGCTGTTTGGTTTTATACTTGTCTTGTTCTGCCTCGAGCCTCAGCAGGATCAGGAAATAGCCTACACGGCACAATATCTGTGAGCAGCAACCATTACCAAGACGACAGCTCAATGCTAATCAGCAATGCTAACAGTGCTGTGCACATGTGGAGCTCTCTGTCGGCTTGATGCAGAGCCAGTACGAGGCATCAGCACACTGAGTGGTTGCTTAGGACCCCGAGGACAACGGGGCCAACAAGTATTAAAGGTATACGTGTTGATTTTATTATCATGTCCTTTAGTGCCCACGACATGTCTTACCAACTTAAGACATTTGGGGATTTTGGGACACTAGAGTTATGTTGCTGTAGCTGGTTCCAAGTTGGCTATAAATCTGGACTTCTTAGACAAACCTTTCGGCTGAGCCTGACTGTTTCTACCTGCTTCTAGTCTTTATGCTAAGCTAGGCTAACTATGTCCTGACTCCAGCTCCGGATTTAACACACAGACATGAGATTTGATTTCTTTTCTCTCTCTTTACTCTCAGAAAGAAAATAATCAGAAATTCCTTTAACTTCACTTATAACTTAACATTTTTTTTTTAAATAATAATTTTTGTTGAAAAATAAACCTTAAAACAGTGGGTGCACATTTATTAGCTGTTGCGTTGACCTTTTTAACATTTACATTAAATGTTTTCAAAATGGCAGTGTTCATTCATTTGTACTGTCGACCTAAAAATAACTACAACAAAGATTTATTCAAGTATTGTACTCGAATACAACTTTAAGGTTATTGTAATACCTTTGAGTGTTTCCATTTTATCGAATTTTATCGAATGTTTTATTGAAAAACCTTGTACTTTTTTCTTCGCTTTTTTAATGACAGTTTAGTCAGTTGGCAGGTTGATATTTTAAATACAAAACGTAGAATCAACAAATAAAATATTATGCATTTAATACATTAAACCTCCCAACAGTATATAAAGAAGTTAGAATTAGCCACACCTCGACCAGTTACCACTTTAATATGCTGCTTACATGTAAATCCATCAGATAAATTACACTTTTCTGCATAATAACTACTTTTATGTAAAAAAAACATAAGGTAAATTTTCCTTAAAATGCTTATGTACTTGTATTTAAGTAAAATCCAGAGCTTTTGCTTGTATTGGAGTATTTGTGGACTTTGATCGTATTAGTTTTTCCCAGAAGAGGCCCGGTCCGTCCCGGCTTGGTGCTGGAGTCCTGCAGAGGCTCCGGATGCTTCTGTGTCCCCGTCACCAGAACACAGACGAGGGTCCAGTTTGTTCCGCGGTCACGTCAGCGTGAGACGACAGGACTTCCTCACTGGGCTCTTTAAGACGACATGGGAACCATCAGTGAACTCTGGGGTTTCTTTTCAATCCTGAGCAAACAGTCGCTTTCATTAACTTGGCAGCGCTCGAGCAGGAAAAAAACATAATCCGAAAGTGTTCTTTCAAGAAAAACATCAAACGGTTAAACCGAAATTAAACGTTTCTTTTTTTTTTGTTTGTTAAAAGGGCAAACCCAGAAAAATGTGGTTTAGATCTGATAACTAGAATCACCTTTATACACTGATACTTCTCATTTCCCACAGATATGCAGATAATGTACTATCATGTAGGGATGTTTGTGGTGAATGCATCCTTCATAGATTAATGTGTAAATATATTATTAACTCCAACATAGCTTTAATTACATGGGTGTTCTTGGCCAGATTTCCATTGTAAATAAGATTTTATCTCAATTGGTTTTATCTGGTTAAATAAAGGTTTTTGATGGTCAGCGGTGGAAGAAGTATTGAGATCTTTACTCCCAGCAAAAGTTGTAATAGTGGTAGTAAAATACTCCATTACAAATACAAAAGTATTAGCATCAAGTATAAAAAGTAAAAAATGAACCCCCTTATAGTGTTATTGGAGTATTAATATTAATGCATTTCTGAAATCAGCATTTCAATGCTGTTAAGATAGAGAACATGTTTACTACTTCTACTTATATAGAACTTTATAGTTTAATGTATAAGAATGCGTTATATATTTCAGAAAGGCAAACTAATTGTGCATTTTATGACTAAAGCATTTCAGCATATAATCTTCATACCCCATGCTTTTATTTCAGACACGGGGGCAATTTGTGTCTGACCTCTGGTGACCTTGAGAGGTCATTGAACTCAGCATTGCATTTTCCAGTTTTTGCCCCATCACCCTACATTACAATCATGTATATATTTATCTTAACTGCATTTTATTCTAATAAAGATAAAGCATGAAAAAAGTGAAAAATATAAAAAGTGCACAACACCTTCTTACCAATATAATAATATGTTTTACATACACATGTAAAATCTTGAACTTAAAAATAACGAGTAACTAAAGCTGTCAGATAAATGTAGTGAAGTAAAAAGAAGAATATTTTCCTCTGAAGTGTAGTGACGTAGAAGTATAAAACAGCATAAAATGGAAATACTGTAAAGTACAAATACCTCAAGACTTTACCTCAGTAATCATTCCTATTGATTCTAGTACCAAGACTCAAAGTGTCGCAGTCACCTCAGTTCAAAACAATATTTCAAGTCATATGCTTTGATACAGATATTTATGTATTATGTATATATTAACGCTGGTTGGCCCGAGACTTAATGAGGCATATTGATAGTTACAACCACTTTAACTCTGTAATTGTTTGAAGTGAAGTGAAGATGAATAAAGTTGAAATCACAGCAGTATAATAATGATCCTGACATATCTTGGTGTGATGATGAGAAGCTGACGATCAATCAGTATGTGAGAATAAAAAAAACATGTAACATAACAGCCCCAGGGCTGAATAAAATAACAATGCAGAAGAAGGTAATCACACCCACACACACATCCCACACACAGTCTGTGAGTGTTTAAAGTGTCGAGCGTCTTTCTTTGTCCACATGGGAGCAGTGTTGCTTCATGTCAGAGGACCGGACATCTCTCACAGTGAGAGTCACCAGGCGCTCTGGAGATCCTCAGATACGTGTTAAAAACAATACAACTATTACAAATGAGAAACAGAGTTAGATGTTTCCTGAAAGTGAGCAGTGATGTACTTTATTCTGTCTTGTTTTAAGATGCTGTGGAAGTTCATTTGTAAAAAGAAACCTCCTGAAACAAGCTGATATGTGTTGGAACAGATGGAAATAATCTCACAAGAGGTTTTGATTATTTTTGTTCTTCATTTGCTTTAACCCAACATGTCATTTAAGATTTATAAAAGATGGAAAAGTTAGCGAATGATGACATATGTACACTCAGTGGCCAGTTTATCAGGCACGCCTTGCTAACACTAAATCAGTCTAATGCAGCAGTCCTGCAGTAAAAATGTTATTTAAACTATGTCAGGGAGGTGTTGACTCAACAGTAGGATCATTTTGTGGTGCAGCTGAACTCTATTGTCTTATACTGACGGCTGTTTCTATTATTTTTTCCATCCCATATATATCAATGAGGTAAACTAACGAACAGAAACACCTCTGTATAACAGCACCACAGCATCACTGTGTAGTTTCACTTTTATCTAAAACTCCTGCACATCGATATCATCACTCATCTATTAATTCAGAGCTTTAGAAAGATGTTATATTTCTACTAAAGGAGTCATATCAACAAACGGGTAAAACAGGTGCACTTTGCTGTCTGATAACAGTTAGGAGGCTACAATACAGTGTTCCTCAGTGTGTGTGTGTGTGTGTGAGTGTGTGTGTGTTGGACCTGAAGGCTGGATGTTTATACAGGAGGACTGCAGCTTCCTAGCAGAGACCAGATCACGACGTCCATATTTAGACAATCAGCAGGTCCAACAGTGCTGCATGTTTATGACAGCGAGACACAAGACACAACCCAGCATTTTATACCCGCATATGGGGTGTATGTGTGTGTGTGTGTGTGTGTGTGTGTGTGTGTTGAGATGAAACAGTGACATTGTGGTGACTAAGCAGGTTAACTGTTTCTTTTAGGATTCAGATTCAGAGTCAAGGTTCTTTCTCATCCATCTAAGTGAGGACATCTTTATAGAGTGAGGACCATAGAAATAGAAAAGGAGTAGAACAGACATTCACATTCAAAAGAATGTAGCAGGAGGGTCAGAGCGGAGGCCATTTTTATCTGTAGCGTTGCCATTGTGACCGTTGTAGCCATGGATGTATTATGAGAACATAACAACACTCAGCCTTGCTTTCAATTTTGCTCAGTGAAAATATTTTCCCATTTTCCCATTTTCCCCGTAGACTGTTGACACCTCAAACTGCAAACAAGGTAAATTATGACTTTTTATAATATGAATTTTTGATCCATGGAGGTTTTATATTTGAAAAACAATCCTGGAGCAGAAAAAGCAATTTAAAAATCCGTCACATAATCGCAATGTAAAGCCTGTGGGCCGGCAGGAGAAACACTACTGCAGATGTTCAGTGGGCTGCATGCCCAGAAGGTCGACCTGGAAGCTAGAATTCTTTATTCAGGGGAGCAGTTCTCATGGTTTTGGACATCTCATTTGGGCGCCATCTTTGGGTCCAGTATGTACGGAATGCTTCATCCACACGTCTTGTCACAGCGTAGGAAAACACATTGCTAAGCCCACATGAGTCACAAGTTTTTTCGGCTCATTTTCTGTAGCTAGTGTAGCATTAAAGCATGGCGGAATTTGCAAGCTAGCTAACTACCGTAATTTCTGGACTATTCAGCGCATCTGAATGTAAGCCGCACCCACTGAATTTAAAAAAAAAATGTATTTTGTACATAAATAAGCCGCACATGTCTATAAGCCGCAGGTGTCTACCGGTACATTGAAACAAATGAACTTTACACAGGCTTTAACGAAACACGGCTTGGAACAAAAATAAATGGGCTTTTAAACGCCTTCAACTTGAAAGCTGCATCATATGCCTTTCTCCGTGTCTGATGATGAGGGTGACAACATGACCGTAATCAGAATCATGACCATTCATAATGTCCGCTGTTTAAAATGTCCGCTGTTCATAATGTCTGCTGTTCATAATGTCCGCTGTTTAAAATGTCCGCTGTTCATAATGTCCACTGTTCATAATGTCCTCTGTTCATAATGTCCGCTGTTCATAATGTCCGCTGTTTAAAATGTCCGCTGTTCATAATGTCCGCTGTTTAAAATGTCCGCTGTTCATAATGTCCGCTGTTCATAATGTCCGCTGCTGAAGACATTCCAAGAACTAATAATACAATTGAAGGTTAGCATAATGTTTTTAGAGGTTCATTTGGTACTGAATGAAACACTGAGAAATTTCGTAAAAAAGTTAATTACCGTAATGAATGGGACGTTTGAGCGCACTCGATTTACGTCACATTATGCGACGGTGCTCAGTTTTTTGGCGACATGGAGCTTGTGAAAGCGGGAAAAATCCATAAATTAGCCGCATCATTGTATAAACCGCGAGGTTCAAAGTGTGGAAAAAAGTAGCGGCTTATAGTCCGGAAATTGCGGTAGCTAGCCATCCATCTCCTGTCATATCATGTCATGTCACGTCATGTTATGTCATGTCATGTTATGTTATGTCATGTTATGTCATGTTATGTTATGTGATGTCATGTTATGTGATTGTATGTTATGTCATGTTATGTCATGTTATGTTATGTGATTGTATGTTATGTCATGTTATGTTATGTTATGTTATGTCATGTTATTGTATGTTATGTCATGTTATGTTATGTTATGTTATGTCATGTTATTGTATGTTATGTCATGTGATGTCATGTGATGTCATGTTATGTTATGTGATTGTATGTTATGTCATGTTATGTTATGTCATGTTATGTGATTGTATGTTATGTCATGTTATGTTATGTTATGTTATGTCATGTTATTGTATGTTATGTCATGTGATGTCATGTGATGTCATGTTATGTTATGTCATGTGATGTCATGTTATGTCATGTTATGTTATGTTATGTTATGTTATGTCATGTTATTGTATGTTATGTCATGTTATGTTATGTTATGTTATGTTATGTTATGTTATCTTATGTTATGTCATGTTATCTTATGTCATGTTATTGTATGTTAGGTCATGTTATTGTATGTTATGTCATGTGATGTCATGTTATGTCATGTTGTTATGTTATGTCATGTTATGTTATGTCATGTTATGTTATGTCATGTTATGGTATGTTATGTCATGTTATTGTATGTTATGTCATGTGATGTCATGTTATTGTATGTTATGTCATGTTATGTTATGTTATGTCATGTTATGTTATGTTATGTCATGTGATGTCATGTTATGTCATGTGATGTCATGTTATGTCATGTGATGTCATGTTATGTTATGTTATGTCATGTTACTGTACGTTATCTTCTCTTCTCTTCTCCTCTCTTCTCTTTTTCCCTCTGAAAGAAAAGAATATTGAGTTGCTGTGTTGAGTGAAGGAGTTCAAGTTTCTCGGCGTCTTCTTCATGATGGAGGGTAATGTGACGTGACTGTCCTGGCCAACCTCCTCAGACACTTGTTTGACAGTAGAGGCTGATTTAACTCACCGGGGCTCTTGGACTACATACAGGTAGTTGGGCCCTGTGCCTTTTCCCTGACTCTCTCTTCCAACAGCTGACATCCACCCTGCATCACCTGCAACACCTCCACAGCACACATTAACCACACAGTCATGCTTCCCTTGCTGAGCTGTACACTGCATTGTTCATTTGAGTAATAATTGTTTAAGTAAATCTCTTACATCGGCTCCCTCGTTGTCACACATCCTGAGCCAGGTTGTGACAGTAAAATGGAGCGTGATGTCGACAGCAGACATTTTGAAATGTCTCAGTAGGAAAAGAACGGGTATTTAATAATATTAATGATGGCTGCATTCCACTTAAGGGAGGCCCTGCTATTGTGCATGCTGGCTCACTGGAATAGCTTACTGGGGCACTTAATGGAACTGAGCCATCGTTAATGTTATCAAGGTTAATGCACTTTGAGTGATGACCGAGAGAATGAGAAGCAGTCGAAATGAGGGCGGCCGGGCTCACCCTTAGAGATAAAAGAGCTCAGATATCAGAGGGACCTCTGAGTGTTTTACAAAAAGAGCCTGTTGAGGTGGTTAAGGCATCTGATAAGAATGAACCCGGGGGGACTTCGTTTGGAGGATTTCTGGGCAGTCCAGCTGGTGGGAGACAACACAACTTACTGCACATCTTTAACAAATAACTGAGTCTCGGAAACACAAGCGCAACTGTATCCAGATGCAGCGATCTCACAAATAGAAAATAGACCCAAACTAACACAATCTCTACTTGTAGCAAAAGTACAGGAGTACAAAGTTACATATTCTAGATCAGGGGTCTTCAACGTTTTTCAGGCCAAGGACCCCCAGACTGATGGAGAGATGGAGCAGGGACCCCCTACTATATATATTGTATAAAATTGTGTTTTATATTAAACTGGGCCCAGTGCCATGTATAAACATAGCTACCCTGTTACTGTGCATTCAATACTAAGATATTAAATTGATACACAGGTTCATATATTCATGTAAATTTGTGGAAAAAAATTGTTTGAAATTTTTTTTTAAATATTTTTAAAATATAAAAAATTGTCTAACCAAACATTTCGCAACCCCCTGTTGTTCCTCCGCGGACCCCCTAGTGGTCACGGACTCCCTGTTGAAGACCTCTGCTTTAGGTCATTTTTTAAAAATCGAAAGATATTTTTAAAATTAGGGTAATATTTTTGAAAATCAAAAGTTTTTTAAAAATTCTTGAAAGTTGAAGAATTTTTTGAAAATTTAAGGTTTTTTTGAAAATAGAGGTCATTTTTCCAAATCGAAAGATCTTTATGAAATTAAAGTAATTTTTTCAAAATTTAAGGTTTTTTTTAGAAAGTTCAGCAACATTTTTTCAAAATCGAAAGATTTTTTTGAATATTTTTCGATAATCAAAGGTTTTTATAAAAATGGTGGTCATTTTTTGAAAATGAAACATTTTCTTGAAAGTTGAAGAATTTTTAAAAACTTTCTAGAGCACAGGAGATGGAGCGTTATTTTACCAAACAACATACTTGTTGACACAAAATAATAATAATGGGATTTAGAAGAAGGTGTACATGTTTGCCATAAACTCCAATGAAAGCAAATCATTTAAATTAAGAAGTAAAATAATAAATAGATTTTCTCAGGATTTTAGAAAGACAGCACATTTTTTAGATGCTTTAGAAACAGGATATTAAACCTTTCAACCTTTGTTTCTTTATAATGCATTGTTGTT